>JAFIDM010000004.1:67358015-67384913 GCA_023159025.1 Thereuonema tuberculata
TTTATCCTTTTAATTACTTGATTAATCTTTAATCAAATATCTTTAATACTTGGACTAATCTTTAATCAAATGTCTTTGATACTTGGATCTATCTTTAATTCTCTTTAATTACTTGATTAATCTATAATGCCATTAAATGCCTTCACGAATAGTCTTCAAGATTCCTGTAAAATATCATTCCGCAATATTAACATGAAAATAAAATGACTTACATTTATTTTTCATTCCTGAAAATTCCTCCACTTGGAACGTCCATCAATAAACCTAATCTACTTGTGTCGCGTTGCCAAGCAACTGTCAAAACTCCTGAAAAATATCGTTAAGTAAGATTAGTTCTTTTCGCTTTTGGAAATCGAAATTCCTATTTCAAACTTTGATAAATTCATCACAATTATTCGATGTACAAATCCTTTTTTCCTTTATCGAAATAAAATGTGATATATATCCATCGTTGGTCTCTTAAAATCAAGAGAACAAGCGGCCTTTCCAAAAACGTCTATCAGTGGCATAGATCCGAATGTCAAGTCATCGCAATGGCTGCGCCCATAACAATCACACCACTCTCGTCTGTGCGTGATTCTTCGTTTGTTGCATTAACAATCGGTTCGGGATCAAGATGCTTTAACTTCTGCTCTTGGTCTTCAATTGTTATGAAATGCAAGATTCCTTTGGCTAAGTATTCCTTCGTGATAATTGCTCCTTTGGATCTCATTTACACAACAATCTTATTGAAAATCTTCCTTGGGACATTTCCCATATAATTTTGGGATAGGCAAAGCATTATATCATATCAATGTGGTATTTTTCTCAAGATTTAGTGAAGATTGTAATATGTATTTGTTTTTCTTTTTGTTTTTTAATAATAAAGTGCAAATATCTGCTCTTGACTTAAGATATCTTTGATCATGTTCAATTCAGTGTTGAATAATTCCTCCATTTAAACAAAGAAAGTTTTATTCCTGTAAGCTAAGGAACAGTCACACAAGCACATTTTTCCGATCCTTGTCTTCTTTGTGAAAAGAAGTTGCTGAAACAGTGATTTCTTTCCTTATGATCAATCCTTTCTTAAATGTTTCCCTGTTTTACATTCAATAGTCACTTTGATGTTGAACATAGAAGTGAAAGAATTGATAGAGGTTATATAATACTAATGTGCTATCATTATGCTATCTTAAAGAAAAGAATAGTTTAATCAATACGATAACATTGTCTTGGGGAAAAAAGTTGGAAATAAATTTTAAAAGGATTTTAATGGCTTTAAAAAAATTATAAACTTCTATCTTTCAAACTGTACAAAAAAAGAAAGAGTTAATTTGATTGTTTAGATATTGTAATTTCCAGTGAACCTGAAAGAGTTTTTGTAATTAAAAGCAAAATCATCTAAAAAGGTTTTGTTCCAAAATTAAATATTATTGTAAATAAAACTATTTGAAAAACTTTCAGTTGACTTGTTTATTACTCCTTTGCAGATGATGTTCAGGTTTCCAGTTCAATTCTTGTATGCAGATATGTAACAGGTCTAGGGTCTACCAGACCTCTGTAGAAAGGGGGGGAGCAGTTTGTCCCTCAGCACCGGGCCAGGCTCCTGACCCAAAAAGCCCGGGACTCGGCATCGGATCCAAAAACAGATTATATGAATTACCTATCACTTCTAGGCTTTTTATAATTATGTCTACATTTTATATAAATACTTTCCTTTCACTGTCTGCATAGAACTATTCTGCATTACAATACAGGCGGTCCCGGGGTTACGGAGGATCCGATTTACAATGTTCTGTACTTACCTTAGGTTCCGAAGACTTCCCCACAAGGATAATTTAGAATTCAATAACGAAATCAATAATTTGGAAACTAGTTTCTTCTGCACAAGTAAACAAACACATGGCGTTCATTGGTGCAGCCTCTTTATGCTAATGGATAGTCTCATTGTTTATACGCACAGCATTACTTTTGTCTTAACTTTTTTATTCGATTTTGTGAGTACAAGGGAATTATTATTATTATATAAACATTTTCCTATTCTTGGGTTCCCCATCTAAGACAACATGGCAGATGAAAGACCAAAGCACATGTCGCTAAGTTTAAAAAAGCATGCAGGGGATTTTAGGGATGTTAGAGAGGTGTGGTTTGTCTATGAATTTCCTAACTATGCGGGTTTTGTTGAATACCACAGCCTTCTGGAGTTGTGCATAAGTGTTTTTGTGAAGTCCTAGTGTGGTGAGGCACCAGACCAGAGGCGAACAAGACGACGGATACAACACTGCTTCTGGAGCTCGAGTGCTAGGTGGATGTATTTAGTGATCTTGGTTGCATGAGTTTTCTGCATGTTCTTGCTGATAGGTACTGCAATATCAATGAGTTAGGCCTGCTTGTAGGCCTTATTATTATTATTATTATTGCAGTATTACATTTAGGGGTGGATGAGTAGTGGTTTTTTGATTCGAGTTGAGTCGAATAGTTGAGCCAACTACTCGAGTAGCACAGGTTATAAGTAGAAGACTTAGTTTCCAATAGTTTTTATTATAAAATTTAAAACAAACAATGTTCCTTATCTCTAAGATATTGGTTTACAATTATATAGGCCTACAAATGTATAAATTCAAAATTATAAAATGTTGATTTAATCTTTTTCTTTACTTTTAATGTTAAAATGTGTAAATAAATTGATGAATTTACCTGAAATGACCTACAAATATAGTAAAAAAAGGGTCAAGTGTGAATAAAATAGTGTCAGTAAGTATTAAGCAGGCCTAATATAATTCTAATATTACATTTAGAATTAAGTAAGTAAAGTATCCTAATAAACTACAATTGCAACATGTAAATTATAACACTATAAAAATGGAATTGAACTTTGAAGTTTTCCTTCATAAGAGACGCTAGCGATCCTGGTGGCTGGCTGTTACACTAACTCAGTCTGGCAAGTACAGTGTGATGTATTCAAAAGGAATCAGCTGATACTATGACCACTTGGAGCACTGTTGTGTTGATCGATTTTGTATTTCTGGGGAAAACTAACTGGAATGGATTAAAGTTTGTACTTTGGCTGTGGCAATGTGAATGCATGATAGAAACAAAGTGTATCTTATTTAGTATTGATTCACACCCACTTCGGTAATATTGTAATCTTTTAGCGATACGTGGAAGGATATCAAACTCGTTGTTGAATATGCTGGAATTTTTGTAATATTAAGAACGGTACATATTTATTTTTGGCAACGTTAAGAGGAACTTTTTTTTACCGAAAAATACAATAAAGATTACTATGTGTCGTCTGCGATGCTGCCTCTGTCCTGTCTGCACCGACTACGGTGTTCAGGAACAAAATAGATGACTGTTGAATTAATTATTCTACTTATTGTTTGATTATACGACTTAAATCAGTATTCATTTAAAGGAATGGGGATTAACAACACACTCAAATATGTCAAACACATTTTTTGTAAAATAATAGCGATCGGCATTTTCAACACTTTTTAATTACTCGACTCGCGTTTTTGAGTAGTCTCCACTACTCGCTCGAGCTCCGAGTATTAAAAAATACTTGACAGATACTCGAAAACTCGAGTACTCGCCCACCCCTAATTACATTATATTATTATTAATATTACTGTATATGCGCCGTTCATCAAAGATTTGAGTTACACACAAATCCAACCTAAAGACTTTCTCTGGAACGTATGTTGTCCATAACCTGAGGACTGCCTGATCATCAATCAAGACGGTTTACTACATGTGTTCAACAACGGATATCATGTTCACGATTATCTGTGCGACTTCCTTAAGAGTCACATTACAGTTAAGCTTCCTATAACTGAACCTAAACACTTGCTTCTTTATGCCATTTTATAATTGAAAACATTCTGATTTTTAAGTAAAATTGAAGAAATTGTAAGAAAAAATAATAAATATCGTTAATTTAAGATTGTAATCAGCTTCTGGATTCTCAGAATCAATTTATGTTGCATGTTTAACTTTTAAGTAAATATGACCTGTGTTGAATGTTTAAAAAGAAGAAATGTAATATCAAGTGGTGTTTTCACTATGTTTTTGGCTAAGAATCTATGATTTTGACCGTAGCATGGGAGGGGGACCTGTTACTGCATTTGGTACCTTGGCTCTGATTTTGATGTTGGGGAGGGGAGCTGCTTGGGGTATAGGTGGGTGGGTGCCAGGCTGACCACCCGACTCATCTCAATCACATTCGTCTTACAAGAAATGTTGGAGTCTTCCTTTCAGTGTCCTGTGGGCTGTGAGCCAGGGGACAAATCTAACCGTAATCTAATGGTTATGTTTGCACCCAACTCACCAACTATAAATTCTACTTCTGTCTTTGAAAAACAGAAAAATTATCAAACTTAATCATTGTCATATAATCTCTTGCAATGTAACTCAAAACTGAGTCTCAGCTTCATGCTTTTGTTAGTCCTTATATCCTGTCTTTGAAAAAAATGGAATGGGATCATTAATGTAGTAAATGGTTAAGATTTACTTGAATTAAAATATGAATTTCTTATATATTTTTGAATGAAATGTTATAATTCAGACTTAAAGATAGTTTCATATTCAGTAGATATATTTTAAACCATTTTTTTTTTTATTATTATTATGATTATTTTAGCTTTTGGAGATACTTTTGCCACTATTGGAGTAAGGGAGCCTCAGTCAAGAGCCAGTGAAGCTTTCAGTCAATTTGGAAATGCACATCGTGAAATGGAAAAATTTGGCATTAAGTTGCTAAAGACAGTGAAACCAGTGAGTATTTAAAAATTGCTTTTGCTTTCATTTTTTTTTTTTCATTTCTTAAGTAATATTGTATTTTATTGTTTTTTAATAGTTAAGAAATTTTTAAAAATTATTTAAAAATAAAAACAAAAAATAAAACCATTATCAATCATTTAGGCACTTTTTCAAGTTCAGTAGGTTATAGTTTTACAAATAAACATTTTGCAAAAATCTGAAAATTCACTTCCATCTTTATATCCTCTTTGAATCATCTAGATGTCATCCAATAAATTGAGATGTAACTAATTAATTAAGTAAGTAATTAAAAAATATAATCTGTAAAAATTTGGAATACTCTGTGCACTTCATCGTTAGGGAATAGGGTAAAGTATAGTAAAACACATAGAAAAACATGTAGGGATGGTGAGAGGAATGGTCTTTTATCCTATTTCCTGATGAAGGAGTACATTTTGAAAGTCATCACATCTTTAATTTAATTTATAAGTTTGTTTGGTTTTTTTTTTCTGTTTATATCTTGTGTTTATATTTTTCGCAATCTTTTCTACGATGTCTATCAGATGTGTAGCCTCCCACCAGATTCAGCATTATTAGCTTAACAGATTTTTGCTTAACAGACAGTAAGCAACAAAATCTCCTTGGAAATTTCTTTTCATTGTTTCTTTCTATTCCAGTGTTCTGTAGATTTCTTTATTTGTCAGTCAGTGGCATAGCGTGGGGGGGGGGGGGCCGCCCCGGGCGGCACTTTTTTTGGGGCGGCAAAACTTCATAATAAATAATAATAATATCCTGGAATCGGAACTAAAAATTTGAACCATTTAATAATTAATACTCGCTGAATATTGTGGCGGTTTATTATGAATTTCTCCCTTGTTTTTATTTTCATTAGTTCGCTTTATTTCCAACTCTTATTAATTTCTTATTTTTTCACTTTTTAATTTTTTTTTGTTTCTCACAACTTTCTCCCTTTCGCTACTTTCTATCGTTTCCTTTTGTAAGGAAAGAAATCATGAATTGTAGAAGTGTAATTGAGTCAGTGTGAATTGGACGACTGACGTTGCAGATGTTTGAACTCTTATTCTTTATTTGAAAGAATTAATTCTCGCTGAATATTCGTGGTGAACAAAACCAAGTGAGTATTACAATTTTTATTTTTGTTTTCCTGCTAGTTAGAAGTATTTACTTTTTACTATATGGTCAATTTTGTAAGTAATTACTTAATATTAGTAAGTATATTAAGTATATTAAACATCTTCATCAACACAAAAATAAATGTAATAATATATAATTCATTCTAAAAAAATGCAAATTTTCAAGGAGAAAATCGTTTCCTGTTTTTCAAGCATAACTACAGAATAAGTTGCGAAATTCTTAGCAATCTCAGACTACATGCTACATAATATTAACTAGTTGTTAATAACAAATAATTATCAGAATAGAGTTTAAAATTTTCCAATAATAATCAAATGATTTTAACAATCTAATTCATCAATCACAATCTTGCTATTGCAATCTAAATATAATTTTTGTACCAACTCTTTAGCTAATCCTACGATACAAGAATTTACTTCAACTCCAACATTTCTATTGAAGTTTTTCTCCTCGTATTTCTAATATACATACTTTCAATTACACTGATATGCATTTTTTACCTTTCAGTCTGCTTCACGAGAAAAACAACTGATTTTAGTAAACTCAACTATCCTGAATCCCAATCTGTATTCAGAAATTTTGTATCAGGTCTAATTTTTTTTGTAATTTACACCTTAAACTCAAAAAAACAAGAAATTTTGCGAACTTCTTAATTAAAACAAAAAATAATTAATGAGTTATGAAAGTGTCAAGACAAGCGAAAAACCTTATCTAACTAGTATAAAAAAACTTATAACTGCTGATATAAGATTCTGCTGATACAACATTGTTAGTTGTCTCTCGAAATCTTTCGCCATTTTGATGCTCTGCGGTGACTCTCAGAAGACTCCCTTTTTATGCACCAACAATAATCCGCCAACATAGATTCATTCCACTTGCCCACTTGTTTCTAATGTTTTGATTTCTTGATGAACCCTTTCACCCTGCTCCTCACTCACAGCACCAAGATTTTCAGGGAAATAATTGATGTGGCTGTGTAGAAAATGAAGTTTAACACTCATTTTGGAACTCAGTGTTTTGAAGTTTGTTAACATTTCATCAACAACTTCTTCGTAATTTTCATCTTTTTTGTTTCCTAGGAAGTTTTCAGTCAAGCACTTGAAAGACAACCTTGCAGATTTTTCTGTTTCATTCATGACAGTCGTGAAATTTGAATCTTTTCATCAGATCGCGTATCTGTGGTCCTTTGAATATACAAGCTTTAATTTTTGCCTAGGTCTGTCTACGAAATTTCTGTTTTAGATACGGAATTATGTTGCTTTCATTGCCAAGACTGGTAACAAATTGCTTCATGATTCCAAGTTTAATATGAAGTGAGGGTAAAAAGACTTTTTAAAAGTAATAATGTCATTAATTAAAATATCAAAATAAAAATATATTATTTTTACATATTTTGGATACTAAGTACAAAAAAGGCACATGCAATTATATGAATTGTAAATTTTATATTTTATTATAATATTTTATAGTTCAGTATTGCCAAAAATTATAATTGTAGTTTAATTATATACATATATATATATATGTAGTGAATTTTGTCATCAATAAGCATTTCAAGAAATTCCGTAAAATCATAATTTTTCAAAAACTGGACCTGATGAAACAAAACTAAATATGACTTTTGTGTTTACCCCTAGTGTGGAACTGAAAAATATAAATAGTTTCTCTGAAGCAAAATGGTTGCATATCAGTGTTATTTTTCTTATTTTCGTATCTTTTTCAACGCATAAAATTTTGATCTCATTATTAATACAATGCGTTTTTTTCTAAATACAATGTTCCGCCATTTCAGATTTTTCTACCAATTTATTTCTTATACAGTAACTCGTTCTTTTACTTTCCCCTAGATAAAATGCATCGCAATTCATACAATCCATCTTGTAAATTATTCCCAATTCATACTTTCTATCACTCATATTTAATTTACTACATAAAATATTTTTCATTTTATTATTATTCACAACCCAATGTCAATTTTAAACTTTCTACACATTTTTTTTTTTTCAGAATTTTGAATCAGGACATTATTTGAGTACAAAAAGAAATATAATAGAAAAGTATTTAAAAAGGATTGATGTAGCTACGAGTATGAAGAAGATTTTTTAAAAGAAATTGTAAATATAAAGACAATTCTTAAAAAGAATGGTTACCGAGAAAAATTCATTGATAAAGCAATAAATAAATATCATACATTTAGAATAAAGGAATTGAAGATGTATTATGATAAGAGATTTTTTATTCCTTCTTTCCTTATTTTATTCCTTATTTATAAAATGTTTTTATCGATGATAATTAAAATTGGAATTTTCATTATAACTACTTTGTTAAAAAAACTACATGCTTTCACTTATGTTTTTAAATGATAAAACATATATCTACTCTTTAAAGCAAAAGCTTATAATTTATAAAACATTAGTTGATTCTATTTTAGATTATGGATTAAATTGTTGGATTTTTTTAAATAAATGCCAAATTGATAATATCAATAAATTGATTTTAAAATTTTTTAATAGCATTTACATTAATTATAAAAACGAAACTTCTGAACAAAAATTAAAAATTCGTTATAAATATAAAATATTAAAAATAGAAGAAATATTTATTTATAAAATTATTTTGAACAATTTCTACAAAATTAGAGACAAAAAACAAAACTACAACATTGGTATTTCGACTAGAAATAATTGTTTAAATATTTAGTTTCTCCTTGAAAATTTGCATTTTAGAATAAATGTATATGTTACTACATTTATTTTTGTAATAAATGTTGATGAAGATGTTTAATAATAATAGTAATTATAAGAGAGTTGAATTGAAGAAGAAGTATGAAATTATATACTTAGTAATAACCAAAATCTTTGTACCTATACTAATTAGATTAGGATATAGTGGTAATTCAATGAATAATGAATAGATATATCTGAATAGTGTATATGTTACCGGCAATGAAATCCCGGCATTCTATAGAATGCCTAGGAAATGTATAGAATGCCTGATGGTTTTAGGCAAAGTATGAAATATCAGTTTTTGTAAAGATTTTGCATACTTATTCTAGTCATTCTATACAATTCGTAGGCGTTATGTAGAATGACAAGTATCATTTAGGCAAAGTGACAGAAGAGCACAACAAAAGCGTTAATTGATCATTATAGCAGAACTGAGATTGAAGTACTTGTTACAGTAGGTAACACTGGAATGGCACTTAGAATTGTACTTAATTTTCTTCTTTCACACAAAGACACCTCATAGTTTGGCACATATACCTGACGAATCCTTGGCCGTTTCCTGTGGACTGAGAAGGGGCAGCACTTCGGAGAGCAATTTCATGGTCAGGAACGTCTTCCGCTTTGATTAAATCCTTTGGACATACTGTGAATTCTGATCTGGCATAGAGTTGCTTCAAGATTCCTTGTGCAGTTCCAACCCAGTAAAAGCCATCTTCTGCCATGCTCATAACAACTGTCAACAGATTTTGCGAGTCTCCCCCCCCCCCCTTTGTCAACATCGGGAATGGGAACTCGCACAGTGGCTCCCAAAGGCGCTGGAGGAAATTTTTTGTCAGAATCCCTTTTCATTTTTTTGGCCTGCATTTCGAGGTTCGATTTCGATTCCATTTTATTTTTGATGGCTTTCTCAATATTGAAGTAAACAGTGCACAAAATGCTAACCCCAAAACCTACTACTTCGTTGTCGTCAGCATCGTCTTTAGGGAGATGCTCACATATGGCATGAACATTTCGGCTACACTTTCGACATGTATGAGTACCGCTGGTTTCTTTTAAGCAGACGCAGCAGATAGTGGAAGAAGAAGGGTCTTCGATAACCACGGAAATGGAAGTCTCTTCGATAACCATGGTTTCACCACTGCTTTGGTTTCCGTCATCATGGATTGCATTCTCATGCATGTCTTCTGCAGAAAGCGCTGTCTCTTGCATTTCTTCATCTCTGTCATCCTGCTCTTGTGTTGTTTGTACGCTCTCTATTATTTTTTCGAGCTCTTCCTCTGTTTCCACGTCTTGTAAAACATCGTCAGGTAGGGACGACGTTGTGAGGCCTACTTTAGCTTTGCAGTCAAAGAGAGCTTCGTATGGTGATCTTTTAATCCCAGAATGAAAAGCTCTGTTCTTCATAAGTTGGACGAATCGTAACCCCTCACTTCAGTAGCCAGTTTTTTCATCTTGCATCCAAGCACACAGCATATTTTCGATGTCCTGGTTAGCTCCCCTGGCTTCGTGAGTGGCACGGCTTACCATGGACAATCTTCAAGGTGGGCCAGTACTCCTTTAGGCTGCTTACCACGTTGTTTGCAAATTCTCTGCCATTATCGGACTGTAGAATCGTTGGAGCACCAAGCAACGTAAATATGTCTACGAGCTTGTATGCTACTTGTTCTGCCCTCTGTTTTCAGGGCCCTCAGAACCACGAACTTGGTGAGATGATCTTGGTACACCATTATAAACTTGTATTCCCCATCAGGAGGGATTGAAAGTCGATGAGATCGACCTGACAGCGGGAGTTGAATTCAGAAAAAACCATTGGCTTGACCACAACACCTTTTTTGACACCTTTTTGTTTTTTCTGGCAAGGCTCACAAAGGTTAATATACAGTTCAATATCATGACGGGTAACGTTCTTGTATTTGGATGAAAGTTCTTTCAACATTCTGTCCCGTCCTCCATGACCATAGCCAAATGAGCCTTTTGAAGTACGTCAAATAACTCCGCGACGTAAAACTGTATGGCACTCACACCTTCTTTGACAGGATAGATCAACTTACTCTTACCAACTTTTCCACCATCATGACATCATAGTATTTTACCAGCCAATAGTCCCGTGGTTCTTTCTTAATGGTCGTCTTAACCTTTTTCACATCGTCCACTAATTTTTGGTAACTGGTTTCGGTTAAAAAAACACAGTTTTTTAGCAGCATTGGCTCTTACTTGAAATAATTCATCGTAGAACCGATGTTGCATATCAACATGGCATGATTCCTGTCCTGGCACTACATTGCCTTCCGACATGGTCACACAATCCACGGGGAAGCGTCACGGGAGAGCGTCTGTGGAACCTCAGCCGGATAATGCACATGCACTGACGTCGTGAGAAGACTTAAGCTTCGATCGCCATCATCAAACAACAACCCAAGCGCTCCCGCCGGCCAGTTACATACCTTGCCGCACGGCAACTCGGCATTCTATAGAATGCCTAGGCAGTGTATAAAGTAGCAATCATTTCATACTTTGACGTTCCATTTTAGGCATTCTATAGAATGCCGGATTTCACACATTGCCGGTAACATATATAATAATATGACTTATTCAGAATTATATATCCATTTTTTTTAAAAATAACTGGTTAGTTATGTAATTATGTATTTAAACCCGTAAATTCTTTAGTAGTTACGTAATTTACATATCCGTAAATTTCCGTAAATTTTGGAGCCTTTTGGATTTAAATACCTAAATAAGGGGGCGGCGAATTTGGCCTCCGCCCCGGGCGGCTGAAACCCACGCTACGCCTCTGTTGTCAGTTCATAACCATTATCTCAGACCATTATTACTTGCTTTTTTCCTTATTGGAACTTGAATGATCTTAACCTCCTAGGGATGTTTTGTTCATTAACAGTCACTATTGTGCTGTGCTCTTGTTAGCTGATATTGAATTTTCTCAGCATTATTCTGATCAATCTTTATCTGCCCAATAACTTTTCTGGCTTTTTATTTCCTTAAGGTGAGATTTAACAAAGATATCTATTATGGATTTACATACCAGCCACATCTAATGAACTCAAGAGGATTGCAAAGAAATTACTTTTTTTGCAATTTTTGTAAACATTATGCAAATAATCTCGGACTTGTAGTTACTGTCTCCCAATTTACTGATGAAGATCATCATATTCATTGGCTAGACATAGTTTAACCCTCCCATTACTTAGTAAAAGAAAAGTGTTGAAAATCTTAATGGGCTAATATGAAGATCCAAGATAAATTTCCCATTCCATTGTAATTTTTCGAAAATTCTACTTCTTATTGAAATTTTAAAATTATAAATACAGAGAAGCAAATACTGAGAAACAGAGAGAAACAAATACTGTAATTAAAATGCACATCTTTAACCTTTGAATTTGATCAATATTATGGTGTAGGTATCAAAATGTTAGTTTAATTTCTGATTTTTTAACAATAGTAATAATAAAAATACAAACAATAGGATCAGAATACATTGTCTTAATTCAAAAAGCTTATTAAACAAAGTCATGAAGGCACAAATGCCTGTTGTAACTGATACTGTTTTTATACAGAAAAATATTGCTTGGGATAATCACAGTGTCCTCTTACTTTTAGTGCTGAGAACATTCAAAGAAAAGTTGTGGCTCCTTCCTTCTTTATTGTTGAGATTTCCATCGTATCATCTTTACTGTTGTTGTAGGGGAGTTATCTGTAAATCTTAACACAGAAAACTCTTCTCACTTATCAAATAGGCTTCGTTCTTAAGCATATTGCTTACTTATAATTATTTATAAAATGTTCTACATTATATTGGGGATATGAAGAACCGAAATGATTCTTACTAAAATTTAATAATTTGCATAATAGTTTAGTTATGCATTAAAGTTTACAGATAAATTTCTATAATAAAATCTTATTTAGTGATTCTAAACTAAGATTTTATGAAAAAAAGCCTGCAAATATTTAAAAAAAAAATCATAAATAAGTAATGCAAAATAAAGCTTTAAATAGCCTTTTTATGTTGAGATAGACTTCTACAGGAAATTGTATTATAGTATTTGGTGCTCATCAGTTGAGATTAACTCTTTCGCCAAATAAAAATGTCACTAATAAAAGCTTATTAAAGAGAGAAAACTGTTCCTTTATTTACAAAATTAAAGAAGTGCGTACAGAAGAGATAATTACAATAATAGTTATTATTAATTTAAATTAAAAAAATAAAACAGACTTATGGTAATAATGATTAAAAAGAAATGCACTAAAAAAATTAGGATATTCCAGGTAAACTTACCATTGTGGAACAAACATTTATTACAAAATGACATCCTGGATGGATTTATAATAAATGTAATAAAAATATGAAACTGAGTTCTTGCATATATACTTTAATTTCCCTTTGTCTTTATAATAATCATTCAGCCATTCATCTACCACTCATGATCCAGTGGTAGATGATGTTAATATGTAATCATTGTTAGAACTAAGTAAATACTTTTGATTTTCTTTTTTTAGATGCTTGCAGATTTAAGTACTTATCTAAATAAAGCTGTTCCTGATACAAAATTAACCATTAAGAAGTATGCCGATGCTAAATTTGAATATTTGGTAAGTAACTTACTGTTTCCTTATTTCAAAGCTTCATTATATGAAGCAGTGACTTAAGACATAAACCTAGAAAGTTAGAGCAATTGAACTGACCAGGAAGTAAATATGTCCAATAACTCCCGCTATTGTCAGGGTGGTTAAAAGAAGATATAGAAATTATAATTCTCAATGTTGTAAATCATTATCCAAATGAAATAGACTAGCACTCTAGCAATATTGTTTATTACATCTTAATGTTGTGACACAGATGAAAGTTCAGGCTATATAAAGACATTTAGTATCCAATGCTCCAGAAGTTTATGTATAACTTTAGAAAGAAGCCAGCTCTTTCAAAACCCTTCTTCTAAAACTTCACAGACCTCACCCTTGGAAGTGAAAAGTTGGCCCTTCATTGCATTTTTTCAGCATTCTTAAAATATGAAAATTGCAGGAGAGGAGATCCTGCTGTAGGATGGAGGAGAAAGAACCCTTTCCTACCTGAACCATTTAAATATGTTTTGGCACTGATTTGTGACAAATGTTGTCATGCAGCAGAATGATACACTGCTGCTTGACAACATTCCTTGAATGCACAGTGTAAGATTTCAGTGGGACTCATCCCTTCTTTTGTTTGAAACCATACTGCCTCAAAGTATACATTCACCATCTGATTCACTTAACATGCTGTTTGTTTGTTTTCTTCACTGTCTTTCTATTAAAACTCCTCTTTGCCAAAAAGTTATTGTCTGGAAGATCAATTCAAGTATAGGCCAGGAATGTTTTTTTTTTTTTTTTTTTTTAAATATTCACAAAGAGATGGAAACATTCACAGACTATTATCTATTATCAAGAAAAATGAGTTTTCAGGATTTGATTTAATGAACTTATTATTCTAGTGTGATCTCAACAATGTATCAAATTAGACTTTAGTAGAATATTTAAATTCAGTTGCTGCTTATTTTCAGTGGAGTCTCTTATTAAAATAAACAATTAAATTAAAATAAATTAAAAAAAAAAAAACAACTTGTTCATCAAAAAGAAGAAATCAGTTGATCTTCTGCTATAAAAAGCAGACTTACAAAGACTAGAAAACTAAATCAAAATTAACGTGTGGACCAAGTTAAAAATTCAAAGAAAACAAAACAAAATCGCACAATAACTAAACAACAACAAAAATCACTGAGCTTATTTTGGATATTTTGCTGGGAATTGGAGACGGTGCCGTTTTGGGTTTCAACACCCTCTTCAGCCCAATCCCTGCCCAGTTATGCTGGGAGGGATCGGGAACTGGTGAGGGATCGAGCTGAACAGGGTGTTGAAACCCGAAATGGCACCGTCTCCGATTACTAGAAAACTGTAGACAAAACTTTTTTTATGGCAAAATAAAAAATTATTCAGTAATTAAATAAAGAAGGATCAATTGAATTTATAGAAAATTGAAGCTTTGTTGAGAATTTGAGGAACCACATGAGGAAGAGTTGTTACCGAGCCTCTTTGTTTATGGGATTATCCTTCCTTAAGGCAACAGAGGACAGTCTGTGGAGATATGAAATTGAATATAGTCTATTTGCTAATAGATGTCACAGTCTATCTAATGAAAATGCAACTATTTTTTTTTTTTCCTGATTAAACTTCAGTTTATATAGGGCAGTTTTACAGAAGAGTCCAAAGATTACATTTCTTTGTTTCTCACCTAATGATGCCTCAGTATGGAAAGCAGACTTTACATTCAAAACTATATTAATATTGACTAGATCGGATCAGATTTTGTGATTTGTTGATTACTTTAAAAGCGCATTTTGCCTTTACAGGACAATTTCTGGCTACAATAACTAAGAATAAGATTTACATTTAATTGCACTTATATAAAAAAAGCCTTGTACTCATCACATTGCAGTGATAAATAAAAATATTAATTATTAAAAGAAAAATTATTCTTGACGGAGTCAAAAGTAATTTATAGAAATTTGTTAATATTCAAAAAGAAAAAAATATTTATAAAATTCTCTTGTAATGTCTTTACAATAGTCACTCTTTAACATATATTATTACAATTTTTTGGTAAAATTTTAATTTTCTGATAAAAAAAAGTTCTTTTAGATGTATATCTGAATTTGATTTTTAAAATGAAACTTAAAATAGAAAATGACCACCAACAATTTTTGAACTTTTACTTTAAATTTAACTTTCTTAATAAAGAAAATTGCAAATTTAATTTCAAAAATTTAATTTTAGCAAAATGAAATTTATTGATAACAAAAAAAGAAAGTTGTTTATTCTTTTACTAGCGTCATTGAGTAAACTTAAATTTAATATTATCTCAGTTAGCTAATGATGTTTTTGTCATTGGACATCAGCATTTTGTTTTCTTTTTCTTTTAAGTCCTATTGTTTGAAAGTAAAGGAAATGGATGATGAAGAATACAGTTATGCATCCTTACAGGAGCCATTGTACCGGGTGGAAACAGGAAACTATGAATATAGGTAGATTAAAATATTTTTAAATAATGAATGTCTGCTTTGAGTTACAATTGAATGATACATAAAGAAAGGTTCAGTTTTAAATTTCAAATTTTTGTCATTACTGTACAGACATGAGATTATTGAAGCGTTTCCTGCCAAAATTTCATCCTACAATCCAATGTGTATTCCATATAATTAATAATCTTTTTTATTAAAACTAAAGTTGAAAAGCATTACAGTCAATTTGGGTTTGTTTTTTCAAACATTAAATCTTAAAAAGTTACAAAATAAACTGAACATTTTATAATATTTTATATTTAAAGTTTATTTATAATTCATTCTTTCATATTGTCGGGAATTAACAATGAAAGTAATTTTTACAATAAATGAAATAGCACAGAATTATGTGGATGGAACTTAGATAATTTTGAATCCAATTTTTTTCTTATATTTCCTTAGGGAGATTTCTAAGAAAGTGTTTTTCCTTAATTATCATTATTTTCCTCATTGTTGAATCCTACAAGGGGTCAGTGTATTAATTCTTAGTAATTCTCAACCATTGATACATTGAGCCAATCTAAAATGTTGTTTTTAAAAATGCTCTTCAAAATAAAAACCCAGATGACGTATACACCGGGCTTCCCCCCCCCCCCTTTTTATTCCATTTACTAGAAATCCAAAATGTAAATAAGACTTTGGAATTGAAGAATGTGTTGTACAAATCACACACAAAATAATACAAAGATTTCTGACATCAATCATTAGATATTAAATATATATGTATAGATATTGTACATAATAATTTACTGACCAACAAGCCTTATATTTTTAAAAAAAAAAGTGAATATTATTCTTTATTCATGGGATATATCATTATTTATCAATTGTTGTAAACAATAGTTTTAATATTTACATTTTCCTTACATGAATTTTGAAATCATGATATTGGTTGTTTGTAATACCAGGTGGTCATAATTAAAGTATCCTATTCTCTATAGCCCCAAGTAATCAGTGGAATGCCATCAGAATTAGCAGATAGACAATTGAGGCATAGGAAGAAGGATTTCGTGGAAAAAAAAAATAGTTCCAAAAATCTGTCTAGAGGATAAAATATGACACTACAAGAGGAAGTGCAAGACAAAGTATCAACAGTTTCAACTAAGACAAAAAGTCCAACATGAAATTTCAATTTATTTATTTTATGTTTGCTGTTTTCAAAAATTGAATTGGCCTGAAGTTCATTTTCAAAGTTAAAAAAGTGCTGCACTGCAACTAAGACAGTAAAAAATTTGTATTTTCTCACCAGGAGAGAGCTGTAAATGCATAGCACAAATATTGCAAAGCATAGTTTTCTGTTAAGAATGCATCTTCTTCTGCCTGAACATGCTTCCATTGGAAAGTTCTTTTAATGTAAAGGATGCAATACACTACCTGCTGTGTGTGAATTTTGACACTGTAAGAACTTACTAAGTGAAGGTCCTACATCAGCTTCAAAGGATGAAGCTTTGGGAAACCGAATCCTTGCAAATTAAGCCTGGAAGAGGAAGGAAGCCTGTTTCACCTCAGGTAGCAGAGGAAGTTGCTATTGTTAACTAAATTCATGGATAAAACATTTTTCTACTATATTAATTCAGTTTCTGTTCCAATTTTGAAAAGAGCAAACATAAAAATTTGAATTTCATCTTAGCTTTTTCTTAGATATTCATTTGCGTTTTTTCTCTTCCTTTCTCCATGGAATCCTTCTGTTTTCTAATTCTGGTGGCTTCCACTTATCAGTTGGAGCTCTGAATAGGGATACTTCTTTAATTAAGGCCAACTGATATTTACCATTTCATCTTTTTTTTTGTAATTTAATCTTAAAAATTCAAAATGGCTTCGAAGTTCAAACAGCTTAACAAACGATTAATAGAATTTTTCCAAAAATTTGCTCAATGAAATTTTATTAGAAAAAACACTTATTTATTTTCCATTCTTCTCTTCTTTCCTGGCGCTACAACCCTGGGAGGGTTTTGGCCTCTCAAACAACACCTCTCCACTTCCATCTGTCCATTGCTTTACTTTTCCATCCTTTTATTCCCATCACAACAAGGTCTAGCAAGCATAAAAGGAATATTGAAAAATTATGATGCTTTTGAGTTAATATATTGAGTCGATCTAAATGACAATTTTGATTTTGTATTTAAAGCCTTTCATTATTCTGCTCTTCTTTGTCAAGATTCAGATAATAACATTGTAAATCTTCCAAAGATCTTAGATCTTTCTATAAAATTGAAATTCATTACAGTGAAACAATTATAATAAAGAATCCTTTGATCTTTATTCGGAATTTTTAGATTTACTAACATAAAATCTAATTATTCTTTTCAAATCCATGTACTTGCTGCTTCAGAGTAATGGTAATATTTTTGTCACTCTTGGAATCTAGTGACAGGAAATATTTGGAAGGAAAAATCCTAAATTTCTTTAAAATAAACAAATTTCTTTTCAGTTTACATCACCTAGAGGTATTTTTGTAAAGAAAAAAATAAAAATAAGGTAACTTCATAATACAAATAATTATGTATTACCCAAAGTCTGTAACCATTGTGCAAAGCCAGTTCATGTTAGAGTATTATTTCATCAAGAGGGAAGATCTACTATCATTGGTGGAGGATATTTGAAGAAAATAACAAAACAAAAACTAATCTTCATTAGTGAAGTATTCACAGACAGTGACATCCTGAAGGAATGACATGGGTTACCAAAGTTAAGATATAGTTCAAACTTTATAATGTTTCTTGCAAGTGGTTGTATTTCTTGTTCTTGTAGACTTCTTGGTTGAAAATGTTTCCATCATTTTGAAATACCCATTGTTTACACGTATGAAAAATATATTTGGTTAATATTTTCTTATATTTGGTTAATAGATCACAGTAATTATTTATATATAGATAGATAGATAGATAGATAGATTTGAAAGTTGATTTTTTGAATGTTGAATAGATTGATACTTCGCTGTCGTCAAGATGCCAGAGCACGTTTCGCCAAATTAAGATCCGATGTTCTGGTGAAGTTAGAGTTACTGGATCAGAAGCATGGTAGGTCTTTTTGGTAGTTTGTTGGTTTTCTTTTTTTAAATTTATGATGAAACCATTGATCATATTTCTGATTATTTGTATTAATATAAATGCTCAACCTTTTCTTTGATTTTAGGTTTTCAAGAGTCAATTTAAAAATTTTTTTAATATTTAATTGCTGAAATTAATATCATAATATTTGAGATTTTATATGCATAAAAAATATGCTAGCCTGACAATTCAGAAATAAATAGTATTTACAACAATGTTCCAATCTCCTTTATGATGCATCCTTAGAGTATATGTCAAGTTCAGACTGAACAAAATTTACAAGTCAATTTTGGAATCTGTTAAAGCGAGAAAGAAGGATTACGTAGTTGAGAAGAATAGTGCACTTAATCGATTCATGGAGGGATAGTGTGGTTCCAACGGCTTCGGATTCTATTTAAATCTTATCTTTAGAGGTTAAAAGTAAAAGGATAGTATAAACACAGATAAGGTAGCAGATAGCTTACAGGTAGGTTTTATTTAGTGGCAGATATATTGCTCACCAGTTGTAAGTTTTAATCTGATTACATTGTATTTGTCAGTTTACAAGTGTTTTGCAGTAAGGTATAGTGCAGGTGAATCATTTCTTAGAATAAATGCAGGAATGGGGGAAAGTTGGAAATCTTCTCTTTGTGTTTCTCTGTACCCTCAGACTAAGGCTATACTGCAATGTCTTGCAGGATGACTTTTGCACTCTGGCATTTAGCCTGGGAGAGTTCTTTGTATTATATCAGTTAATCCAACTAAATTAGTGACTGTGATGGTATTCAATCACTCACTGCTGCTTGAGTGAGAGTTTTCTGGGAATTAAGCCGAACTGTTTTTACTAATTCAATAAGTATAAATTATAAACTTTCTCTTGCATGGCAGTGAAGCAAATTAGAAAGGCATTCACTTCATGTATTAAGCAGTTATGAATTGAATAAACAACAAAATAAAATATTATAAAAAGTCATATAAAAATTTAAATTGTATTTTTTATCTTTTAACTAATAGAAATAACTATTAGTTGTCATAAATCTAAAGGTAATTTTTAATATGTCTGAATTTTTAACATGTCATTTCTCTAAAATTTCAAAACCTTAGAAAAAATAAATTTTATTATATATTTTTTATCTATTTAATTGAAGAATTTTCCATTTGGGCACAGTCTTGTGCCAATGAATTCGTTCCATGAGGCTGATGTGTTTGAACCTGGTACCAACATGGATGTTTACTTCCTTTCTTGTGTGTTTGTCTGCTTTCTTTCAGCTGGCTGTAGCTTTAACATGCCTTTGGGAAGTGGAGCACCCATTGTAATTGTAGTCTATGTATTATATTGAGCTGAAATGCTCCCCTACCCACAAAACTGGGTGAAGAAGAAGAACTTGAAACAAAACTTCTAGTGATTGGTGATTCTTTGGCAGAAAGTATTTAAGGATGAGAAAACTCAAGGGAGATGGTAAGAATCTAATAGATAGGCCACAACCAGGTAAATCACATCAGACTGTAGCCTTGGTATAGCCTCTTCTCAAAACACTTGATACATTCCTCATTGTCTCAAATGGGTTATTACAGATAACAAACACACCTGGTATCAATGTTAATGATGAAAAACAACAAAATGTATCTCCTGTAGGCGGGAGAACTTCAACATATATTGTTGATGGTTGCAAAAAATTTGTATTTCTGAAAAATTATGGTTCCTTTTGCTTTTGATAGAAGGCTTCGAATTTGGCAAAAAAAAAACATGAGTCCAAGGACTATTGTTTGGTATCAATAGGACGAATTGGTGGTGACGGTTTTTTGATGTTTTCCTGGCACACATTCAGTCCTTTCCTCCATTCCTTCAAAAAAAAAAAAATGGACGGAATCTTGGATTTTTGGGCCTGTTATTTTGTTTGGAAAGTTCATCTTGCCCTCATCTGGAAAAGGGCACGATGTTTTTTTTTTATTTACTTTGAAGTTGAACGACTATGTCCATCATAACTTCTTCCACTCCAAAATTCTGAGTGTGCTCCTCATACCCATAGAGTTATGTATGAACATTATATTTGGCCAAGTTCATCTCTCGTCACTATAGTTTATCATCATTCAAATGCATTCTCCCACAGAATAATGAACCTTCTTACAAGGCCTAAATAACCATTGATTGGTTCGAGCAACATGGGAATGAGTTTTTATTGCTTCAGTGGCCTGCAGTCCTTAGATCTCAATGCTGTTGAACACGTTTGGGATGAGGTAAAGAGGATTGTTCATTTCAATACTGTGCCTCCATCCACTTTGCAGCAACTGGACTCACAATCATGTCTACATGGTACATTTCTACACGATGCATCCAGTATCGTGTAGAATCCTTGCCATGCCAAATTGAGGATGTTTTGAAGTTCAAAGGAGGCACAACAGATTAGTCGATATGTCTATTTCATCTTCACTTTTTATATCTATAATTTTACATTTATACATTCAATAGTATATTAACATGTTAAAATTTTGTTATATTTTGCAGTTCAGGACATAGTATTCCAGCTACAACGTCTCATCACTGCTTTATCTCTGTATCACAATGATTGTCATTCCATTATGAAAGAAACCAACATCTTTCCCATTGAGGTGGATTTATCACGCAGTGCATTTGTCTATGAGGGAACCAGTCCCTATCAAGATGGAGATGAAGAGGATGATGATGATGAACTACTACAGGCTGAAGAAGCAAAAGAAGAACCTAATTTAATAGGAGATTTGGATTAACAGGATCTGGTGTTCTTTTTGTTTTTGGGAGTGGTTGGTGACCTTATTTTCTGAAACCTAAAACCCGAACACATCAAGAAAGTAAAATTCGACAAAATCTGATCAAGTAATATTGTTTTCTTCTAATCGTGGTAACAAATCATGGAGGGGGGGGGGGAGTGGCTTTTTCTTTGTATTACAAGGCAGAGAGTTTAATATTGGAATATTTTTATTTTATTTATTTATAACTTGACCTTTTGTTTAATGTTCAAAAGATGAAATATTAGAATTCACTAAGCTTTTTTTAACCTTTAGTTTTACTTTTTTTAAATTTATTAAAATTAACTACTTGGATTATAATTAAACAAATACATCCAGGATGATACAGAAATTACCATGCTTTTTTCTCATTATAGTTTTATTAAAATGACACTTCCCAGGTCATTTTAAAATTTTAAAAGACGGGAATATAGATATGAAACCATTGTTATTCTTTTATTTCTGTTTCATTCGTGCCACTTTTGAAAGTAATTATAAAGAAAAAAATACAATTATAAAACAATCAAGGAAAAAAAAAATCCATAATTCTAAATCCTTGCAGAAAAAGGCTGAACTGTAAATTTAGAGGGATACATTTTCTTGTGATAACAGACATCAAATTCACGCTAATAAAACTATCAACTGTTTGCTTAGAATACACAGAAGTCACATTTTATTAATTTTTATTTTATTAACATTCCTGATACTATATTCATAAATCCATCAATTTCCCTAAATAAACGAAATTGAAGGAATGGTAATAGAAAGAGTAGGACATGAAAATATAGATCTTCAAAGTATAATAAGATCTGAACTAATTACATAGATTTGCTCTACTAGTATTGGCAAAGTTATGAAGTTGACTTGAAACACCCTACTGTGTAGTTGTCAACAATGGAAAACACTCCATTAAATTAATTATCACATATTAATGTTAATTTTGCTTTGTTTTTGTATCAGAGGTAAATTTCTAAATTTTGGATTGTTCCTTAGACTGTGTTTACAAAAATTTGGATCACTATCTTCTGAAATGCCACACCAAATTTTCAATGTTAGCATTAAGAAATATTTCACTTAAAAGACCGTACATACATTAACCATGAAAACACTGCAGTAAAATTAATTCAAGGAATGCTGTTGATGATGTATCATTTGTTCATATTTTGTTTTTAAAATGTTAAGTCATATCAGCAGAATTACAAATTAGTAATAGCATTTTTTAAATAGATTTATATATTTGATATAATTATCTTTGAACAAGAATTAGACTAATAGTAATTATTTTATTATTATTAAAGAGAGGAGTTAGTGTTTTTAGGAGAACCAGGAATTTACTCCGGCATTTCAAAGATGGCTTTCCAAATTTTTGCAGTCTCAAGAACAATCTTCTAATTAGAAATTTAACTCTTAATATGAAAATAAAACAATAGAAACATTCGCAATGAGTTCTAGTGATTTACAGATCCCTGTAAGTTGGATTTGTGATATTTTAATAATTTCAATTTGTTCATTTGAGTTGATTCACAAACAGTATTGCAGGCTACTGAAATTTATAATTTTACAATTTAAAATATTTAATTATGGATTCTTCTGATTCTTATACAAAGTTTTACTTTGTAAATATTTGTCTTCAGTTAAATATACATTTTTCTTTTCTTTTCTTGGCAAATCTACTCTTGCATCATTGAAACACAATAAACTACTAATCTTTGTTAGAATATCAAAAGCACTCAAGTTTTGTTTTTGTTTCTTAAATAAAAGTAGAAATTTATTTATAATAAAGTTATTTTGTTATCAATTTTAATTTAAAAATTTTATAATCTTACTTTCCATCTTTGTCTGAATATTTCTAGTCAATAGAATTTGCTTTTTTATTTTATTTATTTATTTCTATTTTTGTGATTAGCATAATAAAAATAAAAATGAATTCTTCCTATATTCAGTGAATATTCTTAACATTATTAAACAAATAAATTAAAAGCAAATTCTTCCACTGATATTTTTCCAGATATAATAAGGGGAAAAATTCTTTGGACATTGTCAAACAGTATTTGTTAAAATGAACATATATATTTTTTTTTTTCTTTCTAGTCTCTTTATTTTATCTGTAAAGTATATTTTATATTTGTTTGTCACTTTGCCAATAAATTTTTATTTTTCACTTCAGTAAGTATTTGGATTTAATTCCATATTTTTAGCATAAAAATAAAAAGACCTTGTTGAAAGAAATTCCAAAAATAAGGAATACTGGGACATATTTTATTATGACAAGAAATACAATGATTAGATATATTCATGAACCAAATTTTTTTTTAATCTTGCTCTTTGAATCATTTGACGACAGACAGACTAATAGATACACTAGTAATTGGAAATGAAAATTCATTATTCATAACTTTCTTCCAAAGTATTTATAAAGGGGAATTTGCACTTTATTCAGTGAAGGATTCAAACTTAGCTTTATATCATTACTAATCTAACAGATAAGAAATCACATCAAAAGTTAAAGCCATAATGAAAACAAACTACTGTTCTTAGATAAGATAAAGATGTTTTATTAATGACATATCATAATACTCATTCAATAAAAGCGATAGTGGAGAATTATGAAGAACAACTGAAAAAGGCATGAAAATTGACCTTTCAATTAACTACAGAGATCAAGATGAAAATATATCATGTCATTGTCTCCTACTCATAAATTATCTTGTTCCATAAAGATAGGATTTTATCAATCAAACAAGAGGAGGAAATTAGATAAGTTATAGAATTCTTATTAGTTAAAGTCTGCTATGTAGGATCTAGGGCAGGGGGTCCTCATGCAGCCCATCAGTATATTTGCTGCAGTCCGGTAATGTCAAACTTAAAATTGAATTTGAGACATTACATTGCTGCCAACAGATACATTGAAAAATGTCATAACTTGCAATAGCAACTGTCTCAGACTTTACTATTGGAATGTTGATATGAAACACAACTAGCACATTATTTGATAATTTGAAATTTATGTAAATTACATTTATAATTAATTATTATTACAAATGGCACTGTCATATCATTAATTAGTAAGATATTTATGAAAATAATAATTATTATTAATATTATTATAAATGACTTTATGAAATCGTTAATTAGTAAGATATAGTAAGGGTTAGTGGATAAGATGCTGCAGCCCTCCGTTAGGAATAAGTCTGAGAGCCAGTGTTTTTATAAAAGTTCTAAGGTTCCTGATCTAGGGCATGGGAGACAGAACGAACCTATCCTCCAACTTCATCACTTCAGCTACTGTATGTTGAACATTACAACATTAATAATTTGAGTAGGAACAAAGGCATTAGCTGTTGAAATTCTAAACTGATATTTTGTTATTTAGGCATTGCTAGAAATTGGAATAATACAACTGCTAGCATGAGCTGAGGATAAATGGAAAAATTTTAAAAATATTTTGGCAATGCTCTTCCAAGCCTTGGAACTCTGAAGATACTATATAATTAATGAAAGAGAGAAGAGAGTCTACACCAAGAGATGAGAAGGATTATAGATAACTAAATTGTATCATCAGAAAAAGATGAAGAGATAAAAAGTGCATAAGGCATGAAAATAAATTTAGATATTGAGGAATGAAAGAAAAGACATGGTCCTTGGATGTACAGAGGTAGACACAATAATATGAACACCCATTTGAAAATGGGCCATACTTCAATTGCATAGCAGAGCCAAGTCATCTAGTATGGAATATTTCTAACAACATGGAGGTCAATATGATCACCAATGCTGATGCCTGCCCACACAATGATTCCACCTACACCAAAGAAATGTCTTTCTTGCATTAAACCTGGATTCTCCCGTACTCCACGTTTACACCAGATCAGGGCACGACGATTGTCAGGCTGCAGGCTGAATCTTGACTCATCACAGAAGAGAACCATGGACCACTCTTCATGGGTCCAAGGAAGATGCATTTCAGCCCACCTTCTGCAGGTTCTGTGATATTCAGCAGTTAACAGAATGCATACCATTGGTATGGTGGGCTTACAGTCCACCGTGACGGAGTCGATTTCGCACGGTCTGAGTACACACCCGTCGTCCAGTAGCAGCGAGAAACTGTCCCCGCAGCTCAGTCGCATTGCTTCGCCGGTTCCTTCGTGCTATTAGCGTTAAGTAGCGATCATCTCTTGCTGTGGTGGCATGTGGGCGGCCCTGCACTGGTCTTCTTTGTACTGTGCCAGTCTCTCTGAAGGGATTCTAGAGTCTGCTAATCGCGTTTTGGGAGGTTCCAATCTCTGCTGCCAATGTCATCTGCGTTTGGCAGCTTGAAGATGAACTATGACTCTCCATGCTTCAGTTTCGGGTAAATCACGTTGCAGAGGCATTTTCAGGTGACACTCAAAGATTCTGCCACTTGTTGTCGATCCAGGAAAGTGGAGATAACCCAGAATCGCCAGCCTCTTTATATAGCTTGTGGGCAAACATGTAAATTAACGTTTGCAGCACATTTGCATACTCAGACAACTTTCATTTTCATGTCATTTGCTTCTCTGATGATGTTCTATAATAAATAAACTCAAATGCCTATGTTTTTTGGATGTATTATATTCATTTCGCAATTAATCCTCTAAATTTTGTGAGCAGTGTAGTTTGGAGGCAAAGTGAGTGCTAGGTTTCCACCTCCCTTTACACTTTCCGAACTGGAGACCACTCTGTACGAGGAATGGCTATATACCCTTGAACATTGTGCATCCCACGTTGGATACAAGCTGTAATTCAGGCAAAGGGTGGACCCACACCCTACTGATAAAGATTTTGTGTCATTTCACAAGTGTTAATATTATTTTGTCCATCCCTGGTAGGATCAAAGGGCTGTAATAAAAATGACAGTAGTGAAAAAAATCAAGATTGTAAATTACTCTTCACGCATGGAAAGGATACGGCTAAGTAATTTACACTAAGGTACATGAAATGAATTTCAATGTAATACTTAATATCTTGGTTTACCTATTTTCAAAAAAGAAGTAAATGAACTTTTAAAGAGAATAAGTGCAGGAAAATCTTGTGAAACTGATTACTGAATTTTTCAAAAATTTAAATGATAAAGAATAAATATAAATATCATCACAAGTCTTTTAAATGATACATATAACAACAAATTTAATGTGAGATGATAAGTAAGGATTCACTGAGCTGGTTTTTTGTATTTTTGATACCTGGAATCCAGGACAGCTGTTTCTAGTTTTGTAACCATCATCAGCTGGATTCGCCCAGTAACTACAGCTCAGTGATCTCAAGAAATATATAAAAAACAACAAAGCAACGGCCTTCCATATTAAAAACAATAATATATAAATGAAAAATAAAAAAGGCCAATCATTTAATCTC
>JAFIDM010000004.1:67427779-67440816 GCA_023159025.1 Thereuonema tuberculata
GACAATAACATTAAAACAATCTTAAATTATTCTAACACAACACATTTTTATAAATTTTTACTCTTATTTATCATTAGCTATTTATTAACCAGTTACATTACAGGAACAATCTTTTTTACGTTTGTAAAACACGGGATTTTTCAAACAATTAAATGGGCATGTTTACATGAATTGCATTTAAAAGTTCGCTATTTCCCTTAAAATGTATAAACTTATCTCTCATTCTATCTATATTAAATGCCACTACTAGACAATGTAACAATGAATTACAAAATATAATATCTAAAATGATTAGATTACTAAACTTGTTAAAAATATCAACTTTAATGAATCTTGACATAGTTCTTAATAATGGTTATATATAGGTAATTCACATTGTCATACGTATAGTGATAATTTTTTTCCCTACTGTTTTTAAACATTAACTTAATTCCGAAAAAAAATCATAATAAAAAATAAATCATTTACTTATATTCATTCTCTGTGAAGGCCTCTTTTCCCAGCTTTTCATAAACCCATCCAAAGGCAAATATAGCTACTGACAATCCACTTTTTCTAACTGCTTCAAGAGCCTAAGAAAAAGATTTATTGAATAAGAACTCAAGACTGCAGTAAACAAATGTGAGATCACAGATTAAACATGGTGATTAAAAAGTTATTAAAATTTAAGTAACAATTTAATAATAATAACCCGACAGATTATTATTATTATTATTACTAACTATAACACACACTGATAAACCAATATACCCAGAAAAAAAAATAAAAATGAAAGCCTGCTCCTTTGCTTAATAGCAGAAATATCAGCAAATTACAATAAGCAATTAATAATTGGCAAACATAAATTTCAAATGTGGAATCCTTGCTATTCCTGGATAACATGTACTATCTGATTTTCAATTGAGAGAACTATCTACATATTTTTCTTTATTTATATAACCCAATACTAAAAATTTCAATGAGATACAGTAGAACCCTGCAAATCCGAAATTTCGGATAATCCGAGCAGAATCTATGATGCAGGAAAAAAATTTAAATCTCATTTGCAATGTATAGGAAGTACAGTATTTAATCATAGCACTGTACATATTATTAAAATAACAGTTTTTAAGCTAGTATTTAGTGGAATGCAACATTACTACAGTATCGTATATGCTCCAATAGAGGCCCCCTGCGTTTATTTGCAAAACTAGCCTCGGCTCCCGGTGCTTAATAGAGACCGGCCATTATTAACAAAAACTTTCAGAACGCAATATTTAACACATAAATACCGGCTAATATTACAAACAGCTACTTTATTTGAATTTCACATGCTACATAAGACTGTTAAAGATAAATGGCAATGTCTTTCTGTACCTTTCGCTGCTATTCGTCGTCCGAATCTGCAATGACGGGCAGCCACCTCACCGGAAGTTTCTTTCGCGTATTCCACCGCGAGAATCTTAAAGGCAATGTCAAATGACCGTTTCGGCGGCATTTTGTAAGGCAATGTACCGTAAGGTACTATGCACGACTACAAAGATACGGACGCTTACACTAGTGCCGGTAGGCAAATATCAAAGTCCCGGCTACTATTAGAGACAGGCTACTATTTGGCTGTGTCCCCTCTGCAGCCCGGCGCTTATTAGAGACCGGCGACAATAAGAGCCTCGGCGTTTATTGGAGCATATACGGTATTTTAATTTAGGTACTTGTATTTTAATGAACTGTTTAACAATACATTCTTTTTAATTATGTAGCACTCACGTTACGTAGGCTTTCCCTACACCAAATTCAATAGCTAATTTTGTAGCACTTTCTCCCTTGTCCAGTCATTTGAGAACTTCCAGTTTTTCTTTTAATGTACAAGAGCTATGTTTCCGTTTGCTTGTCATTTTACTTTACGATGTTACAACAACAAAACACTAGATTTGTATTCACTTAATTTAAAATTAAAAATGATAAATACGTAACTACAACTTGTCCCGATTTACTCGATTTATGTATTGTAGGGTGGTAACAAAAGCCAACCGAAAAGTATGCAACACTCCGGCGTACTGCTACTGATCACGTGATCGGCTACTGTCTTTTCACAGTGCAAGCAATTGTTGTGCTCTCCTTTCCTCACCCCCACAAGGTCAAACAACCCTCATTCTTCTGTCTCACCGTTATGCTAAGTTGCCAAGTGGGAGCTAATACCATAGCTGCAACTGTGTACTGTATAGGCCTACCATGTAGACTACTAATATTTTTTTTCTTTCTGAATCTGAACAGACCACAGCCCCAATTAGTTCGGATTTCCAGGGTTCTACTGTATTATAAAGAGGCTTTGATTAAAGTCTTTGTGTCTCTGAAAACTAAAACTGCAAATGATAATTATAATTTTCTGTGTGAAACAAACAACTTGCCACCATCATTCTTTTATTTATTAGAAATGTAAGCCTTTTAAAAGTAAATTTGACTGCACACATTACTTTGCTTTTTACAGTTGCATTTCATTCAGTTCTTCACCACATGACACAAACAATTTCTAAAATATAAGCATGTGTAAGTCGAAACTATTAGAAAATCAAACATACATAAACACTACTTAAATTCCATTAAAGCGTAACCAGCTTCAATTGTCATTATCTTCATCAGACACAATGAGGAGACATATAAAAGCTTCCCATTAAATGGGCTTTGTTATCAATCAATTAAAACCATCAAAATCTAAGCAATCATTGACCATCCTTAACCGAATCACCAAAAGCAAGTTCAATATCAGAAGAGGATTTATAAGTGGAACAAATTCCCAATATGAAAAGCTAAACGGATGAATTCATCCCTTGTAAAACTCACCCAAAAAAACAACACCATATTATAAAATAATAATACGAAAAAAAAAAAGCAAGCAAACAAACAACTAACTTTCTTTTAATTAACTGCTCTTATCTCATTATCCCTCAACTTAAGCAAAACAGCATCCACAAAGACCTGATTATTGTATAAGCCCCTTAACAAAATTTGAATGGATTCAATAAACGTTCTTAAATAAACATCATCATTACATCCAAGTATATGGGTTTTCTGAATTTCTATAATATGTCCTCTGCTCTTAACATGGGATGACTTGTTGTAGCTAAGTTAACCTTAGCTACAGCCTGCACGTGCTCATTGGCCAGGGTAAACAGGGGTGTTCAGATCTCCCAATAAAAAATAAAAAAATTTAATAAACACATATAAAATTTTATAAATGAAATTGTTAACCATTTCATCTCCCTCACCTAATTAATATATTGTATCAAGGTGTTATTGAATTTACCTGTTACTCCAACACCAAAATTAGCCAAAAAAAACATTTAATCTGTTGGAATAATCCTGGGTGTTTTGGGATGGCTACATACCTATCAGGTTTCTTATGCCATTTATTCCTACTAGAATTATATAAACCCTATATGGTGTTTTTGATGACACTTCTTTTACATAAGTATCAGATAATCATTGTCAGATGCTATTTCCAATATCTGAACCAGTTCCTTTTCAAACAATAAAGTGTTTATGAGTGTTTAAAATTTGATTTATAATACAAATAATTTCTTTTTGTAAATAGTCTTATGTTGTCTATGGAATATGGTATATTTCTTGTTTTTTCAACAGCTCACACAATGTGATACTGGGTGATTATAATTAAACTGACCCTACTCTCAGCACCCTGGAATGGGTTGAAATGAATATATGACACTTGGTACTTTGTAGATATGCTAATTAGACTATGCGGTCGCAATTTCTTTGGGGGAAAAAAATAGTTCAACTTTTGCCACCAGGCGAAAATATGACGCTGCACAATATAAAAGTTTATTATCAAACAATGGTTAAACAAATATAAAATGCCAGCAGTCATTGCAAGCAAGCCATTCTGCAAGGATTATGTGACTGTATGGTGTGGATTCACAAGTAATTTTATTATCGGTCCAGTTTTCTTCAAAGAGATTACACCTCGAGGACCAGTAAGGTGTATCGTTACGACTGCACATTACAGTTAACTCCTTGCTCATCATGTGACTCCTGCCTTGCAAGAACGAATTTGTTTAGAGACCACTGTTTTCATGCAAGATGGAACAATATCGCATACTGATCAAAAAGTGAAAGAACTGTTTCGTGTGACCTTCATGAATGATTGCATAATCTCCAGAGGTTTTCCTGATGCTTGGCCTGCACGATCTTCTGACTTAAATCCATGGGACTTCTGGCTGTGGGGATATCTGAAAAATTGCATCTATTAGGGACGTATATGGTCTCTGCCTGATCTAAAGTCAAGACATGTCACTAACATTTCACCGGAACTCCTGCATGCATCCGTTGATCTTGCTATATTAGATATGCAGCATGTAATTGACCTAGCTGGAGCATGTATTGAACAACTTGTTTAACCATTGTTTGATAATAAACTTTTCTTATGTTTTCGCCCTTAAAGTTTCATATTTTTATTTTCAGCAGAAATCACGTCAACATAGTCTAATTAACATATCTATTAAGTGCCATTGTCATACGTTCATTACAACCTGATCCAGGGTGCTGAGAGTAAGGTCAGTTTAATTATAACCACCCGGTATAATCATTCAGTATATTAATCAAGGAAACAGAAATGTTAAATGTTGATAAAGCTGTGACTAGTGATTTTTTTATAACCTTATATAACTCAGTTTTATAGTTGGAGTTTTTTATACTGTTGTTCACTTCAGTAATTCTAAAAGTTTCAGATTACTAAAAATGTTCATAAAAGTTATATTTACAGAGTAGATATATAACTAAAGATTACCAACACAAAACAAAAAAAAGCAACAATTGGAATGTAAAAGATGTAGTAAATAATTTTATTTTTTATAAATTGTAGACAAAAGAAATATAGTTTAAAAGGAATTTTTAATAGAAGTTACTGAAATCCTTTAAATTTTAAGATTTAATAAATTAATTGTTTAAGTTCATTAATATTTCAAAAGTCACTGCAAACAGAAAAAAAAAATATTCATATATTTAAGAAATTCCTTAAAATATTTTATTCAGAATTTTGACAATTATATATTATAAGTCTTAGTGCTAAATTTAAAAGTGCTTCTGTCAAAAGAGGATTTATTCCTTTAATGAAGTATCCTTTTTTCCATCTATATTAGTATCAGATTAATAAATAAATAAATATTACTTACAATAACAGTGTTGAAACCTCCACCACCTATCATATTTCGTCCAAATACATCAACACCAACATAAACATCTATATTTCTTTTCCCAGCATGTTCTTTACTATTTTTCAAATTTTCTTCATTCCAGGAATAATTAAGGAAAATTCCATCACTTACATCGAAAAATGTCCTTCAATCAAAGCAAGAAGAAATCAAAAGTTAAAGATAAGCAGAGGAAATCCACAAATAAAAGATTAATGAAATAATTACTTTTTGAACATTCTAATTTCTAATTTAACAAAGGGTTCAATCACAAAAATCAAATTGTTATTAAGGGGGAAAAAAATACATCTTTATTTTGCTTCAGGTTTAATGCACACCAGTATCTAAACATAAAATCTATTAATGCAATTTCTCTACAAATTTCTTCAAGCTACCAAGAATTTGACAATGTGATATGTAATGAAATTGATTAGCATTTGAGCTTCAATTAACTGATCAAAGAAATTTGAATGCATTATTTATCAGAATTACAAGCCAGGGCCTCTGAATCAATTAATAATAAATACATTTTGTCCATATTTAAAAAAAAAAAAACAGCTCAAATTTTTTATCAGAAATTCATATTTTTTTTATATTTTGCATATATATAAAAAAAAAATAAACATTAATCAAACACTCACCATCACTATTTTAATTGAAGTGATGGTGGATGTGTCTACAACTACAATGAATAAGACGGTAAGAAAATGCATGAAGAATTTCTCCATGCTTTCTTTGAAGTTTTGTGTGTGGGTTTTTTTGGACTTTTAGAATGTTTAATACTAAAACAGTGGAATATCATACTAAAAGAAAACTCTACTTAAATCTATAAAATACATATTATAGTTTTGGTGACAGAAGAACACAGAGAAGCATGCAATTACTAATGGTATCCTAGTGTTGTTGAAAAAATGAGCTATTCTTCAATAAACTTTCTTCCTTTTCATTTCTTATATATAATTATTTACAAAACTCCATAAAACACCATGAAAATAAATCATAATGAAAATAAAAATGAAATGGGTGTCGTATATAAAATAAATTGTAAAACTTGTGGAGACTTTTACATCGGCGAGACAAAAAGAACCTTGTTCGAACGTGTTGTAGAACACGGGAGAGCTTTGAAGAACAAAAATTTGGACATATCAGACATTGCCAACCATTGTTTGAATTTAAAAGACACATAATGGATAATAATGTAAAAATTTTATACAAAGAATATGATTCAAAATTAAGGAAAATTTTAGAAAGTAGTATTATAAAAAACACCAAAGAAAAAAATTAACAGGTATGAAGGAGTGCATATAGACCCTTCTACAGTCTTTTTAATGAGAGATTTAATAAAAACAAACTGCAATAAAATAACAACAATAGATGTTTTTAATTACTAAGAATATTATTATTTGTTATGATTTTATAATGGTCTTTATTTTCTTATTATTATTACTTTTAATAATTGAATTGTACCTTATTAATATATTTTTGTAAAAACAACTAAACTTATTGATTCACGTGTTTTTGAAATTTGTTTAAGCTCCCAACTATTTTGTTTTGTTGTACTTATTCCAATTTTATTATGCTTGAAAAAGAGAAGGCGGACTACTTCTCGAAAATTTGCAATTTTAGTATTTAAAATAAATCTATTTAAATACTATGATGTGTTTTATGGAGTTCTGTAAATAATTATACATAAAAAATGAGCTATTGCAAACTATTGGTGAAGGTTTGCAATACAATGTTATACATTATTGAAATTTGCTATAATACAGCCCATATTAGTATGAGCCTTCCATAAATTCAAATAGAAATTTTATTTTTTAATTATCAATTTGACTTGTTTTATTCATATTTTTAATAACTTGTGGCATGTGAAGACATGATATGAGAGTTTTGGCCAATCCTTTCTTTGGTGATAGCAACTATAATTACAAAAATAACTGAAACAAACTTACTTATTTTTTAAATTCAATTCATTCTGCCAATCTAAGTCTCCTGTTGTTGTAACACTGTCGTACCAAATAACAAGAGATTGTGGATTAGCAGCATGCATTTCTTTTGTTAACTCTTCAATGAAAGCCACTAAATTAGGAATCATATCAGGCTGTAAAGAATTGGATTATTAGGAATAGGATGAAACAGTAGGTGAATTCTAATGAAAACAACAATCAACTGAAAAAAAAATACATTGACATCATTAGTTTGATTTTAATATTGGTGTTCTTTTTATATCTGAATTCCCATAAAACTTAAGATTAGCTACACTGACTATATGAAATATTTTCTATACATGTAATATAAATTAGCATTTTAGCTATTTTCTATGAAGCCATCTCATGAATGAAGGTCATGATATTTATCTATACACATTAAACCACACTTGGAAATGTTGATTATTGGCTCCACTAGCCAGTGCCTGTGTTGTGAACAGATAAATCCAGATCATTCTTCACATTCTTAAAATAAAAAAATCACCTTAAAGGGTCTCCTCTTAAATACAAAGAAGCCTCTTTGAAAGATAACAGTATAAGTGTGTGTGTTTTTATTTATTTATTTATTTATTTATTTATTTACATCAAATGTGATAGCATGTTCTATGAAGATAGCATACAATATCAGCAACATTCTTGATACAACAATTATTTGTTGGTATTTCATATCATGCTCATAATTACATGACTTTTTCCTTGAAATTCAGCTGTTGTAACTACGAGGGGCAATCAATAAGTGCTAAACACATTTTTTTGTTAGTTCAGGGTTTGTTTTATTAAAATGTGGAATGTACCATAGTGTTCTCCAATATTTTGGCTACACAAGTCCTATTTCTCTACATAATTGCCATGAACTCTGTGGCTTTGTGCCACCTAAATGTGTGAACCTGTATATCCTCATGATACCACTCTTTAGGTTGACCTCTCAGCCATCCTAGTACTGCAGCGATGATTTTATTATCGTCGTCAGTTTCCTTCCCGCAGATGGCATCTTTCAGAGGGCCAAAGAGGAAATACTCAGAAGATGCAAGATCAGGGCTGCGGGGCAGATGGGGAAGGATAGTCCATTGCAGTTTCATGAGTTGTTCTCATGTGCTCAGACTTGTGTGACCTCACGTTGTCCTGAAAAAGAATCCATTTGGTGGATAATTGTGTTACACTAACCACAGAGATGTCATGTTCAGCAGCAATTTGTTTTGTTGTGATACACCAATCGTCCAGAATAAGGGTATCGACACGTTGCTGCATTGAAAGTGCAAGTGCGGTTGATCCGACAGACTGCTTCGACTGTCTGTCGAGGATGACAACCGCTTTCCTCAACGACCGAGTGTTTTTATCCAATGCCATTTCTTCATACACATTCTGAAAGCACCTATGAATGTTTGTGACGCTCTCATTTTTTGTCAAAAGAACTTCAATAAATACTCTTTGTTTGGAATGCCCGACACTCACAGACTGCATTTTGGAAGCTAACTGTATCACTACCATCTAGCGGACAATGATGAAACTACATGAGGTTGTGCGAGAAGGTTCAAAGATGCTGCACACACAATATTTTAATTTTACCAACAAAATGAACAAGAGATAAAAAATGTGCTGCATATTATTATTACAATGACTTAAACATTGGATCCTTAAATTATACTCTCCCTTTGTGAATATATGGGCTGTGATTCAGAACAAAACTTCAATAAAGCAATATAGAGATAATAAAATGCAAACATTCATATCAAAATATGTTGAGAAAAAGAGTTAAAGAACAAATTCACCGAATGAAAGGCCCTACTAGAATATAAAAGTCGGACAGCGATGTAGAATTTGAAAAATGCCAATACAAAAACTAATATGAAGGTATTACAAATTATTAAGGTATTTATTTATTTACTTATTTTACTTTGTAATTTATAATTTTAACTCAATATTGTAGATTTTGTTCATTTTAATCTTTTTAATTTATATTTTTAAATATTTGAAGAAAATATATTTCAATACTTAAGTTATTATATCAGTAATATTGTTGTTAGTTTTTGGATTTTGAATAAAAAAAGATCAAAGTCCTGGAATCATAATTCTTCTTATCATTTATAGAAAATAGACTAAAAAAAAAACTTACTACTCCTTTACTCAACATTCTATATTTCGTCCTTATGATAGGACTTCTTCAGGAATCTATAGGGAATACTATAAATAAACAGGTAAAAGAAGTATGTAACAGTAATAATACCAAGATCATTTACTATAAGGACAACACCCTATTCAAAAAGGAAAGAATTAGAAAGAAAGACAATCAATTAGACAGGATGGGTATCATCTATGCATTGAAAAGATTGTGGAGAAATATACATAGGAAGTACGGGCCGAACAGTAAGAGAGAGGGTAAAAGAACACACGGCGGCGTAGGAAAAGAGAAAAGTAAAACATATCGGAATGAGCTAGACATTGTGTAAACAAAGGTCACTGCCCTGACCCTATCGTTTATAATGTGTTCAGTGTAAAAGATGAGAATAAAAGGTATAAGTTAGAATCCTGCCTAATCAACAGTTGCATCTGTATGAATAAAGACAGGTCGCTAAAGGTGAATGACGTATCTTTAGTTTATTCAAGAAGTCTTTGAATAAAAACAAGAAAGTGAAAGAATTTTTAATATTAAAATGAAGAATTAATTGTCACGTCTACATGTCTGTTCAAATTAATTGGTAGTTGTTTTGATTATTTAAATTTATGATCATTTCATATTGTTTAGTGGTATTAATATCAAGCAATTATTGTAAAGAATTTGTAGTATCAGGGGATTATTGAAAAGAGTTTGTAATATGATATAATTGTTACGATTTACTTTGTTATCATATTTTGCTTTTAATAAGAAGAGGAAAGTTTTCTCTTTCTTATTTTCTTCTTTATTTTTATATTTTGTATTCTTTGAGATTCCTGAAGAAGTCCTATCATAAGGACGAAATATAGAATGTTGAGTAAAGGAGTAGTAAGTTTTTTTGAGTCTATTTTCTATAAAGTCCTCGAATATTGCGTTTTTGTTTTCTAAATTGTTTCTAAATTTTGCCGCTGATAACATGAGGATAAATTGGCCATATCTTCACAAAACAACAGTTTTCAAATTCCACATCACTGTCCGGCTTGATATAGTTTAGTAATATAAATTAATTTTAATCTTATATTCTACATTTTTCTAAATTGCAAAAGATTGATTGAATTCTTTGCTTTGCGAAACTCGAAGAGTCAGCTTTGAGTTTTTCCTATTCTATATATATATATAGCCGGACGGTAATGCATATACATATCTAAGAAATCAATGAAGAGCAAAAACTATTAAGGTAACCTTAAAAATTGTTGCCTCAGCCTCAAGACAATCTCCAATTCTCTAAGACAGTGATTTGGGAACAATGTGTATTGTGTTAGGGTTGTTCCTTTGAGAATGGTATTGTGAATATGCTGCCAATGTGTTTCTGAAATTCTTGGCCTGTATATAATGATCTCAAATATTGTATTATATTGACAATTCTTCCTTTTTATCATGTATTTTCCACAATAAAAGGCTTTCATTTAATTTATGTTCTTTAAACTCCTTTCGTCAATGATTAAAGCAATGTTTCCCAACGTGGGGCCCACGCCCACAAGGGGCCAATTCGAAAATTCTATGAACCTATTTGAGGACTAAGTGTCGTTTTTCCATTTTTCAGTGCAAATGCACAGATTTTGTTTCTTGTTTATAACGTAGAGAAATTATTGATATAAAATACGACAATATGTCTATTTTTCTTATATATAATAATAACTATGTTATATTTTAACCGTAACGATATATAAAACTGATTTGCTGCTTAAGAACTGTTATATTTATACTGTTTCTTATTTACTTAAATTATGAAAAATCATAATTGTATATAAATTATATTAAAGTAAGTAACAAATATATTCACTTCATGGTAATAAGGTTTTGATGGTAATATTACTATTATTATTATTATTATGGGGGGGGGGGTCAGTAAGTAATAGGGTGCATAGGAATTTTAGAAAGGCTTAGGTGGGACATAGCACAAAAAAGGTTAGGAAACACTGGATTAAGGCATAAACTGTTAGGGCCTTCTGACTCAGAATGATCTCCTGAATTTCCATCTCATCCTGAATTAGTCGGTACATATGTAATATTACTTATTCTGTAAATAATAAACAAACTCACACGGATTTTGTTTTCAATGTTTATCAGCCAGCCATCAAACTTATAATGTCCGGCAATTTTAATTAGTTTCTTTATTAAGTTTCTGTATGTCTCTTTAGTTTGCAAAAATTCTTCACAAATAGATAGGCCCTGATCCCATTCTGTTATAAAAAGACCTGTTAAAAGAAACAAGAAAGCGTACTTAGCTTCTACTAGAATGAATATTAAATATATATTTTTTAAATTGTGACAATTTTTACATACATAAAGTTCCACAAATTCTTAAAAGATAAATCACCTAAACAATTGCAGTCTAATCAGCTATTAACACTCTGATCAAAGTTACTCTTGAATGACTCAGAGGAGTTAAATGAATGGGTTATTTTTTTTCCTTGTTAAAAGTGGGCTGTTCAAAAAGTAATGGTCTCTCAGCACTCAAATGAAATGTTTATTCGTCAATTTCTACATGTTGTTTTTCAGAGAACTGTTTGTTGCATTGTATGCATTTGTCCCAACATTAAGTCAACATGAAGCAACCCTTCTTTCAAGGACTTCAGCATCGCCCCAAAGGTTTAATGCACTTGGTATTGATAAAAATCTGTGACCTCTAGGGGATTTTTTAGGAAACAGCCAGAAATCACAGGGAGCAAGATTTAGTGGATGATTCTGAGTTGATGGGTGGGGAAATACCTGGATATTGTGTTTTTAAAGAAGTCAGCAATATGGTCTTGCGTTATTGTGATGAATGAAAAATCCACCTTTCAGATGCTTTCGGTTCACATGCTCATGAAGTTTTTCCAAAATGTTGGTGTAACATGGACCATGTTGTCTTTGAGACTCCACTGCGTGTTCCAGATTTTTGTAAATGAACTCAAAATTTAAAGATGTTTCGTTGCTCTAAAGTTAGCTCCATTTATGCAGCTGGTAGGCAACACTATCAACTTCAAATGCCGGTAGTTTTACAACAATCAAATTAGAGTGACACATGAGCCTAGTCATGCTTAATAATAGTTGCATTTTCTGATATACATTTCACCGCTGAGTTGCTAATTATTTAAAAAAAAGTCTTATTACTTTTATGAACAGCCCTTGTAATTGTTAAACAAGATTGACAGTTAAACAAAATCTACTGTAATTTCATTGGATGCTTAAAAATAACTTTTTATAGAATTTTCTTTTATATTATGTTATGATTTTAAGGTTGAAATCAGTTCTGCTTAAATAAAAAGCAACTTTATGCCATTACCTTTCATTATTCTTTGTTGAAGAAGCAACAAGAATACATCTGTTTTAAAAAGTTGTTTTTCAATTTTCCTTAATGATAGCTTCAGGAATTTGTTTTTCTTTTACCGATTTCATTTGTTAAGGTGGAGTTTTAGTAAAATTTGAAGGTTTGTTGAATTAAAGTTGTGAATAAAGTTTTAAAACCAGAATTAAATATCCCATCATTTGTTTTTTTCCCCACAGCATCTAGCTATTAAGGGTATAATTTATTTGATCTGAAGTTTGTATCATCAGAGAGAAAAAGACCAAAACAAAATATAAGTCGAAATGTATCTCCATCTATCTGTGATCAAAATTTTAATAGATCTACACATTTGAATTAGAAGTTGGTGTAAGTTTTGTTTCAATAGAAAAAAAGGAATGAAAATGAAAAGCTCAATATGATGTGGGTTGTTATATAAGCTCCTA
>JAFIDM010000004.1:67440916-67493626 GCA_023159025.1 Thereuonema tuberculata
AAGAAAGTTGCACTTACAGTTGTCATTGTACTTTTTATTATCCACCCACCCACCAGGACAGAGGTTGAAGATACACTTATTTAAGATCTTTTAGAGTAGTGAAAATTTGTTTACTATCATGAACATGGTCCTACGGAGCGAAAAGCTGAGATTTTTGTCTTCTTATTTTGTCCTTAGATTTACCAGAATAAAATCACTGGTCAATTCTGCAACATCAGTCTGACAATGTATCCTTGTAAGAAATGGATTTAGTATGAAGAAGCGCAATTAATCTACTTTCAACATTTTTTTGTCACTTAATGATTCAATCAAATGGTAATTTTAAATGATACATTTTAACAATATTAAAATTAAGTTCAATTCTTTAAAGTAGCACCAAAAATGCAAATGTTGCTATTTAATAAGAATTGTCTTAGTTATTTAATTGAATTCATTTATCCTAAGAAGAATGTCCTTTACAATGTTATAAGTTATGCCTTGAAAGTATTAATCTTGAAATAATTTTTAATTCATATTTCTTCTAAAATGGAAACTTATCTTCATTTACATTGTATGGAGAATCAGTGATAATTGTAAAATAGGTTTCTTACATCTCCAAAGCTCTCAATTTTCAGAGATGATAATAAAATTCATATAAAAACTAGATGCAATGTAGTAGCAATGGAAACGTTGGCATTTGTTGTTTCTCTCTTTATAACATATTTAAATAAGCAATTTATATTTTTTTATATTGGGAACTTGAACTTTGTTTAACTGATCCTTCTTTAACAAATCTCAAAGTGTCATTGTTTTGTTTCATTTACTGAATTCTAAAATTAGTAGTGTTTTGTATATGTGTCTACATCAGAACTCCCTCTGCTCTGGTCTCATTGTTATGAGCTATGGTCAGATGAATCAGAGTCCAGATCTTCTATAAAACACCAAATTAACATTTCATGTAAGAAATAAGTTTTACTAAGGTTTAAGTTTCTATTCAGTAAATTCTTATAACATTATTCAGTTGACCAGTTCATACATAGTATTTTCATTGTTTTAATAATAATGTAAAGTCCATTGTTTGAATCTTCTTTCCATTACAGATTACTTACAAGTTCTTTTGTCATTGAAGAACCACTTTTTATCTCCTACACTTGGCTTGGCAGTTTTCCTGAAAATGTTGATGTTTGTCTCCAGCTGGCATTGAGAGATTCTAATGGCAAACAACGAGTGCTTCATCTTTTAGGATGCATGTATGGCAGTCAAAATGAATTTGTGTCCCATTGTACTGACTTTGATTCTGATATTTCAGTTGATACTTCCCCAGTAAAAGTTGATTGGAAGTTTCCTGTAAATGTTGAAGACTTTCGTCATCATGAGATTGACTCACTTCATCTACCGTCCGATTCGGAAGAGGAATGGAAAACCAGGTAAAGAACAGTTCAGTTATCTATTTCTTTCAGATTTATTTTATTTATTGTAAGTATGTTAATAAAGCTTTGTTCTAAGCCCATAGCTATGTTTGAATTTATAATAGGTGGCGATTAAATGAGGTGAAATATATGAAAAGTTTTAAAATTAAGATTTAATTAGAAATTTCTGATCTGGAGTGATAAAAATATTTTGCTTTTTGCTGTTGTTGTTTTTAATGTAAAAAAGTATTTATTTAAAAATACTTTGATTAGTAATCAAATCTTTTTTCTGAGATATTATTTTAGTAGAAAATACAAAACCCTCTTGTGGGTCAAATACATCTGGAGAGCACTACAACATATCTTTTCATAAATGATTTAACTAAAAACTAAATTATTTATGAAATGCTAATGCTATATAAAATGTTAAGTGAATTGTGAAAAAAAGTTTGTGAAGTACAATTTATGCTTTAAACATTTGATAAAGTAGTTTCAGAGGATATTTTGAGATAATTAAAGGAGATGAAATGTGGATCTTATGGCAGTGATTCAGAAACATTACAACAATCATGTAAATGGTGTTTGTTTTTTATGTTCCTCCTCCAATAATATGGAAGCACTCACTTACTAATATTTTATCTTAAGAAAAGAAAAAATATATATATATAAGATAAAAAAAAGTTGGATTACTAAATTAAATGCTTTCTTTTTACACTTCATTACCGTAATTTAGAGATGGAAGTTAATTTGACCTTTTATTTATTGGTAGCCGAATGGGTAAGGGCACTTGGCTGTGGTTTGGAGGTGGTGAGTTCGCTCCATTCTCCTCCAAACGGGTTCTAGGGCTTTTCTAGCCCTCTGTAGAATGGGTACTGGGTTTCTTTCCCGGGAGTTAAAGGCAGGTGGGCGTCGGGCTGAGCACCTGATCTCAATGTAGTCCTGTTTGTCATGAGGTCCTCCTGCTACTCCAAGGACCTGCATTTGTCTATAGTGGGATACTTTAATTTCAACTTTTATCTATTGAAGCTGCCTTTGTACTGACTTATATAACATAAATATTTTTCAAAATATAAAAGAAACTATAAAACATGGAAGGAGAAAATGTCATAATTAAAATTTGTTTAAAATGGTTGTGATAGCATCAATACAGCTTAAGGACGAGATAAAACTTTCAATCACTTATCTTTAATTACTGTTTACTTGGAACACACACACACACTGAATGAACTCATTCAAATTTTTCCAACACCTTTAAGAGCTATTTTGGTTAAAGATGTTAATTTTAGTTCCTTTTGCCTCTGGACATACTTTATTCAGTTTCTTCAAAATCTTTAATTTACTGAAATAAAAATTGTGACAGACTTTAAAGCAAAGATATAAACTTCAGTTTGAGAATTTTAAGTTTATTAAATAGGTCTGTCAACACAACTTTGAAATTCTATTTTTGGACTAGTTGTTAATCATTACTTTAGAATAATAATGAACTTAGCTTGGTTTACAGTCATACTGTCCCAAAAAAATATTGTTTCTTATTTTTATCAACAAAACTTCACCAGAAAGTAATGTACCATCATTCCTTTTGAGCTTTTTACATAAATAATTTGTAGCAAGAATTTTCTTAGTTTGTCTTTCACAGAATTTTTTTTTTCCAATGCCCAGGCTCTTAGTATTGACACTATTGGCCTCAAAAAGGGGAGAGAAATGTGAGCATTTAGCCGACGAAACGTTGCCCAGGGTATGCCATAGGAGACAGCTCACACTATACCTGCAGAAACAGACAAAGCACACAAAAGAAAAAGTAACATCCATGCAGATGCCGGAATTTGAACCCAGGTTCCGACAGAGCGGCCTCACGGCAGACCATTGTCTAGACCTCTCGGCCATGCCGGAATGGCTCACAGAAGTTATAATGATATTAATGTTTAATTTGAATTGAATCATTTCAGAAATTCCCATATCCCTGAAAATACAGTCATTATTGATTTAGTAGCAAGGGTTTGCTGCTTCTTGATATTCTATTTGGAAAAAGATATCGAAAAAAAAATGCCTTCTAATGTTACTTTTTATAATAAGTAATATTAAATGTAGAGGATGCCAAAATTTTCATTGTTCTTTTTAACTTTTTGAATTTTTTTTTTTTTTTTGGTTTATGTTGTGTGATGCACTTGACTATTAGAATTAAAATACAGAAGGATTTTTTTTTCCATTCAATTATGACAGCACTGCAAATGAGTAACTTTTTTGTATTATTCATTTATTGTAGAGGATTTATTTTGCAGCCTGACAGCAGTAGTATAGAAACAATTGAAAGGATTGCCGCTGAAATCCTCATAGAAAATCCTACCACCGATCAACGTTTTGAAGTCCTTATGGGAAATCTACAGGTTTTTACTAATTTTTATTTTTTGTAGATATAGTTCATTTTATTTATTGATTTCATTTATTTATTACAGAGGTCATATAAAAGAAATTGCTCAGATTTGATTATTATATGATAAATGCACATTAGAACATTATAAATGAAAAGTATTTTATTATCTGAAAAATTGTACGAAAGGAAATATCCTTAATTAGTTGAAACTTTAGTTATTAAGAAGCAACTAAAAAAAAAATTAAATAAAAAATTTGATGTGAAAAGTAAATATAAATTGAAAAAAGAGAATATCAAAAAATAAAATTCAAACCTCTATCTAGTATTGATTAATCTCTGTATTAGAGAAAAAAAGGAATTAAAACTTGTTTTAGTAAAATTGTTTTGTGTTTACATTCCAGAATGCCTGAAAAATATATGAAAGCTTTTTTGTCATTTCAAAGTGAACAGAACAACAGTATGCTGTTGTCGATTGACTAATTCTCAAACTAAATCATTTATCTGTTTAATAAATCCTTCTTAAATGGGAGTTAGGATCCACATCACTGACGAAGTTTTATGAGTGATTCTTTCGAAACAGAAACAAATCATTCTCTTTAAAATAGTTGCTATAACAATTATCTGATAGAACTATTACTGTACAGATTCTAACCAGCAGTGAGAATCATTTGGCTGTAATTGATCGTAGGATTAGAATATGAGAATATCTTACACAAAAATCCTAGGGATTTCATATCATAGTAAAAAGAAACAATGTGTGAGGTTTGCTATTTTGTTGTCTTTTTGTAATGCATCAAAAAATTTATGAAATAACTTATTCTTTTAAGAAGATAGAACACTACTCTATGTCAGATCTTAAAAATAGGAAGAAACGTTTTTTATGGAATGATTATTTACCAGATAAAAATTCTCATGTAAGGAGAAAACAAATCAATTTTAAAAGCATTTTACAAAGTAAATAATATTACCTTGTAAAATGCTTTTTAAAATTGGATTTTTTCCCCCCTTACATGAGAATTTTCTATAGTAGATATTAGGTCATTTTTACAACCTGGAAATGGAGAAAGGTTTCAAAACTACCATCTTATTATTAGTTAGTTGGTGTTATGTCAAAAACCCTTCCCACAACGTAGTTTTTCTATTTGAATCTAGGCTCTGATTTAATGAAGGTTCATTTATTCAATTACATCGTAATCTTAAATTTACATTTATGGAAAAAAAAGTTTCCTTATGAAGTTTGAACTTTTTATTTAAACATTATTAATATGCATAAATCTTTACATATTCTTTAATACAACTTAACATCCTCCTCCTACTGGCTATATTTCGTCTTATTTCTAAGCCTTCATCGGGCCATTTACAAAATTTTAAGGAATAGAGAAATAAATTCTCTCTTTCCTAAACCTTAAATAATATAACAATCCAAGAATTTAACAATCAAGGAATGGGGACTCAATCACATTCAAATTACAAATTTAAATTTAAAATTATTTCTTCTAAATATAAGCAATTCTCAAATGTCCTTTTTTCTAATATTCTTTTTTAATGAAGTCTTCAAAATATAGATCCAACTTCTATTAAAAACTCTTCTTTTTCTTTCATTAGATCTTATATTTCTTCCCTTTTCTCACTCTATCTTTGAAAGCTCAAAGATATGATACTCACATTACTTATACATTTCTTCTTCTTAATCTTGGAGACTTCATTAATCGGTCAAATTCTTGAGATATCTATACTTACATCACCTAATCTCATAGAGAAACAATTTAAAATTTCTTAAAATGCCATAAATTTAGAATATTTAAAGATTTATGGATTTATGGCATTTTAAGACATTTTAAATTATTAATATGCTTTTTTATGAATTTATTATGCATACTTCTTTTTTCAATATTCAGACTGCCTCTGATGTACAATTTACAGAGTAATATTGATGGCAAATTTAATTTATTATGTCTTTTATATTTTGTGTGAAATAAATTAATGTTGTTCTTGTATTTTCATTATATTTATTGTTTTGACTAAAATCTTGACATTAGATTTAATTAGAATGATTTCTTTCCCCTTCAGGTAATTCCTTTGAGTTTCCTTCAGAAACCCAGGAAATCCATTGAAGTTTATTGTATGCAAATTGAAACCGAGAGAGAAGGACATATCATGAAGGTATCAAGTGAGCTTTTATGGACAACAGAAACACCTGAGCTTTTAGATCACTATTCTGTCTATTGCCAATTGGAATCAGAAGAAACAAAGCAAATAGTGTTTATAGGAAACACTAGGAATAACATGTTTAAAGTAAAAGTCTAGACTTTTTTTTTTAATTAAATGAATAAAGTTTGTTTTGGACTCATGAGGGCTTTTCAAAAACTTACATTTTCTTTCTTTTGTGATTGCATTAATCAATTTGTCACTTTTCTGATAAATAATGACAATCTAGACAAAATACAGCCAAACCTGTCTAAGTTGAAATTGCTGGGGTTAAAAACTAACTCAAATTTTTTTTGTGAGTTACAGAGGTAAAAGAGATAATTTTGTAAACACTGTAGTTATATTTCATATTAGAGTTATAGTAGTACAGTACTTACAATTACATGATGAGACTTTTGTCTAAAGAATCGAATTTACACGATTTTTCTTGTTTTACATCCAAACTTAGCACACAATCACTTTTAGAAGTTCTTCCTTATTTTTTAAAAATTGTTGACAAGGTGCTGCTTGGAATCCTGAACTTTGCAGCAATGTCATTTTTTATTTTAACGTCATTTTCCACTTCCTCAATCAAAGAAACTTCTCAACATTTTTAACTTTTGTTTAGCCATCCTGACCACAAGCAAAAGGCAAAGACTGAATAAAATTTTAAGGGAGAAAAGTCGATATCCATTAATCAGGTAGCCTAAAGTCAAGAAGAGAGGTTGGCAATTTGCAATCGTAGCCTGGCCTAAAGCACTATTTATGGGTCTTAGTTTCTTCAAGAGAAACTATAGTACTGTAAAGAGAAAATGTATGGCTTAATGATGGGCAGAAGTTTGTGTGAATGGTGTAAGGAAAACAGAGAAATTCCTTGCCTCGGTTAGGCACGTTTTTAATATAATTTTGACTTCAGATGCTAATGCCACTGAAAAATTTCGACTTTTACATGTTTTGAAGTTATAGGTTCAATGTAATGTGTTTGTGCTGTTTTTGGTTGCATCCAAAGATAGGAGCTGGTGTTATGTATAAATGAGATTGAGTATGATACATACATACATACACCCTCTTCTCACACCTCTCTTTCAAATTAAGAACTCCTTGTAAAAAGTTATGTAAAAATAGATTATTAAAAGAAAATCAACTGAACAACTTCCATGTTATGATATTTTGAAGCGTTTTTAAGACAAAGCTTTGAACTCCTTCTATTGCAGAGATGCTTCTTTGAAAAGCCCTGGGGAATTTGTTTAATTGTTACATTGTGCAATTTCCAGTTTTTATAATTATTTTTTTAAAGAATTAACTTTCTTTTTATTATTAAGTGTTCATCTTAAGAGGAGCAGAATGTTAAAAGAGATTTAAAAAAATCAAGCTTTCTGTGTTTGTGTTTAATGAATTGTAGGTGTTTTTAATTTTATTTTCCCATACATCAACATATTTATATTGGAAACGTAATTTTTCTCTTTTGTTTCTTAGATCAAAGATTTGCAGTTGACCAATCCTGGCCTAGTGAATTTTACTCTTCGTTTTATTGTACAAGAAAAGTTTTATGGACTGAAAACATTGGATTTATGTAACTCAGCACAAACAGAAGTTCATTTCAGTTAAAAAGTTCCCATCAACATTTATAAGTGCAGATTGTATATATACTATTTGTAAAATGGTAATATATTAACATTATAATATGTAGCACATTAAGAAACAAAGTTAAACTAAATATTTTTGTAATAAAGTGAGGCATGTAGTTGAAAACTTTAAAATACTCTTACTTTTTTTCTTTCAAGTTCTTGGAAGATAAAAAATAGCTGTTGAATAAATGAAAGCTATTAAGTAAGAAATGAGTTTTAATAATGTGTATTTTATATGTTAGATGCATAATTAACATCATTATAAATCTCCTTTCTCATTTGTGCAATTTAGAACTGTTTTAATGTTTGAATAATGTTTTAATTGCAGTTGACTGTGATTTAATACAAACTTACGTAAAAATCTCTCTGAAATTTAATCAATGAAATGTATTGATTAAAAATCCTGAGAATAAATATCTTTAAAATAGTTTGAATCCCATAAATAGAAGTGATTACAAGAATAATATTTTGTTGTCAACTTTTGATATTTTATTACGCTTTATTTATTAATCTTTTACATAAGACAAGGTTTAAGTGTCTTTATCTGAAATCTTTCAAAGATTTATTTCAGCCAAATATATTTTAATGGTTTGAATAGAAAAGGATTATGAAATTTCTAATCATTCCAGTACATCTGACCTCCTGCACAGTAATCTTAGATTTTGATGTTATTCAAGTTTGTTTGTTTCGTCATAAATTAATGTTAAAAACTGATTTGAATGATGGAGAAACAACCAATTGACTTGCAATTTTCTTCCTTTGCATATCAAGTCGTTGCTACAATAATATAAATATAAAACTCATGTAATTATTGTCGCTATTTTCTTCCCATAATGTACTCTAAGAGTGAATCCATAATAATTATCAAATAAAGTATTTTATCATGTTCTTGATTTTGCTACATAAGTGAAGCCTTATTTTTTTTTTTTTTTTTTTAATATCACAGATTTCGTTATTTATTAAACTGCATTTGAAATAAATGCCTGGAAAAAGTAAAGAAAAAAACTTATTCTATACTTTTTCTAGACATTTATCATTGTTTGAGCAATAAGGAAAGCTGAAAAAATTTAATAAATTTTCTAAAAGTTATTAAATATACATTTAAAGTTATAAATATATAAAAAAACCACATTAAATTTATGTAAATTTCAGTGCAAAATATGGCAAAATACATAATATATTCATTTCATAAATATTTGATACTTTTTTTTTTAAATGCAATAGAAGCAATGCCAGATTTATCCATAGCCAAAGTAAAAAAAAATGAACTAAAGTAACATTTGTGCATTTACTTAAAATTGTCTGATTTTACTTCAGTTATTATCATTTATGTTTCACCCGCATTAAATTGTGATTATACAAATCTGTTTCATACACATGAGTACATATCTAAGTGCATCTCATTAACTATAAAAACCATCTGGAAATTGAAATACATGGCCCTTCTCGGTAATGTTCGGTTCTTGTTGTGTGGCCAACCCGCCCCTGATTGTTACTTATTTAATAAAATAAAATGTCCATTACTATTTATTTGCTGTTTTTTGTGACGAATTAATTGCAATTTTACTTTTCACTGTGGTCCCTCAGCAATAATTGCCAACAGTTAATCTTTGATTCGATTGAATTAGTTTAAACGTTGGGGTTTACGTACATTGGCAGAATCCATTATAATACTAGGAAAAGTGCCATTAAACAAACAAAGAAGAAGAAACGTTTTCATAATTAAATGTATTTATACTAACAGATACAATTAATTAAACATATTACTTTATTGTATCTATAATATATTATTACTTATTCATAATACGATCATTGCAACCAATTAAAAAAAACTACCTACAAATTGATTTTACGAAACCTAACTAAAACCTAAAACTTATATATATTAAGTCAAATGTATGCTTACCTATTACGGTTAATACCTATTATATAGGAAACACATAGAATTATTCAATTAAATTAGTTCACTGAAGCACATCTGTTGCTTAAGGAGCCGACCACATGACTGAGTCATATGGCATGGTACCTCACTTGCTGACCTGGACATTCACAGTTCGGCTCTTCTCAGTAATGTTCGATTCTCGTCGATAGATTTATAATAGTAGTATAGATTATAACGGCAATTATAGTTCCAATTGCCATTTTCAAATTACAAATAAGCAGACGGATCGGATATAAATAAACAATCTGAGATTCAAAAAAGAGGTTGAATACATTCATTATTGATGGGGGAAAGGAGAAGGAAACATGAATAAAAAAACAATATAAAATGAGTTACAAAATTGTAATTTTTTTTTAAATTTTTTTTTGTTTTATTGAAATAGTTTCTTTAATCCCATTTTTGAACCCTTTTCAATGTACTCGATGTTATGTAAATCACAATAATTTTCATCCTGTTTTTTTTTTGTTTTTTTTTTTTTTCAATCTATTATTTGTGAATTTAATTCTTTATTTAAATATTTTTAGATAATAAATTTAATTAAGTAATTATCTATATTTATAACTAGCAGCAAAGCCTGTCGGACAACAGACATAAAAAAATCTGAAAAATCATTTTATTATCAACTATCACATATAAAGTAAATGTATATGTAAATACTGTGCTAACTTGTGAAAGAAGCTTCTATGACAAAAATGGTTTTGAGTTTTCAAATCAGCGTAAACAACTGAGTAAGTATGCCAAATTCATACTTAAAATACATTAAAATGGATGCAGTGGTAACAAAATTATTTGGTTTTGAACATATGTTTTGTTAGAATTTCAGTTGTCTAGGTCAGTTCCCAAGAATAAAATTTCATGGAAACAACATGGAATGACACAATGAACTAAGATTTCATCCAATTTGAGTACCCTTGATTCAATGGTATCATTGAGAACCTTGGTTCTATCTTAATAGCTTAATTATATCGAGTTACAGACAGACAGACGAAATTAGCAAATTATATAAGTTGATGACTATTTTATTGTATTAATTTCATTATATCATACCATGTCCTTGTTATTATACATATAATTGTAACTTATTTTATATTGTTTTTTGACTCATGTTTCCTTCTCCTTCCCCCCATTAATAATGTATTCGATCTCTTTTTTGAATCTCAGATTGCCAGACTGGTTGACGTTTATGTTTACTGCTCCACTCCTATTGGTCGTAGCGTGATGTTATGTAGCCTGTAGCCTTCCTCAATAAACGGGCTATCTAACGCAAAAAGAATTTTTCAAATCGGACTGGTAGCTCCTGAGATTAGCGCGTTCAAACACACAAACTCTTGTTAATTGATAATCATTGTCTGAAATAATTATCAGAATCAATGTACTAATGAAAAACAATTTGTCTTCGATCGTGACCTTGTAAATATTCGCTGTGAAATTAGGGTAAAAAACAAATTAAATGTATGTGCCCTTTTCCTTAATGTTCCTAAGTATAAATTAATCGTCTTCTTTTTGTTGTTGACGTTTTTGAAAAATTCAATACATTAAATTACAGTTTTCTAAGTAATGAAATAATAACAATAATTATTAAGCTTTAGTATAAAATAATTATATGATAGATAGACTTATGCTCTGCAAATTTTAGAAAGAACAGTATTTAAATTTTCATCTAATTTTAAATTGTTCGATTATACTTTCATAAGAAAGTGGAAGATCAGCTAATGTGTAGGTGTGTCTGTGTGGATGTTTCTTTCCCTCTCCCACACATGGAGGGATCTTCTTGAAATATTATCAAAGGACTAAAGAGGATCTATCTAACTTTTATATGGGAAATGGTTTCACATCAAGAAATTAGCTCAAGAAGGCGTCAAAAATTCTAATAAAAAAAAAAGCATTAAAACCTGAAATTTGCACGTCGTTTGATATAGTTAAGTTTAATAATATTTTACAACGTAAATAATAAATGCGAGTTTAATTATAATTGTTTTCAGAAAATTCAAACTGTTTCTGTACAACAGAAATTATACTTTGGAAATGTAGGTAAGAATGATGGCGTAGGAATTAGTTATCTTAACTTTAATATTGATTTTTCATTTTTCCTTAGTTTTTTGGAAGCCTCGCTATGAATGATTAAAAGTTTTATTCAAGTTTTTCTAAATCCAATTAAATCTAAAACACTTTTAAGATTCTTAAAGAATAAAAAAACCTAGTACTGTTATTGTGAAGATGATGCATTTTGTGATAGGAAGATGATATTTGGATCTTAAGCTCCAAGGAATCAAGTGCAAAGGGGAAGCATTCTGGAACAAAAATATCTATGTTCCAAAATGGCTGTTTAGGAAATTCCCAAAATTTATACCCACCCAAAACATTTCATGTAAAATAAGTTGCCAAGACTCATATGCTCATAACGCTTTCAGTGTTAAAAAGATATGAGATCTCATGTAGAGCCAAGCCCCTAACTCTACAAACCTTATATCTTGGTCAAAAAGTATGGCTTGGCCGTTTCATGGCTGTCGCACAGACAATCCCATGGAGTTATGTAAAGGATATGGAGTATGCTTTTTGACCAAGATAGTAAGGTTTTTAGAGTTAGGCCTTGTAGAGTGACAGAGGCTTGGCTCTACATGAGATCTGATAACTTTTTAAAAGTGAAAGCGTTATGAGCATCTTGGCAACGTATTTTACATGAAATGTTTTGGATGGGATGAAATAGTTCCAGGAAACGGCCAAGCCATACTTTTTGACCAAGATATAGGGTTTGTAGAGTTAGGGGCTTGGCTCTACATGAGATCTCGTATCTTTTTAACACTGAAAGTGTTATGAGCATATGAGTCTTGGAAACTTATTTTACATGAAATGTTTTGGGTGGGATTTCATTTCTTTTTGTAAGATGAGATCTGATATCTTTTTAACAGTGAAAGTGTTATGAGCATGGGAGTCTTCGCAACTTATTTTACAAGAAATGTTTTGGGTGGGATATACCTATCAGAAATTGTTATATAATAAAGAACCGGAACCCCCTTTATGAGGGGTTGCAGGGTGAAAGTTACGGATTTCTTAATTTTGTTGTTGTTTGTGTGCTAATCCTAACCTGCATACCAAATTTCAGCTTTCTAGGACTTCAGGAAGTACCCTAGAGGTTTTGATGATTCAGTCAGTCAATCAGTGACGGAATCGACGTATTTTAGTATTAATAAAATCCAAAGTATAAAAGCTAAATAAATGAAACTTAGTGCATTTCATTAGTCTGCTAACTGCCTCTTATCCTGAAAATTTGAGCTATCTAGTATTATCCAGGCCGAAGCTATGAGGGTTCGAAAATACGACGAAACGCTTCCAGAAAAGGTACGTAGTGCCCTTCCTGCCTTCGGCTCGTCTTGGCGGGGGCATTGCCGTGCCCCCAGATTTGGCCTATTAAAATGCGAATCACAGTTTTTATGCTTTATGTATTGAAAGGACGACTGTAATATTTGAAATTGTCTAAAACCTATAAAAACCAAAATGAAATTCAAAATGTTGGACATAGTTTATGTTTTACATTATATCCATTTGTTCGTATCATTTAGTTTTTAGGTTGGACAGCATGCTGAAGTTTTTGTATGCGTATCGTCATCACGGAAGCTTCCATAGTCCATTCATGAGATGCTTTGCAATTCTGAAAGAGGCTTTTAATCATTTTGGAAATTTCTTTGAAGAAGTTATTATGATGTAATTGTTGTAGAATTTCACAAGGAACTTATGGAATCATTCTACTGTGTTGTAGGTGAAGGACATGGCTATGTCCGTACAGTTCATGGTTAAAAGACTTAGCAGTCGAAAGATCTCTTTATTTTTATCAGAAAAATTAGCTAGATTAAAATCTTTGAAGACTGCTTAAGATGTTTCAGAAGACGGTTAAATGTAATCTGAATTAGACCTCAATTGCTTTAGTCCATCTTTATTAGAAGTAAATAGATATCTCCATGATAGTCAATAGTTTCATTTATTAGATAGTTTTAAAAATCTAATGACGAGGGATTATCTTTATTTATAAATAGTAACCAAGGACGTTTTCTGAGTAGATCAGTCCCTTTTTCTTCTTCACATCAAATCTCACGCGTCCAGCCTCAGTGGTTTGCTGTGGTAAGGGGATGTCATAACTAAAAGAAATTTGAAAGTTTCTGTAAGACAGGAACAGACATCTTTAAGCCAAAAAAACGGGTAAATTTATTCCACAATTATCAGAACAAGGAAGAACATATTATTATTTTGAACCACGTGGAAACATAATTTTTAAAAATTTATTCCACAGGTAGATCAATGTTTTTAATTAGGATTATAGACCAGAAACAGATTAGAAGTAAACATCTTAGAATGCAACTAAAATGCCTTCTAAAAATTCCTTTCTTTATTCAGGTTAAATTGAGGATAAAAAATCTCTTTCTTCTTCCTTCAGAATTCGATATGATACATTACAAATCTTACAAACAATACATGGATTTTCCGTCCGTGTTTACAGTACATTATAACACGTACTGTTCGGTTTTGTTTACGAGAGCCTTCAACGCTTTTGCGTATGCGTCAGGTCTCCTTCGATTTCATCGAAATAGGAGAAACAAAGATGGGATGTTTACTTTTTATCAGTGTTAGTTTACTAGTAGCTGCGTTCTATTTGCGCTTTTCGGTAACGAATTATGGAAAGAATAAATACTATTGCAAAAATAACAGGTAATAAAAGAAAAACAGGTCTTAGGGAAGTGCCCATCTCAGCGTATCACCCCTTTGCGGAGTAGAATCGTCCGCGAGAGCCAATTCTCGCTTTCGAAAACGAACAGTACCAACAATACATGTTTACAATACTATTTACTAACAATTCATATTCAATTTGTAATTTACTCCAAATTTACATTATAAAAATGATTCTTTATTTTAAGAAAACATTTTAGTTGTATATCATGATTGAATCGTTTTGGAGACTATATATATCTTGGAATGCACTTTACATTCAGTCCTTCTATAATCAGATAATTATAAATCTGTCTTTGAATTTTAATGGCAGTTTTATTTTATTTAAATTGAGCTTTCTATTAATGTAATTTGGTTCGGGAATTTCCACTCTTTGCAAAAGATCCTTATTTATAAAGTATCTGTATATTTTTTTTTTTTTTTTTTTTTTTTACAAATGCTCGTAGTTTGATCAGCTTTCTTTAGGCCACAACTAGGGGCGAGATATGATGCCTTTAACCAACGAATCGTTGCCCAGGGTATGCCAAGGGAGGCAGCATCAAGTGATACCCGCTGGAACGGACAGAAGAAAGAAACATCCATTCCACGACCGGGATTCGAACCCGGGTACCGGCACACTGGCCGCGACGGCAGACCGCCGTCTAGACCGCACGGCAGTATATGTATATTAAAGCTTTATTCAAAAACCACTTATTTTGGGAGGTTGAAAGATTGATGGTAATTTTTTGTTCTTTGGAGTAAATGAAGTCCTTCAATAGAAGCTTTACATAAGAAAATACATCAATGTTTTTGTTCACTTTTGGTGATCAATCCTTAAATGAACACAATAGATTTATTAAATTATTCTAACAAATCCTGTAACATTCGTTTTTCTTTAAACATTGCTTCTATTTCATATATTTCTGTATTTGTTTATTATATATATTCTTTGATTACTTTATTTTTTTATTAAAGAAAAATATAAACAACTGAACTCTACTGTAAACTCTGTTTTATTGTTGATGTTATTTGATTTTCATTTCGCTTTCATTACTTATTTTTTTTATTTTTCTTTTCTCTGGCGGCAACAGTTATTGAATGGAAAATAAGACGTTAAATAGAAGTTTTATTAACTACGGTTCCATTTCTTCTTAAATGTTTTGTTTTTTGTTTTTTTGAAAAAAAAAAACCCCGACAACGAATCAGAGAGTTTCTAAAGATATTTGAAAGCTCATTTGAAATGGAATCGTTGGTGGAACACATTTTTTTTCTCTCTGAAAGTTGTTGGTTCTTTTCGAAAGAGTGATTTCTTTGCTTGGGTTTCTCTTTCTTTGGTGTTTTGTATCCCCCCGGTTTCAAAACATTTCAAAATGTTACATAAATATTAAAGGAGAAATAGTTTTCAGTTTTGCACGATTCAGTATCACAGTCAAGAACCACTTCTTCGTTGAATAAATAGAATTAAATGATTAATTTTAATACCATAGAGTTTTGTGATGATTTACATTTCATTATTAAGTATTCGGATGATAATTGGCAGAGTGATTATCACAGAATTATGAAAATTGGGATTATAAACTCTAGTAATTACAATCTAACGATTTCAAATATTCTAACTAGAAACAATCTCTTGTTGGACACTCGTTAACAAACATCCTACAACAGTAATGAGGAGGAATCAATGAATCCTCACTTGAGTTTGACAACCTTGTTTATCTTCAACAAAGTGTTTAAAAATGAAATTTAAGACGTTATTACACAAAAACAAAACAAGAACGCAAAAATTCATTTTAGCTATTTTTTGTTTGGCAACTGGGAATCGGAGACGGTACTGTTTCGAGTTGAAAAATCTTTTAATGAATTAATCCTTACTAAGTTAAGCGGAATGCTAGCGGGGATTAATTATTCACCTCTTTTTATTCTTAATTTATTTTTGATTAATTGAGTTGATTTGTTTGACAGTCTGTAGGTATATTGTTCTACTTCACTGAACTGTGTATACTGAGTGAGTCGGACTGATGAGGCAACTGCAAACAGTCTCCGATTCCCAGTGTCCAATACCATACGGTATCTAAAGGGAATTTTTGTTTAGTTATGTACGTTTCTGTTTTCTTTTTGTGTAAAAAACTGTTTATGATGTTTGCACTCAACACCGACAACATTCTAAAGAAACATGTTCGTATGAGCCCTACTAAGGAGAATATTTGATCACAAGCTTAACTATACTGCGGAAAAGAGTTGTTTTTATGAAATTTCGAAATATCTGCGATCTGACGAAATATAAATATTGGATTGAGTGAAGTCTTACATTTAACATTTTTCTTTCTCGTTAGTCAACATTAAAACAGCTGGGCCAACTTTCATAAAATTTGTTGATTTATGATTCAGTTTAAAACACAGGTACTTTTATTTTGATCTCCAAAATAACCCCCGAAATTCCTTACTATTAAATATCTGGGCTCATTTCTTTAAGATCTGGTAAGATGCTTATTTATTGAAACGATGAATTCCTTCTATGGAATTCCCTTGACATAATGCAGGGAAACTCTGATCAAGTACAGATTCACGAAACTCTTTCTGCCAAACTTTACCTTGAAACCAGATATTTAATTATTAGATGAAAGAAAATCACCTCAAACATATAAAACTATCTCCTGATTTTTTTTAATAAAAATAAAAACTAAATATTGTAAATGATCTTCACATTCATATGTAAACGTTTAAAACTAATTCTACTCTCATCGCAGACAATGTAGCAGCTGGGATAATTCATTTTGTGGACTGGGAGGGGGTAACTAAAATAACCGTCATCAATTTTTTAAAGTAAAGTTTGGACCTAAGCAATGTATCAAAGTTTCCGTCTAAGTGTTTTACTATTAACGCTGAAATAGAATAGGATGGCCTCGCATAGTTAGTGAATAAGTATCTACGGAACCTTGAGAGAATTTAAGCTTTACTTCTTTGCAAATGATATCCCACCCAAAACATTTCATGTAAAATAAGTTGCCAAGACTCACATACTCATAATGCTTTCACTGTTAAAAAGTAATCAGATCTCATGTAGAGCCAAGCCCCTAACTCTACAAGGCCTAACTCTAAAAACCCTATATCTTGGTCAAAAAGTATGGCGTAGCCGTTTCGTGGCTGTCACACAGACAATCCCATGGACTTATGGTAAGAAATTAAGTCACTTATCGTTAATGTTGTATAATGAAATAGTTCCATGAAACGGCCAAGCCATATTTTTTTGACCAAGATATTAGGGTTTTTAGAGTTTGGGGCTTGGCTCTACATGAAATCTGATAATTTTTTAACAGTGAAAGCGTTATGAGCATGTGAGTCTTGGCAACTTATTTTACATGAAATGTTTTGGGTGGGATTTCATTTCTTTTTGTAAGTAATACATTTCAGCCTTAGGACTTTTGAAAGTTTGGAATAGATATTGTTATATAATACAGCACCAGACCCCCCCCCCTTTATGAAGGGTGGAGGGTGAAAGTTACAGATTTCTTACTTTTTGTTGTTGTTTGTGTGCTAATCCTAGCCTGCATACCAAATTTCAGCTTTCTAGGACTTAAGGAAGTACCCTAGAGGTTTTGATGATCATGAGTCAGTCAGTGAGTGAATCAGTAACGACATTGGATTTTATTAATTCCTAAAATACGTCAAAGTATAAAAGCTAAATAAATGAAACTTAGCGTATTTCATTAGTCTGATAACTGCATCTTATCCTGAAAATTTGAGCTCTCTAGTATTATCCAGGCCGAAGCTATGAGGGTTTGAAAATACGACGAAACGCTTCGAGAAAAGGTACGTAGTGCCCTACTTCCAGCCTTCGGCTCGTCTTGGCAGGGGCACTACCGTGCCCCCAGATATCTATAGATAGATAGGCTTGGCAGCATATCTCTTTTAAAGAGAACATGCTCATATATCGTAATGTCTTCTTCTCAGAATGGAGGTGTTACAGGGTTATGTTCAATGATTGGAGCACAATGGACTAAAGAAAGAAATCATTCAAAAACATTGTAACTGTTCAATCAAACCAATACCAAATTGCTGTCAAATGTTATGGATTAAAAAAAGTATGAAACACAAGAAACTAAATGATTAAAAAAATAATTAATGTATTGTGACTTTTTATGTTTCATATAATCCACTCTTTTGTGTCATTTGAAAAATGTTTTTAAAATATTAATTATAACGAAAAGAAAAGAAAACAAAAACGGCACCTGAATAATCAAAATTGCCTTAACGATTCAATTATGGGGAGGAATTGGGAACGGCCGTTTCGTCCTTCAACGGACTCATCAGCCCAATCCCGCCGTTTATTCAGGTGCGTTTTTGTTTTCTTTTCTTTTCGTTAATCAATTCTCTCGGCACGTTAAATCTTTTCTAATTATTTAATTAATTATGTTTAGTGAACTTTCTGTTCTTTGTTAAAGGCCTTTCATCCCTGCTAGTTGTAGGAAAAGGTTCTTGTTAGTGTCAAGTGACTTAACATTTAATTTTCTTATTTTTTCTTGTTTTGGGGGTCACTGCCAGGTTGGCGGGGACCTTCACTAATAAGATCTTGCCTTTCCGAGTCATTTATCGGGGAGGGGGGATTGGGCTGATGAGTCCGTTGAAGGACGAAACGGCCATTCCCAATTCCTCCCCATAATTGAATCGGAAAGGCAATTTCGATTATTCAGGTGGTATTTTTGTTTTCTTTTGTTTTCGTGAATCAATTCTCTGGGCACATTAAATCTTTTCTAATATTAATTATAAGAAACACAAATAAATGCTTTCTTTTTTCTCATATTATTACGAAATTATTTATATAGCCGTTAATAGCTATATAAAAACAGTTTTATAAACTATTCATAATTATTAATTGAATAGAAAAGGTTTACTCACGTAATTAAATACAGACATATAATTAACGCCGCAGGCGTGTTTCTTCAAGCAGACCCTTCAGAGTGACGTGAGATGATGTAATGTTAATTACATTTCTATATTTGATTATGTGTTTAGGCCTTTTCTATTCAACTAAAATATCCACAAAAGTAAAACTTAATTTCACTATTGATAATGTTATTTAAATCTGTTGTCTATTCTCTTTTTATAAGATTTGTTTTTGGAAAAGTTCTCTCTTCATATTTTCAACAAATATCTATATACAAGGTGATTCAAATTAAATTATCCCTATGCAGAGCACTCTGGAGAGGGAACTAGTGGGCGAAACAACTTCAGACTTGGACTGTGTACATTCCAGATTATGGGGAAAATATTTCTGCAATAATAATAGTGTTAAAAAATGATTGTCAGGGGGGAAATACTGTATGGCACTGTCTGAAGGTACCAACAGTAGTATGAACTAGATGGGTGTGTGAACGGGAAAGGAACCATAAACTACGTCATACAAATGTTACCGAGTGATTTTCATTCAATCATTCATTCCATACATTATGTAAAAGTAGTTAATATCCCCGAGCATTGACTGGGGCTTTGAAGGATAGTCAGAGACAATGTATTAACCGTTCTACGGGACCAAAAGCTGATAACGAGTGACAACAGAACGGCATTGATTTGTAGAGATGTTTCGCAAATGCAGTACGATTCTGTCCTTCAAATCTTGCTAGGTGAAGAACGTTGCCCAGATAAACCATGTTTCTGAGGTAAGCCCCAAAGCCAAAAAAATGATAGAAGTTGAGGTCTGGAGAACGTGGTGGCCATTTTGTTGGGAAAGCGCGACTGATGATTCTATCCTCTGTGAAGTGTAGAGACATGATATATTTAACATGGTGTCCTATGTTGGGAAGTGCTCTATCTTGCATGTATGTTGTCATGCTGGAAGTGCGGAATGACGAAACTGTTCAACATATCCCGATAACGAGTTGTGATTAATCTATAGGTCAGGTTGGATAGATTTCCTCGAAGAAAAAGGAACCAATCAGAAATGTGGTCGTAACCCCATCCTGTTACAGATGATAAACCTCAGGATGCTGTTGCCTTCGGTGCATTCTGATGAGGATTCTCGGTAGCCCAGTATATATACTGTTCCACGAACATGTAATGAGCTGCACAGGATGTTCCTCGCCCACCTGCATGGGTACCAGGAATGTCAAAGCAAACGTTTCTCGGATGTTGCCATCAAAGGTGGCTGAGCTTTTATGTAATGCTTTATGCATTCTGTCATTTAACTACTTAGCTATAACAGAAGCTCTACACATACCTGCAATATCCTCACGAAAATGATCAACGTGTTCGGCCACTTGAGATATCTAGGTTTACTCCTGCTTGGACTGTGATGTTATCCGTCTCCTCAAATCGATGAACCATGTGTCGCAGTGCAAACGGTGTGAGTGATTTGAGTGATTTCCTCAATGATTTGAGACGTCTGTACTCGCGAAGCGCTGCAGCAGAGTTTTAACCATTCCGGTAGAATAACTTTCAAATTGAGGCATGTTCCGGCAACGTGAGAGCCATCACGCTCGTCAAAGAATGTTTTCGACCAACCTCACACTTCATTTTATACCTGATTCGATGCGTTACAACGTATGCGCTATGCAAATTTCAACCATTGGTGCCGCTCGCAGCGCCATATTCCCCAGTCCGTTGTTTATTTAAACTAATTTTTTTTATTGCAGAAATCTTTTCCTCATGATCTGGAATGTATACAGTCCAAGTCTGACGTTGTTTCGTCCACTGGTTCTTTCTCCAGACTGCTCTGTATAGGGATACTTTATTGAATCACCTTGTATAATGGTACTCAAAGTAATGGAAGCACATAATATTTATAGAAATATCTTTATTAATATTGAGTTGGTTCATCATGAATATTCTGAACAGCAGCATGGAATAGATGCGTACCATACAGGTCTCGCACATAAGTTAACAATTATTATTTTCATTATTTGTTATTAGTGTCTGACTAAATAATGAATTAAGTTCTCTGCTTTTTGTACCTGTTACCAGACCAATCATAAAATAGTGGAACGAGCATAGAGAAAAGATTCTAATCGAAGTGAAAAATAGGCCTGGATATTATCTACAACTAGTTTTGATTACAACGAATATGAATAGAATAAAACATTCTGTCCAGTTGTCTTAAAATACAAGAAAACATAAAAGTCTGAATAAAGAAAAATAAATTGAATTAAATTTGATTATTTTAATTCAGGATGTTTCTTTTATCCTTTTTTCCTTCTCTTTGTAACAACATTTACAGGTTGGAATGTAATTAGCTGCGTTTAGTTAGAGGAAAGAAATTTTCCATCTTTTCCTCTTTTAACCTTTTTACTTCAATCTTATTCTAAAAACGTTTTGGTTTCAGATGTTTTTCATCTCAAATAATTATCTGTTTTGAGATTATATCTTGACACCTGGAAGATCTGAAACTTCTGTCAAAGAGTTAATATACTGAAACAGATGTGTCCTGGGATGCTTTTATCAGGTTGTCCGAAATGAAACGTCGGATTGGTGATCATATCACAATTCTAAGCTAGTTATCAATGAAAATATGCTCCAGAAACTCTTCTGTCAACGGTTGACAAGAACATTTATTTAGTAGATATTAGAGGATCTCAAGCCGATAAACTCATCGAATACACTTTTCACCTCGTCGTCCATTGTCAAGCGTTTCCCGTCCAGAAAATGATGCAGAAAATGATTTCGCTGTTGGCGAAAGATGATGGTGGACGAAGGAAGACTTCTGAGCCTAATTCGTCTAGTTTCTGCACGGTATCCGTAACACATATGGCCGAGTATTATCGTGCATTAAGATTTCACTGATGTAGGTTGCTTCTGTCGTGTCATCATGTCCATGAATATACAGTATTTGGTCGCATCTATGATCTCAAGAACGAGTAGTGAATGAATCCCCCTACAAACATAACCTTCCTCGAATGCAGGGGTGGATTTGGCAGTTGCTCTTTATCTACCCATTGCGCTGAACATCTGCGATTGTCTTACAGGGCAGTGTGTGTCGCAGAAGAAGAAAAGAACAAATGTTGGTTCAGGAGCTAATGAAATATTAATGCTTTTGGGCTGCTTCTGTGTCTTTGTTTGAATTCCTATAGAACAAGTAGCGCTCTGTCCATGATTGAGACAACGTGTAATAATCCATAGAAAACTTGCCCTGGATCAACAACACTTGTGGCACACGAGGGTGGGTTTCACCCATCTTCACCACACAAATGGATTCGTCCTACTTTACATATCGCGCGTTTGGCACGAAAATCAAATTCAAGTGGATAAAATCCGACATTTCATTTCGGACAACCTGAGAGAACAAGAAGTATGTGATTGAAAAATTCAGCAAAGAATTACAGAGAAGAAGGAGTAGAGTGTAAATAGATAAGATTTTTTAAAAATTTTCTTTTTCTTTTTTAGTTTCAGGAAATCCCACTAACTTTTTTTTTTGCGCTATTAAATTTGTAACTGAATTCAGTTGATTGCGTTCAGAGAACTAATTTTCTTTTCTTTTGGTTTGACTATTTTTGTTTGTTCTCATAGTCATTATTATCATTATAAAAAAGTTAAAAAAAAAGTTAAACAATCTTATAAACAGGCCATGTAGGCCCACGGGAGCGCGGGAGGTAAGGCTCCTAGCGTTTCGAGACCAACGGGACTAGATTGAGGTCGGGTGGTCAGCCCGACGCCCGCCCGCCTTAACTTCCCGGGAAAGAAACCCGGTACCCATTCTCCAGAGGGCTGGGTAGACCCTAGGGCCCGTTTGGAGGAGAAAGAAGCGTGGAAAAATTCCCACCCTCCGCCGAGGCCGGGAACCGAACCCGCCACCTCCAACCCTGAGCCAAGCGCCCTTACCCACTCGCCTACTGGGCCCACATTATTATCATTATAAGAAACCAAATTGACAATTCACTTTATAATGAAGCGATTCTAGCACTTACAGAAAAGGTCTTTTATAATACATTTTGCTTAAGCAACATCCGAGGTTGGTTATTTTAATTTCACTGCAAGTGATGCGACGAAGTTTTTGGTTTTATAAATATTTGGAATTAGACTATTTTAAAAATTATTTTTTTTCGAAACCAGATATTTTTGTAATTTGTTTGTTTTTGTTTTTTTATGTTCTATAAGAATTTGCAATATAACTTTGAAATATAAACTTTATCAAATCCATCCATCCGTAGTTTTCTGTCCGGAGACGGGTCCAGTTCTATGGAGGTCACATGGATCTCCCAAAAACACCTGAGGAAAGATACTGGGGGTGGTTTCCCGTTGCCTGCCCCCAGGACGCCATTACGGAATGACGTCAGACCGAAGAGAAAGTGAAGAAGAGGCTTACAAAACAGGAAAGGAAATTCAGACATACAAGCCACTACCGGGATTCGAACCCAGGTACTGGCGCACTGGCCACAACGGCAGACCGCCGCCGAGACCGCACGGCCACGCCAGCACGGCACTTTATCAAATAAAGGGATTAAAAAAAGAAACTTAAACGCCACGGATTGATAAGTACTTGAACGTTTATTTTTTCATATCTTGAACATTGTATCCACCAAATAGTGTTAACGAAATAGAGGGTCAGTGCTTCTGATAGATTACGAAAAAGAAAAAACCCAATAACATAAGATTTTCTATTTCATGCTTCTGAATATTTATAAACTGAACATATAATTGTTATGGTTATTTAATTTTATAAATCGTCCTAAAAAGAAAAATGTCTCCTTTGCATTACCTATTTTTGGAAGAAATGAAACAACTATGAGAAATGGTTTAAAGTGGTTTCTATTCAGTAATTACTTTAATTTTTAATTTAAATTATTAACAAACTATTTATAGTTAAAAATAAATGTATTTACAATAAAAATCCCAACATGTTCCCAATGCTATCATGATGCATTCATTTTCAAGGAACGGTGCAGATCACGGGTTCCTAACTTTTAATAGCCTCAGATGTCATCTGCTAATTATACGAAAGTACCTACGATGTCATCGATTAAGCTCCATGAACGAAGTCATTTTCTTAGCATAAAGTCATCGTATCCTATGTATGTGGTCTCTGCTTACATCCTAAGAACTTGAACAACTGGAAATATCTCCAACCAAAAACAGCAAAACTGAAGATAAGAAAGACAGAAAAATATAAATAAAAAAAAATGCTGATTACCTTAAAGCCAGATTATTTATTCATATCTCTTCGGATTTACTGTTTATTTTCGTAAGGCCATAGAGCGTGATTGTCTGCACAGATAAAGAAGTGCCACCTGAGAGTTTAGAATATGTTTGTCTCCTTTTAGCTTCGAGCAAATTACTGTCCTTGGTCCAAAATGACTGATTTACTTGTAATGCTGTTAGGTAATTGTTATTGCTCTTCCGTGCTCAAGTAGATGCTATTGTAAAGGTGTTCTAGTTTATCTTATGTGTATGTAATAGTCGCGGGTTCGGTGTGGAGTGGTGTAAGGTATTATACGCAAAAACCGCGACCCTTGTAAGATAGAAAATGCTTTAGGTTTGTTTTTTTTTTTTTCTAATTGCATTTAACTTTTAATTATTTCTCTCTCCTCTAATGAATCTCTTGGGAATTTCTTGTCTTTCAGTACAAAATCCATTAACAGTATTTAATTGATTTTTCTACAAAGGAATGAACGCCTCCCCTGGATAAGAGTGAAATACCTTCATTCAGCATCGATCAAATTAAAAAAAAAAAAACAGCCTAAATAAAGTTGTTTTTTTTTGTTTGTTTTGTTTTTGGACTCAGTAGCGAACATTTGAACCTTTTTCTTTTTTCATTTGTCTATTCGTTTGTTTGTCTTATTCTATTTCGTTGCATCTTTAAGATCCAATTTAAAGCCTAGGCTTTGATCTCTTATCCCTTCAAAATGATCCTCCAAATCCCCTCCGTCTCCAATGATTTCTGTAAATGGTTATTAAGTTAATGGCGTCTGATGCTTAATTGTGGTCCAACTGAAACTAGAAGGACGATTATTTGAACCTCCTCCTCCTGTAGCTGAGCATTCTCAGTCCCCACGGAAAGCTGTGCATTTACATAGTTTATAGTTATTTGCATTATAATGGAAGGTTTGCAAATTGACCCGTCCTTCTCTTAATTGGATTCACTCGTGAGAATTTGACTGAATCCTTTAAGGTTTAAAAAAAAAGTATAATTGAGAGCGTTTATTCTGGAACAGTTTCCATTTATATTCACCCTAGACAAAGAAATGCACGAGCAACAACTGACTTAGACATTTTTTATCTTCACATAGCCTTGTTTCCTCAGTTTTAGGAGCTGTTAATTTTATTCAATAGGAAACTAAGGACGATTATTTGAACTTTGTTGGGATGAGTTGTATTTCTTTCCTTTCTCTTCTTGCCTTACTGTAATATATTTGTTGTGATGTTATAGTTTCGATCAACATTTTTTTGATGATTCCTTTCTTTTATTTATTGAAACTCTTGAAGACTTAATAGTTTACAAGATAGGTATTTTATACAAGGTTTTTTTTTTTAATTAGGAAAAGAAGAACTTCTTCTTTAGCTGTGGTTATAACTACTTGAATCTCATTTAAGATATGATTAATAGGGTGGCCTTTTGTATCTGAACCTGGTGCGAATTCCCGAGGATGTTTCTTCAGTTCATGGGTAAAAGGCAACGGTTCTTCAACTAATAATTCATAGATTTATAGATTTTTATCTCCCTTGTGAAGATTGAAGGAAATACTGACAAAGAGCCCAGGCATTATAAAAAACAAATATTATTTGTAATTGGATCTATTTGGAATTGTAAATAAAGCATTACTAGATCTCATTTCCTTTTTTTAAAAACATATAATTTCACCATCCCGACAAAAAGCCGTTTCCATTTTTGATCAAATTCAATAGCCTTTATTTAGAATTAAAATCTGCAAAAATTCGGGAAGTTTGAAATTGAACACAGATAAATTATAAGAATTGTGGCAGTTCATATAAAGTCCTTTAACTTTTAAAACATTTCTTAATAATTGACTGAATATGTGAAGAATTTCATTTTTCTTCTTTGTTTGCGTGATTGTATAACGTTTAAACGGCTGAATGGATTACAATAAAATTCCTTATTATTGGTCCAAATTAGAATCTAGGCCTATTTGTTTTGGTCTACACTTCTGCCATTTTTCAAAATGACCCCAGGGAAGTCTCTCACTAATACGACTGGTCTTTAAAATTTAGTACGAAATTTATGGATGGATCCAAATTGAAATGATAGAACGATAATTTAGCTCCAGCCCATCCTAGTTCCAAAATTGACACCCAGCTCTTCATGGTTAGTCCCCACTACAATAGAATAGCATATCTTTTGATTATCAAAATACTTTTGAATTTGTACTGATATATCTCCTTAAACGAAAACAAGATACACAAGATTTAGCTTTCCTCCATTAGCATACACTACTTTAAGAAGCAATATGTAAATCAATTAGTAAATCTATTTGAGATTTTTAGGAATCCAATAGGCATACAAAAATTTCCTAAACAAATAAAAGTTTATCCTTAGGTGATTTAGCTTAGACTCAATCTCCAACGTAAAGTCTTTTATAAAATCACAAATGGATGTTCTATTAAAAATATGTTCATCTGAATTGGAGTACGAATGGAGATCGTCCTGTTTTCGTGTCCTTGGATTTCAGGTTTTTCATGGCGCTGAAAACGGTGGTTGGGCTTTGTGGTACTACCAACTGTTGAATGTTTGGTACGAGATGTGTAATAAGTTTTTGGTTATAACTCAAATGGTAGAGACTTCTTTGAATGTATGATATTAAAGATGGTAGAGGATTCGGTAAATTTATTGTGAATTTAAAACAAAAATTAAACCTAAATTATAAACAGTAAGAAATTGAACTTCAAAATGAATGACTTCAAAGTGAATGGGTTTTTGAAAATAGATCAAAAGTCATTGTTTAGCAACATTTTTGATTCTTGTTTGTTTATGGTTGGAATAATTCATTGATTGGTTTGAGTTGATTTGAAATGAATGAATTTACAGAAGAAAATAGATGACTTGTGAAATAAATAAATCATTGAATATAGAAAATATATAGAATACAGAAATATAGAAAATAGTTGTATCATTCTCTCTAATAGAATGTCAATGGGTACTGAGACAAAAACAGATGATACAACAAAAATTCAACCTGTTTTTAGTGTAAGGGTGGGAAATCCTTTGATTACCAAGTTAAAAAATGAATTGAGATGTGAGATATCAAAGATTTTGAAATTTCCTCGACTATTGCATAGTAATAGCAATGATAAAGTGATTGGTAAAAAGTTGAAATCTTTTCAGGGATCAAATTGAAATCATTATTAGATGAAGAGATTGTTTTCTTTACCACCAAATCATGTTTCTTTTCTTTGTGTTTCTTCTAACCAGGGCCGTAGCTACCACCGGGGCAGCCGGGACAGTGCCCCCCCCGAGCAAAAGGGATTTTTTTTTTCTTTTTTTACGAAACCATAAACACTTGTTGCCCCGGGGCCCCCAATCCTCTTGCTACGGTACTGCTTCTAACATAACTTGTTTAGTAAATGAAATTTTGAAGTCATTACGACTTCCAGCTGGATAAGGATTTTTTTTTTTTCATTTATGTTGGAAAGAAAATATTCAGGTCGTGATGTTAATTTACTTATGACTTATGATCTATTGTGTAGAATGTTCTTTGGATTATGTCATTTTTACTTAGTAGTTCTGTAATTATTTTTTATCCATATTAATATATGTTGTGAATTAATACATGTGGACATTTGTTTTCTGTTGGTGCATAAGAAAATCATTGTAAACGATTTTATGACTTCGAATCGCTGAAGAAAATGGAATTTTTAATTTTTTAATTCCACACATGCCAAATGTTAGCAGAGGCAGAGCCTAATAGGAGTTATTCATCAGAAATTAGCACTGAAATATTAATTGAGTAATAACACGGCTACCCAATATACTACTATTTCAGTCAGGAGTTAATAGAACATTAAACAAACTTCCTGGTTGACATTGAATAAGTATGTATTCTTGATAGATATTTTAAGTGCAAAAAAATACTAAAAAATATAATATCAAAAATCGTTTTTTTTTTGTAGTTTTCTGAAACAGATGTAATTTGAAAAACTTTGATATGATCACAACATTTAAACTCAACTTTCTATCCAGAAACATACATATAAAATCCCCTTAATACAATTATATCAGTAAGAAAATCTTCTAAACTTTCGTAAAGGGACAATAGATGTCAGTCATCTGACTTATTTAGACATTGATTTATTCCTGAACTTCAATAGGTTTCTACGTAATACTAAGATTATCAGCGAGATTCTGCAAAATATTATCAGTTTCTATCTTAAAATTATAGTTATAAAATTTCAAATTTATAATTATTGAAAAGGTTTATTTCTGTATTAGCAGAACGACCCGGGTTACAAAAAACAAATGTTCTGATGTGGATTATAAAGAAATCACTTCGAAACTTTCCCGGTTGGTATAAAAAAATAAACAAAAACTCAAAAGGTCTGATCTCATTATAAATCTATATCTATCCCGAAAACCCCGCAGAAGTATCCTTCAACAATGTTTCCCATCCCCTCACCACCCTCTCGAGTACATCCATAGTTCCACATTATTCGCATTTACTAACTTGAGATTCCTAGGTATGAAGTTTATATTAAGATCGGAGAATATAAGACTCTTTCTCTCTCCCGTTTACATTCCTAGTTCCAGGTTATTCCTATTTTGTAACTCGAATTTGTATATGGTCCTAACTCTGTCACTTCAAAGTTCGTAAAAAATCATAAAACCATTACAAATGTATATCTATCCCGCAAATCCCGTCGCTATTATGCACAACAATATTTTAGTTCCAGTTGTTGCTCAACAATATTTGTACAGTTGCCATTGTTGCCACCAAGCTCCAATTGTTGCAAAACAATATTTTCACCCCGTGTGTTGCTTTTACGTCCAACAGATGGCGCTGTTTTTCACAAAAAGCATGTTTTTACCTGTCCCAGGTGTGAAATCTCAATAATAGATATATAAAAACACGTGCATATTCGAATGCAACGTTGTGTCAAAATTTCAAAGCAATCGGTGAAGGACTTTCGGAGATTTACGATTTTGAACAAACGAACATTTACATTTTTATTTATATAGATTTTGGTTGATAATTCTATTTAATATATTTAAATCTTAATGAGCTGTTTTTGTAGATATTAATAACTGCTTAATGATATTTCCTCATTTTCATCTAATCATTTGCTGTCAATGACTGCTATTTCAGATAAAAATATCCGGAATCTCTAGTGCAACTTGGATAATTCGAAGCTGAAGGGACCACTACAAAACTTCGAATTATACAAAACTTCGAATCAAAAAAGTTACATCTTTTAACTTTAATTTCAGGTCCACTGAATGCTTGAAAAGATTATTCTGTCAATAAGTAAATATTTATTCAGAAAGATCATAATATGAAAGACTTAAACACTATATGTATGTAAACAAAATAAGATTTATATTACGTAAGCTACAGTACATATTACATTCAATACAGAAAATTATAGTTTTTCAAAAAAATTGTGCAGTGTCTGATTGTTTTGTAGAATTCAGTCGCTTAAGGTTAGCAAAAACATCATCATGTTTAGTGAACGGAAAACAGCTTCACTTACGTTGGTTTGTCCTTCAATGTACCGACGGAATTCGGCGCTATCCCGTACTCGTTGGCGATTTGGCATTTCTTCTTCACACCCTTTTCCACCTCGCGAATGACGGCGACCTTTTCAGCGAACGTTAAATTCTGGTACACGCGTGGTTTACTGAAAGACATGGTGACACTGACAGCAGGAAGCTCGAACGGCGTCTGAAGCGTCACGTGTCGAACGGTGGCGGGAAGGGGATTTCAGTTGTCATGTGTCGAATTTCTTAACGATGAAACGCCGAAAAGTCGTTATGGTTCGAAATTTTTTATAAAAAACTTCGAATTAAGGAAGTTGAACTTCGAATTATCCACGATTTTTTAACATTGATTTAATAAGAAGTTCAAGGGACTGAGAGAAATCTTCGAATTAACCACGATTTCGAATTATCCAAGTTCCACTGTAATATGTTTTAAGCTTCTCACTTGGAACCAGAAGGTCCTTTCCTCGTCCTCTCTTGATTCTTAGTCTTTTTCTTAATCTTATTATTTCATTGGGATATTTGTTTGAATGGACTGTGTCATCCAAAAGGCTGGCTGTATTGTCTATTTGTAGAAGAAATCAAATATTTCCCTCCCAATTAAATCTCCATGAGTTGGTTTTTTTTTTAATTAAAATGAGAGAATAGTTGCATTTAATATATTTAGTTAGTTATAATCTTTTAAATTATTACGTAAAAGTGGTCATCAAATCTCAGATATGGCATTTAGGTAATGATTACCAAGCTTTAGTAAAAATAAGTAAGAAAAGACATGATGCAATAAAGAATGGTCTCTGTCAAATTTATTTTTCTTTTTTAATTGATCTGAACATACAATTATACCCTTAAATCATTGTTGAGATCTTTTAGCTAACAGACGTCCCTTTTACAGACGTCTGGGTGAGCCTTAGGATCCAGAAACATCTCTTCCAGTTAGAGGGAAACTGTACTACTGGACTCACGCTATTTAAGAATAAGCTGTTTTAAATAATTAATTAATAAATATAGGTAATTTTATATTAAATAGATCAAATAATTAAAATCAATTAAATATAAAATACTAATAATTAATATCAAATTGCTCATTAATTTTAAAAACTTTTTCAATAAAATCTTCATCTACAGATTCACTTTGGCAAGAATTGGAGTTTTCTCTTTCTTAGAAGAAGAAATAATTTTGTTTTTGTTGGCGAATGCAAAATTATTTATTCTTCTATAATCTTACTTCTCAGTTCCAGCATGGCCTAGTGGTAAGGAGGCTGTCTCCACCAGGCAGACCAAGGTTCGAATTCCGGGGTTGGCATGGATGTTTTCTTCTTTTCTGTATTTGTCTTCCTCCTCTGTCTATGGCACTGGCGAATATTCTAAAATCCTAGGGTGTGTAGGTGGATCCTCCAAGGATAAAACTACACAGGGGATGTTCCCACGGCCCTACTCAAGAGTGAAGGATAATCAGAACTTGGGAGTTGACGAACGAACTGAGACTACTAAAAACAAAATAATCCTATTTCTAAAATGAGTTTCATTTCGTCAAATCCGTTATTGGAGAGTGAACTAATCTCAACATAGGATGGAAGTTCGAGCCACAAAAATATAACTTTTTTTCATCTTAATATTTCTCCTAAAATTCTCAAAAATAAGAAAAAAAAATCCCTAAGATGTGTTTTCTTGAAGTCTTAGGGATTATCAGGGATTAAATGCGTTCTGATAATTTTTTTTATTATTATTTTTTGGGTCTTTGAGAAAAACCACGATAACACCTGCTTCATTGTAACTGTTCTCAATGCTAAAACCCTAGCAACGGGCTCCTTGAACTGTGACGTAGGTTGTGATGATGAATGTTAATGGTCCATAAAAGCAAAGCGTATGAAGTCTATTTATTATAGATTATTTAATGCACAATTCTTGTAATGATGTTTGTATTCATCGGACAAGAAACCTTATTCATAGTCAAGAGTTATCGGCATGCGACTTTCATAGTATTCGGAGATTTATTTTAAAAATTGTATTAATTTATGACGAATCACCAGATATTACTTAATGATGAGTTTTTCTATGTCATTGTCTTTGAATTTTTTGAATGACTAAAAAAAAAATGGCCATGATTTACTTTCAGATTTCTTAAATTAAGCCGGAATCGTTCTTTAATAGTTTAATTGTATTTTATTTGAGATACTAGCTTAAATAAATTTAAGCGGTTTCACCCGCGTTAAATTCTGTTTGTACAAATCTGTTTCATACACATTATGAGTACGTAACTAAGTGCATCTCATTAACTGTAAAAACCATCTGGAAATTAAAACACATGGCCCTTCTCGGTAATGTTCGGTTCTCGTCGTGTGGCCAACCCCTCCCGATTGTTACTTATTTAATAAAAAAAAATGTCCATTACTATTTCATTTGCTGTTTCTTGTGACAAATTAATTGTTAAATTAAATACAACAAGAAATAATTTTTCAGCACAAATCTAACCAAATTGCCTTTCTGGTTCGATTATCGGGAAGGAATCGGGAACGGCCGTTTCGTCCTACTTGGGACTCATCAGCCCAAGTATTGTTGATTTTTTTGTTTCGCGGGGGGTCACTGCCAGGTGTGACGATGACCTCCACTTAAGTATCTTGCCTTTCTGGGTCTTTTATCGGGGAAGGCAGAGATCGGGCTGATTTAGTCCCAAGTAGGACGAAACGGCCGTTCCCGATTCCTTCCCGATAATCGAACCAGAAAGGCAATTTGGTTAGATTTGTGCTGAAAAATTATTTCTTGTTGTATTTAATTTAACCCATTTTACAGCACGTTAAACTTTATTAACGAATTAATTGTAATTTTACTTTTTACTGTGGTCTCCCAGCAATACTTGTCAACAGTTAAAATTTGATTCGATCGAATGAGTTTAAATGTTTGGGTTTACGTATATTGGCAGAATCCATTATAATACTATGGAAAAGTGCCATTAAACAAACAAAGAAGAAGAAACGTTTTCATAATTTAATTATTTGTATCTATACTAATAGATAAAATTTTATAGATACAATTCAGTAATATATTTAATTAATTGTATCTATAATATATTACTACCTATTCATAACACGATCGTTGCAACCAATTAAAAAAAACTATCTATAAATTGATTTTATTAAACCTAACTAAAACCTGTCTCCCAAAGTCCAGTTCTTTACCTCCACGTGGTGGGAGACGGGCCACGCGATAAGAGATAAAGAGAAGTGCGTTTCCCCGAAAACTCTGTAAGCGGCTAAATTTGAACAGGTGAAGAGTTCGACGGAGGAGTCCTAATTAAGACACTTGTTATGACTGCGTCTATATTCCAGAGGAGCGTCTGCACTTCATGTTGGTTTCCTGAGGAAGGCAATGGAAAACAACCTCAGTAATTCTTTTTCCAAACACGACGAATAAAGCTCACACAACTGACAATAACAGGGTCTACCATCATACGGTGGATGTTGTGCCCGGCAGGAGAGGAAACGGGGCCTGCGAAACCCCCGAAGTAACAACAACGAAGAGATAAAAGGAAAAGATAGAGAAATAGGGATACAAAAGAAAAAAAGGCTAGACAATATCAAAGAAGAAACCATTCGAATAGGAACATGGAATGTAAGAACTATGTTGGGATCCGGAAAGCTGGAAAATTTGAAGAAGGAAATGGAAATAAATAAATTGGATTTGGTCGGCTTAAGTGAAGTTAGATGGGAAGATATAGGAGATTTTGAGAGTGATGGTTACAGAGTCATCTACTCTGGTAAAACTCGGGGCTCTAATGGAGTGGCTTTTGTACTGAATCGAAAAGTGAAAAGTTCGGTCAAAAAGATTGTCTACAAAAGTGATCGAGTGATAATGATCAAACTCAAAGGTAATAATATACATTTGATGATAATTCAAGCTTGTATGCCCACAAGTTAGTATGATAATGAAGATGTAGAAGAGATATACAGTGTAACCTCCTTTAACGGACACTCCGAATAGCGGACACCTCTAATTAGCGGACATTATTGTGGGTCCCAGTCCCTTACAATAGGACATTCCATGTTATCCACTCCGAATAGCGGACAGTTATTTTAACTGTAAATTTTTTTTTTTTTTGATTAACATTTCGACAAACACATCATGTATTTACATCGGTGTCCCATACATTGATTCATTGTATGTGTCCCATGATTCAATGCACGAATCTGAGGCCCTTTTTTTCACTGCAGTTGCTTTGTAAATATCAATCCCTCGTAAAGCTATCCTATAAACGTGTTGATTAAATTTAGTGCGAATTAAAATGTCGTCAAAAAGGAAGAGATTGGCACTGAAAGAAAAAATTGATGCTCTTGAAGTTGCTGAGAAAGAACAGCTGAGTGTGCGTTGTCTTGATGAATTTTGTAAAGTTGGGAAAACTCATATAAGTGAACTTTTGAAGGACAAAGATGAGATTAGAAAAATGTGGAAGGTGAATTCAAACGAAAATTCGAAGAATTTGAAGTTTCATAAAACTGAAACTAAAAGCAAAATCGACGAAGAGATGATAAAATGGTGCCGCTCTGCCCATGCAAAGAACATTTCTATAAGCGGTGTTTTGCTTCAAGAAAAATCCAGAGAATTCGGTCAAATTTTACTATTGGACCTGTTTAATGGATGGCTAGAAATTAATTTTCTACATACTGTAATTAATTTTATTATTATTTTAAGTAAGACAAACTTATTAGCACTCATTTAAAAAAGAATATAGTAAATAATTTGCAATTGTTCATATTCTCTCATATCGCAATGATAATTGTAGAAATTTAATTAAGATTGTACGTAATTTTCATTAAATGACATGCTATAAACTAAAAAATGAAAAAAGATAGTCCTTCCCAATAGCGGACACCTCCCAATAACGGACAAAACTTGCGGTCCCGTGACTGTCCGTTATTCGGAGGTAACACTGTATAACCAATAGAGGAAGTCCTGGAAGAAGATAAAACCAAGAAATGTACTATAATAATGGGTGATTGGAACGCGGTAGTAGGAGATGAAAAAGTAATAGTAGTACATAGTAGGGAAATATGGTCTTGGCAAAAGAAATGAGAGAGGTGAAAGACTACTGGAATTCTGTAATTGATTGTGGGCAACACGTGGTTTAAATTGCCTAAAAGAAGATTATATACTTGGAAAATGCCTGGAGACATCGCAAGATATCAGTTGGATTATGTCTTAATACAAAAAAGATTCAGGAACGGTGCGAAAAAAGTGTTAACTTATCCAAGTATAGAGACATAGCTTCGGACCATAATCTACTAGTATTAGAAGCAAGAATAAGATTGAAGAAATTATTTGGCGGGAAAAAAAAAAGAAAAGATGGAATTTAGAGATGCTTAAAGGAACAGCCGGCGCTAAATATAGAGAGAAGATGGATAATAAAAGTAGAAACAAAGAGGAAACTTTTGAAGAATTATTTGACACCGATTTAAAGTGGAATAGAATGAAAAAAATGATATATGAAACAGCTGAAGAGGAAATTGGATTTATAGAAAGTAGAAAATTAAAAAAACCCATGGGTAACAAATGATATGACAAACAAGATGGAAGAGAGAAGAAATTGGAAGAATAAAAACAGCGAAGAAGGAAGAAAAAAATACAGATCGCTAAATATTGGCTGTTTTTAAAAGGAAGGAGCTGTAGTTAATTGTAATACCGTTATACTCATTAAAGATTATTTACATTTTGATAACCAAAAAACAGCCAATATTGTGGAATTAAATTATTAAATATAATTTTGGGAAAATTATGGATAACAATTAATAGGTCATAATTGTAAACAACAATCAAATTTGTTGTATTACCTTGGTTTTATTTATTTTATTGTTATGCTTTTTGTAACAACAATAAAATTAGTTAATAGTCACTTTTTTATTCTTAAATCTTTTAGAGATGTTTAAGCAAATTGTTAAAACAATTAAATTTGTTGATAGATCATGTTTTTAATCAATTGCTGCCAGCTTATTCTTAATCTGTATTTGAAATGTTTATATTATTGACTTGAAAAAAGGAACATGTACAGTTCCTGAAAATTTGTCTCCTGTATTAGTATTTTAATAAATATTTAAATACTAATGTTTATGTATAGAAGAGTGTGTTTTTATATTATACTTCTGATATGGAAAGGAAGAAGATTGTTGAAGAAACAGGGAGAAATATTAATGGAAGAAAGAGGCCATGAAATACTGAGATGTGAGGTGGAAATGGCTATTAATGAGCTAAAAAATGGAAAAAATGGAGGGAGTAGATGAGATTCCTAGAGAAATGATGAAACATCTGGATGAATATGGAATAAACGAGATTTTGTGGCTATGCAACCTCATTTATAAAACGAGCGAATGGCCTAGAGATTTCACTGAAAGTATTCTAATACCAATTGGAAAAACTAGTCACCCTACTAAATATAGTGGCTATAGAACAATTAGTATAATCTCGCATACCTCGAAGGTGATGCTAAATATTATTAAACGACGACTACTCAACAAGGTGGTATATTATCTAGGTTCTTGTTATTATACATATAATTGTAACTTATTTTGTATTGCTTTTTTTACTCATGTTTCCTTCCCTTTCCCTCCATTAATAATGTATTCCACCTCTTTTTTGAATCTCAGATTGCCAGATTGGTTGACGTTTATGTTTACTGCTCCACTCTATTGGTCGTAGCATGATGTTATGTAGCCTATAACATTCCTCAATAAACGGGCTATCTAATACAAAAAGAATTTTTCAAATCGGACTGGTAGTTCCTGAGATTAGCGCGTTCACAAACTCTTCTGCTTTGTAATAGTAGTATAGATTAAACCTTTACTGCATGTGATCTGTCTTATTATATTTTAAAAACATCATCATGCACTTGAATTAAGATAGTTGAGATGATGTTCAATATCCTGCAACAGTTGGACAGAATCACTCTGGTTCAAGTCTATCCATTTAGTTCTTAGGTTGCTTTTTTTTCCTCTCATAGACCGATTTCGTTCCATATGAACACAGGGATGATTTCCTCTCATTTTTTTTTCTTATTATTTAATTTAACAAGTCATTTTAATCACTTTTATTGCTCGAACTGCTTTCAATTAGCTTTTTCAATTCTCAAAATACAAAATGTTATTTCAGTGTGGGTTTTGATATTCACTCAATATTCACTCAAAACCACAATATATATGTCTCAAGAAATGTTCGGATTATTCACAAGGAGTTTCTTATTACTTTTATAATAAGGTTCTATTTTTTGACTTGCTTTTAACTAGCGGTTTTCTTAGGCTTCGGAAGTCCATGAGGTTTCTTTGTACTAAAAGGTGGATTTCAACTAATGTACAAACAGTGTTTTGACATATTTCCAACTCTATTCTACCGCAAGATGTCCTTTTGTTCTGATTCCATTGATAGACAAAAGAGCAAGTTGTCTTGTAATGGATCTTTTGTTATTCGTAAACCAACCATTGCTTCAGTCAGTAAAAGCCAATGTGCAATGAAATCTCTTCTTTTTAGGGTAATTTTAAATTTTGTTTTCATCGTTTATATGGTTTTAAAGCTGTTAAATAATGCTTCCTATTGCAGAGCTTCCTCATTGATAGAACGCGCTATTGAACTAATCAACTTATTATTGTTTATCTTGCTTTAAAGTAAAATGATAAAGAAAACGTAAACAAAAAATTGAAGAAGAGGAAAGTTCTGGAATAACGTCATCGGATGAGAATTACAGTAAGGATTCACTCACGAGGTTCTTTCTAAAATTAGGAATTTTAAGGTTGATTTTTTTTTATCATTTATTTAATCTGCTATCATGAATTCTAGGAACAAAAAAAACTATTCAAGGAGATTGAAAAAAACTAACAAAAATGTGAATGGTTGCGTACGAAAGGGACAGTGGATGATAACAGATGAATGGACGAGAGTAAACAAACAATTCACAAGAAAACAAGTAATGTTTATCTTGGCATAATTAAAAGATAAGGAATGTAATAATAAGCAAAGGATTTGTTTTGATTAAATTTAATTGAATTTCTTAATTATTCCTCCTAAGTTCAGATAAGGAATCCAAGGACACTTATTAAGAATCTCTGGATAATAAAATAAAAAATAGGAAATCTATGAATTTGGAAGCGGTTCTTTAGGATCCCCACCCACCCACACAAATGAATGGTTTATTTTCTATTTTATTTCAATTAAATTAACTTCCGACTTTTAAGCCTGGATTATTGATCAAGTGAAAACATTCAATTACATTGATTGATTTACTGTTGAACAGTTTATTTTTTTTTAATGTTCATTATCTCTTGGTCTTTTCATCGGTTTATCTGTTAGAGGGCCGTGAATGAACCCATCCTTCCTCAAAATTGACCCCCCAGCGCTGCTGAATTTAGTTCCCAGTGGTCGGTGGATAATTGGACTAGTTCTATAAACACTTTATCATTTTGTAAGAATAACGCTACTTGAACTAACATCATCTAGAGAATATTTTTAAAATTGTATTCAATTGTTAGATTTGTTTTATCTACAGACTTGATAACAACAATAAACTTTAAAAGGATTTTGTTGTATATTATAAATAAAATGAATACAAATAAGCTACTTTGTAGGAGATTTCTTACTGGCAGGATTGACCTCTAACTCATATCATTCGACTGAGATCGCAGAAGCCTTAACTGCCTCTCTCTCAACAGGATAGGAACCATATACTTGAATCTTGCAAGTGATGAGAAGAATTTCTTATAGGTTTTTTAATAATTCTTATATTGTGCTCATTTAGAAAACTTTAAAATAAGTGGTCAGAATCAGGTCAATTTATTAACTTATTTATAATTATTATTTTTCATCATAAAATTAGTATTTATTCAATTAGACCTCTTTCCTATCCTTTTCTTCTTCTGGGTCAGCATCCAACAGTTCCTCCAGAATTCTGTTTCTTCATTCTTATAAAATAATGCAAGTTAAAAATTCTTTAGCTCAGGATATTTCTCAAAAATTGTCTGAAAACATTAAAAATCTTTCTTCTACTTCCAATCCCAGAAAACGAAAATGCACACCGGAGCACAAGTGAATCGTTTCCATTAGCATGAATGAACACCATTTTGAACATATTTTGTGAAAGGTTTCGAAATTCAGTTGAATTTGTTTGTTTTCGATCTTAAGCTCAGTGTTGAAACTGTTTATTTTTCCTGGGTTCAAAGGAAGGAAAATTCATTTTTGCAATTGTTTTTCCAAAAGTTAAAAAGCCATTTATTTCTTCTTCTTCTTGTTACGGACGTCCAGAGTTATTGGCTCCGATAGTCCGATGTCCATAATATATCGTTGCCGCTAGAGTCCAAAAACGTTTATTTCTTAGGACATCTTGTAATTTACAAGGGCTTCCTAATACTAATAGAAGGGCCTGTCTTGAGGAGCATAGTGTGGTACACTTCAGAAGAATATGTTCTAAGGTTTCTTCTTCCATTCTACAACACAGGCATAGGGGAGACTCACTTAGATTGAAGCAATAGAGATAGGCTTGGGTTACAATATGTCCTATTCTTGCTCTTGCTGCAAATGTGGCAGTGGATCCCTTTATTTCAAAACAAAAACAAAAAACTCACCACTACATAATAATTTTGTTAGAATCTGTCGTAAAAGTCTTCATCATTCCTAAATAACGAAAAATCTAGGAGGTAACACTTAACTGGACTAACCTGTATAATTTCACTTAATTTAAATTAATTTTTTATTATCAGTAAGGAACTACAATTCAAAATTAAGTTACTTTTAATTTTTAGTTGCAGGAATCAGTTGAGTGGATTCTAAGTTAACTAATTCATTAAAAGTATTAAGTCCATATTTCCTCCTAATCTTTTCTCTTCTAGTTGTAAGATGTGGTTATTTATAATAATAATAATAATAATAATAATAATATATATAATAATAATATATATATATTATTAATAATATAATAATATATTTACATGACACCAATATTGGTGTTAAATATTGGGAGTATAGTCTACAAGTCTTCATTTGATTCAAATAAATGTCTCCTAGATAGTGTTTCAAGATCAAGGTACCATGACTTTCCCTAATTTTATTCTTATATTCTATACTTTCTAAATTTCTAAATTGCAAATGATTGATTGAAATCTTTGCATTGCGAAACTCGAAGAGGCCGCTTTGAGTTTGGCGTTTTCGATATATATATATATATATATATATGCCTAATTTTGAAGTATATAATTATTGCTTCTTATTTAAGGTAATTATTTAATTTATTTATTTCTTTTGTACTTTAACTCAATATTTAGGATTTTGCTCTTTTCATTTTAATTTTTATTTTAAAAGATATAATTCAGTTAAAAATTTTGTTTTTAGGTTAAGATAATTTATTTAATTTGGTTTCTTTTTGATAGTTTAGTTTTAATTTTAAATATAAATTTACTTTAGTTAATATGTTAAATTATTCAATAAGTAAAAAAGGATCGACACCCTCCTTTTTTGCTTCATTTAAATATTAAATAATTCTTAACTTTAATATAGATATTTAGGTAAATTTTTTAATTTTTTTTTAAATTTTAGATAGTTTCAGATAAAATATTCTTTTTTTTTTTTTTTAGGTTTAACTTTAATATAATATTTAGGTAATTTTTAAAATTTTAGATAGTTATATTTAAAATTTAAATTTAAGGAGAGCAAAGTCTTAATATATTGCGTTTTTGCTAAATTAGTTCTAAATTACGCCGCTGAAGACGTGGTGGTAGACTTCTGTTTTATCACCATAGAAACGGTAATCTGAAATTTGAATTGGCATTTTCAGGCAGTGATTTGGTCTTTACATTGGTTTCAAATTTCATATCACTGTCCGGCTATATATATATATATATAAAGATAATATATCATGTTTGTTTTTTATTAAATAAAAACCATAAAGATCCAGACTTGTATTCAAGACTACATCTCTGCAAAAATAATTTATAACTTGGAATGCCCCCTTTTTTTTAATAGAACGGAATTAAAAAAGATTTGTAAGAGATATAACATCCACATTGCATTTGACAAATTGCAATTGTATAAAAACAAATAAAAAAAAAATGCATTGTAAATTGAATAAAACTGAAAGGAAGAACGAAATCGATATAATATATAAAATAGATTGTATGAATTGTGGGGATTTTTATGTTGGAGCGTAAAAGAACCATTAGGGAACGGGTCTTGAAAGTACATAAAAAATAAACAAATAGATAAATAAACAAATATCAGGATAAATTTAAACGTACGATTATAAAGGCCCTCAGGACCCTCCGACTGATCCTTGCGTGATGGTGCAGACTATCCAGAATCCGAACGACGCGACGTCTGCTTGCGCTCCTTTCCGGAGCGGTGGATTGGCCACCTGGAGTAATCATCACACATCATAGTTATCCGGTTCTTACATAGTGGGTAAACATTTGTCTACCGAAATTAAAACTAAGATTGACAGAGATTCTCTTTTTAAAACCCTAAAAGAATTTTCAGTAGATAAGAAAACTCTGGAATTAATTAAACAAACTTTGACAAACACGGTGTCTAAAGTTAAATTCCATGGAACTATTTCTAGTCCTTTCCAAATTGTATCAGGAGTCAGACAAGGAGATGGTTTGTCCCCACTCCTATTTAATTGCGTGTTGGAAAAAGTTACAAGAGAATGAGGAAGAAAAACTAAAACTTAATAAATACATTATGTTGGGTAGATCTAAAGTATCAATCAACTGCTTGGCCTTCGCGGATGATCTAGTAATATTAGATGGAAACATAGAAAATGCAAAAAGAAGACTGGAACTCCTAAAGGAGACAGCAGAAAAGGTGGGTTTACAAAATAATATCCTTTGAAAAAACAAAATACATGACCAATGAAGACAATTCACCAGGAATTCTTAAAACTAAGTAAGGCAACATTGATAAAATGGATAACTTTATATATTTGGGTGAAAATATAAATCTTAAAAGTGAAAAAGAAGCAATTAAAATTAGAATTGAAAAAATGAAAAGAGCATACATGAAAGTAAGAAATTTGTACAATAAAAAATGTTTATCTAAAGCCGTTAAATTGAGGCATTATAATACGGTTGTAAAACCTGAAGTGCTTTATGGGTCAGAAACACTATTACTAACTGGATGCAAAATGGCACTAGAAGATTTGGAAAAGAAAGAAAGAACAATCTTGCGAAATATATTAGGTCTAATCAAGAATAAAGATGGCGATTGGGTTTTGAGACCAAATAGAGAAATTTACTTGCAGTGCCCTAAAATAACGGATGAAATCAGGAAAAGACGTGTTACCCTTTATGGGCACTTAGAGAGAATGAATGAAGATAGATTAACAAAGAAAATCCATACTTTCTTCCAAAACAGGAAAACAGACAAAAAAAAATGGGTGGAGTGGCAAAGTAATAAAGGACTTAGAAGAAATGCAGATTGATCGGGAGACCCTACTCAGCAGAGACAAATTCAGACTAAAAGTTAAGAAGTTCAAAGGTTTTCAGGAAGACGCAGGGAAAAGGAAAACAACTGTAGCCAAATGGTCGGATGAAAGGAAAAGAGTCCATTCGGAAAGGATGAAGGAGTTTTGGAGAAAGAGGAAGGAAGAGAGAAGAAAATAGTTATCTTAATGTGGTCCTTAGTTGGCCTGAAACGATTATAAAAAAAAAAAAAATCAGGATAAATAAGATAAACCAAAAAAAAATCACTATTTCCTTATCTTATATACTCAAATCAGGCACGTAGTGAGGGGGAATGCTTAGGGTGTAAACAAAAGAAAAATCTCTGAGATGAAATGAAAGGAACGAGTTACATCAATGTTAAATTGTCGCCTCTTATGACATCTACGGGAAATGTTGATATTCATACAATGGCCCATCACCACACAACAATTTTTCTAGGAATGAGTCCCCCCCCCCCAAAAAAAAAGAAAATTCTGGTTACGGGTCTGCCTCAAATAGTAATGCAACGCATTCAACAATAGAATAATGCAATCTCTTTATTACAACCAAACGTCTACTTAAGAAAGAAAAGATTTTTTTTGTAATGTTTTAAGAGAAAAGCAATCCATTATATTTGGGAGTGCCTTCAGACGCAGTAATTTACAAATGAATGAATAATTTAATAATTATCAACTTAAAAATAGTATTATTATAAAAACAAAGTTAATAATTACAGTAAAGTAGACTCTGCGGTTAGGTGGGGGAGGGATAAAATTATATAAAAAAAAATCTGCATTTTTTTGTAAACAATACATTTTTACTAATGATTGTGAAGTTCACAAGGAAGTTTTAAAGATCACTGTTGGACTTCTAACCGTTCTGAAGTCGAAAGTATTTTAATTCTTATGTGGATGTTCTGGTAGTTTCCGATATTTACTCAATTCAACTTATTTCATGATTTTTGTTTTTTGAAATGTAGGGTTCTATGTCCTTAACAAAATCCTGTGAATTTATTATTGTTTGTTTCTTTGGAGATAAATAAAGATCTTATCCAGAGATATCTTTCATAATTCTGTAAAAAGTATTGACAATCTACATTTTTATATATTCTTAATAACTGAACAGAAAAGTGGTTTTCATAAGTCTTAAACAATGACTGTTCATGTCATTGTTTAAATAGAAAATAAAATGATAACAGGAAATAGTAAAATCCAGGGAAGAAATGAAATGGTTTGGGTAATAATTAGAATAAATAAATGATCGAAATAAAGGCTTTTTTGGAATATCTGAAGAAAAACAAGTATTGAAGGAAGCTACTAACTTACAAAGCTCTCTCTGTCCTTTGGCTAGTTTACAAAGAATGAATAGATTTTAATTTGCCTCACGAAAAAAAATAATTAGTAGTTTAATGATTTTTTCGGAAGTGTCATTTTGAAAAGAGAATTTTCGCGAATATCACTAAAATTTTGTATTTTATGATCTGACAAATTCCCAGAGATCTTACCACATCACAAAGTTTTACGAATTGTTGCTTGCGAACAGACAGACAGACAGACCTGATAATGCCTTACAATGTTCCTGATTGGATTGTTTGAAAACCCCTGCTTTATTAAAACCAGTCGTATTAAGTTTTCCTTATTTTTGCCAATGTCGTAAAATAACAAATCGTCGCCAAGTTGTTTCTGTCATTGTGCTGCCACTCATTGGAAAACATTGGAGAAGTAAACAATAATATTTTATTGGAAGAACGAACGGAAGAGGAACTGGTTTTTTTCCTTCTTTCTTCGTCTTTCTTTCTTTTTCTCATTTGAAACGGAGCCAAAAACTGTCATAAAATCAAACGGAACAACTTCTCAAAGTTTGAAAACTATTTACTTCTTTTATCATCATCATAATCACTAGTTCTTTTCATTTCTCGCAAACAAATTGAGTGATAAAATTCGGTCTTTTTTCTTTTCAATTGAACTAAATGTTTTCAAAGCTTTTTTTCTTATTATTTTGAATCGAAGGAAATTCACAGTTAATTCAAGAAATCAATCGAAATTTATTATTTCATTTCACTTTAATGTTTGGGACTGGAAAAAAAAAAATAATTATTTTATAATTATTAAGAAAAAAGATTGTTTTTCTGAAGAAATATTAAATATGGAGAAGAATAATGTTGTTAACTCTTATTCAGAAAATGAAAGTTCTGGAAAATTCCCATTCACCATTGAATGACGCCATTTGAACTCACTTGAAGAGAAGAACATTTGGCTGTGAAATTCAGCTGCTTTTCTTTTCTTTGAGAGTTATTTACTTAATTCGCTGTCATCCATGAATGAAGGACGTCCACTTGATGATCTTGTGACCCTCGCAAAGCAAAGGCAAGGGTTGTAAGGGATGGTCCCTGAATGGCGGTCACTGTTCTTGTTCGTCACGACAAAAACTAAGCGACGTGACCATTCCTAAACAGCAGTGGAAATTCCGATCACGTCATGTTTGAAAGAAAAAAAAAAAGCAACAACAAAATACTGTAATCGCTTTCTATTGGAAAGAGAGTGAAAGAATAACTGTAGGAAAAACAGGTGAATCAAGAGAAAGCCTTTTTGAGTTCGATTTAATTTCATTCAGTGAATCTGAAAAGTCATTCCATGATGATTGTAATACTTATGGATTATTACGATTCAAGTGCCATGTTAAATTGTTTTTATATTTTGGCAGCTGATATCTCGGCCCCTGTTGCATATTTTTGAGTAAAATTTGCAAACTAGTTTAAAACATCGTAATCTTTATGTGTATGGATTATATATCTATATGTGTATCAATAATGACTAAAATCGCACTAGCCTAACCGAAAATCTGGATTTTAGAAATTTTGCCACGTTCCTGTTCTTCTTTAGCCGGTCGGACCTAAAACCAAAACTATAGAACCTACAATTATGATTGATACGTCATTAGATTTGTCTAGTTGTCACGGAGGGCCCTCATCTTAGGCATGTTTTAGATATTTATATTTGTTTCCGAAGTATTCCAAAAATTGTCGTACCGGGATATCCTACAAGCTAAGTGAAGGACATACAACGTGTTGATTTTTAGTTTTTATTTCTATTAATAATTGGGGTTAGATTCCAACATATTAGAAACAATATTTAATGAGAAAATAGCCAAAAAAAAAAAAAAAAAAAAAATTACGGGATTTGAATCCGGGATATGTCAGCAGCGCCTAAGTCATAGAACGTTCCATAAATAAGCGGTTTACTAAATTTTAAATCGGTTATAAAATGAAAAAAACCCCATAGTATTATGAAATGTGCTACATACCAGTAATATAATGACTACTGCTTCATGCTGAGACTGTAACGTAGCTACACTGGGCTACATTCAAATAAGACTTCAAAAAAGTGACAGATTTGAAAATAATAATAATAGTGATTAAATTGCCGTGTTGGCGTGGCCGTGCGGTTTAGCCGGCGGGCTGCCGTTGTGGCCGATGCGCCAGTACCCGGGTTCGAATCCCGGTGGTGGCATGGCTGTTTCTTTCTTCTTCTGTGTTTCGTCCGTTTCCCACCTGGGACTTACTACCTCAGGGTTATCCTGGACGGGATGTAATTCTCGTCCCCCCTTTCTTGAATTTCACTAGCCTCGCCCTGACGTTGTCAGGTTGAGCTAGTTACGTGGTCCCTAGTTGGCCAAATTCGATAAAAGGAAGGAAGTGATTAAATTAAAACATATTTTCTTAAAAGCCAAAAAAATTTTCAACAAACTAGTATTTACAGCTGGTGTGACGTAATAAACTTGCATCATAATTCTCCTTTTTTACGAGTTTATATCCTAAAAGACCCAAGGACAGTTTTAATTTTGAGTTGTAATCTAAACAAAATTAGGAAAAACAAGAAACTTAAATCATCTAGTGCGCATATTTAGTAAAGAGGGACCGAGAACTCTATGCGCCTATCAATTTGTTCGAATAACATGATTGGTGATTACTTGATTACTGAATATTCTAGTGTGAAAGTCCACACAGAACCTTTATAAAAGTTGCCAGAATACTTTTATCATAAACTTAAAAACTAAAATCTTTTTTAATACTATCTAACTAAATATATAATTTTGGTAAATTAAAATACTTGCGCTTCCTATTAAACCAAGATTATGGTAAGACAAGAACCTCATTTTCGAAGATGAGTTCATTAAGAACATCCTACCCCTAAAATGAACAAACTAAACGGAACTAATACGTTGCGTTTTAACTAATGTTGTAATTTATTATGTGGAGAAAAAGTGCCAAGGTAGAAGGCTTAATAGTATTGCATTTAAGGCACATAAAACTTTTTTTAAAACTAAATTCGAAGGGTTAATTCTGTTTTACATAGACTGTGCAAGCCCCGAAATCTCCAATTATAAATTACCTTTTTCCAGGTCGAAAGTAGAAAGATATAATCAATGCATTTAGAGATCTCTAGACCCAATGTTACTCTGTTAATTTATATCCACGCAGTCTATAATTCAAGTTTTTTGTTTTTCCTAACTTTGTTTAGCCTACAACCCAAAATTAAAACTTTATCCGTGGGCCTTTTAGGGTTTAAACTCTTAATAAACTTGAATCATAATTCTCTCTCTTTATATCACACCAGCTGTGACGTTTTTGTTAATACTAATAACAACTTGTGCATGTACATATAGTTCTTTGATTAATAGGAACTCTTTCATTTACTTCTTAACTCAAAAATCACCCCGTTTGGGAAAAGCAGCTATTTCTTGGACAGATGTAATTTATAATCACAGCCATTTTATTAATTTTGTTGTTTCAGTGACACTGTTTTCCATAAACGCTCCACTTTTTAAGTTAGTTAAAAAGTTTCAATACTGTGAGGATTCACTCACGTGGATTTTGGAATTATTAATGAATAAAACTAAATTTCCATTGTTAAAAGCTTCGTTCCTTACCAAATAGATATTTTCCCTAATAATAGGGATAATAGATATTTTCTCGGCTATCAGCAGTGATTAGAGTCAGTCATTTTGATTTCCTTTGCTTTGTTGATTAATCGCCAAAACATCTAAATGTTGAGTAATAAAATACTTTCTTCCGTAAATAATTTGAATCTGTGTCCGAAATATTCAAATGTTTTGCAAAAACTGTGTCAGTGAAATTATAATTCTTTAAATAAATAATAATTTTCAATCTCCGAATGGGTTGAACGATAAGTAATAATAATCCTGTTGAACTATAATTCCTAATTCAAATTTAGACACATTCGATTTCCAAATAGTTTTAAAAATTGTTCTTGATTTCCTATAAAGTAACGATGTAACAGCTACCTTGTAGTAATTGTTTCTTTGTTATGTTATAGAATTTCATTAGGACATTCATTGGTCTAGTGGGCCCGGTAGTCGAGTGGGTATAGGCGCTTGGCTGCGGGTTGGAGGTAGCGGGTTCGATTTTGTTGAAATCATGCACAGATATTTTCAGTAATCATGATTTGACCAAAAAAACATCAGATAGGAAATTTTTTGAAAATTGTAACTTTATTTTTCCTCAGTTATTCCTTTTGCAAAAGAAATGTGAATCAAAGACTTGTTTAGTCTTGGAGTTATTGACGAATATAAAGCTCCTAATTTCAAAGAAAGCTACTTTGAAAGGAATAGCAGATGTTTATTCTTGTGTCTCTTAATCCTAACGCATGGACGAAGATTGATGTTGTTATTTTATAATTGACTTGTGTTTCTTTATTTGAGAAGCCATATTAACTGCTTCTTAATTTCGCGCCACAATCATCTACTTGATTCAATAACTACAGTTGATGCTAAACAAATAGTTTTCCTAAACGCTGAAACAATGGCTTAGAATGAGCAGAAATGCAAATACTATGTTTTGCTGAAAAAAATGGAGGTTGTAAACTTTAGAAGCAATTCGTCAGTAAATGATAATAAAGAACAAGTAAATGTTCAATAGGTTCCATCTTTCAATTATTCAATTACAGAATATTGGGTTCTTCAGAAAATTAATCTTAAACCTAAGAAACAAAACAGTCAGTTAAGAAAAAGACTTTGAACAGAAAAACAAAATAATCTCTTTAATTCATTTCCATATAAAATATTGTTTACCTTAAAAATGAATTCTAACATTTATTAAATCAGTTCTAGATGATAAAACATTTTATAATATATAAAAATAGGCACAATTGTCGGTGGATTTAGAAATCCAAATATATTGAAATTAAACTATCCGTGATTAATAGCAGTTATTTTTGTAGTTGGTGAAGGAATATCATTTATTTTTAATTCTTCAGAATGGATGAAGGAAGTGAGAATAATCTCACTTTTTACAGATTTACTCTTTGACCGAAAGTGTCTTGTTTGTACTAAAGAAACGATGATCTCGTTTATTTCTGACGATAATTCACCAACTGTCATTTATCATCAAATATAGGACTTGAAAAAAAATAAAATAAATAGAATTTGTAAGTTTGGGAAGGAGATCTCAGAAATTCTACACCAAATAATCTGTACCCACAGTAACTTTTCAGTTGTTGAAAACATGGGGACCTCCAATGCAATGACCTTTCGAGATGAATGTTCAATCAATCTAGTGCTGTTAGATAAAGAAATAAGCTAAGATTAAATCCTTATTGGAAGCAGAGAAATTGAAAATATAAAAAGTATCATTATGATTAAATTTCAATTATGATTAACTTTAAATATGATTAATTTATAATTATATCTAATTATTCGTAATTATGATTAGTTTTATACAAGGTGGTTCTAAATTCATAGGACAACTTTAAGAGGTTGTAGGGCACACTAAAACAAAAACTTTTCTATGAAAAAATGGATGTCAGCAGCTGTCGCATTGATACAATAGAGGATGCTGTTTGGTCGTTGACGATACCCGCCCAAAGACAGAGAGAGAATCGTTGCTGGTAAGCAAGTGGCTGTGTAGCATGTGAATTTGCCCACACATGAGCATTGTTACATTAAACACTCCCCCACGTGTAAACAATGCTTCATCTGTGAAGAGCTCATGAAGGGCTGGATAATTCGACTGTACTTCTCTCTGCTGCAAAAACCAGCGGCAGAAGTCTTACGCGCCGAGGATAATCCTTAGCTTTCAATGAGTGAATTCTCTGTCAATGGAATGGGTGCAATTGCTCCTGGTGTAAAATTCTCCTTACGGTGCGGTGGTTTGGCTCACATCTATGATACGTGCAACAGCTCTGGTGCTTGTGTCGTGACATACCTCAACCTGTCGTAGAATGTAAAGCCCCGCGAACACCATCCAACTTTGCACCAACTTAGTCGGCCGATATTGACGTCACGAGTTGGTAGAGACAGTTTTGATCCATTTTTTCAGCGACTTGGCACCAACTTTAGTCCGCCGACTCGAGTTGGTTGTGCACGGCCAACTCGGAAAGTTGATCGGAATTACCCAATCACAGGGCAGCGTAGGAACACGTCAGTCGTGACGTCACGCCCATGGAAGAAATGGAGTCTAAAACAATGTTCACCGATTGGAGTCGAAGACAAGCGCGTTCACAATGAATATCAGAGTATTGCGAGTTAAGAAACTCGCGTAAATAAAGTTTATACTGAAATGCAGTAATTGTATGCGGCAGAATTTATCAGAGAGGTTTCAAAACCTCGATTTTTTTCGATTTTCCACAGCTACTGGGGGAAACGCATTGCATTATGGGATTCTTGTTATCACGACCGACTCATTTGCGAGTTGGATGGTGTGCGGGGCTGACAGAAAGTTGGCGGACTCGAAGTCGGCCGACTAAAGTTGGTGCAAAGTTGGATGGTGTTCGCGGAGCTTAAAGGCGACAATTGCGGTCATACATTGTTTGACAGAAAAGTGGTTGTTTTAGTGTGCCTTACCACTCCTTAAAGTTTGTCCTATGAATTTAGAATCATCCTGTATATGATTAATTTATAATTATATATATATATTATATGTAATTATGATTTACTTTACATAAGACTATCTGAAATATCCGTTCTTCGTACAGGTTACCAAAAAAAAAAAAATATGATATGATTAAGAAACAAATTGAAACTGAGACATCACTTCGAAACTTTCCCAGTTGGAACAAAAATCACGTAATAGATATAAAGTAATGTTATGTTTGAATTTTATAACTGGAGATCCCTGGATATGATATTAATATGGAAATCGGAGAATGTAAGACTTATCATCCCCAGTTGGTGAAAGATCACGTGATCATTACAAATTGATGTTTATTCTTTTAATGCAACCTATCCCTAAAAGTATTCTTCAACAATGCCCCTCCGTTTACACCCCTTAGGATTCGATATCGAAATTTCGATTAAATAGCATCTTTTCAATGTTGAAGAAGTTTTAACGTGCGTCTTGAAATTCAGTAATTGAAATAATCCATCGCACATAATTATATATATAAAAACAAAGCTATTTGTAAACAAATTTTACAACCAGTTTCGAGGAGTTCAAATCAGGCAGTTGAAAACAAATTGTTCTATTGTTTCTCTAATGGTTTTATTCTGATGTCTTTCTAAAATAATAGTATTGTTGAAATCTGCTGTGGGTTTTATTTCTCTTTCACATACTGACAAATAAAAGAATTAATTGTTGATGCTATTATTTTTTATTGCATTGTTGTGTTGATATGTTTTAGTTTTTATCCACTATTGCCTAAAGGAATTATTCAAACAAGGCACCAAGTAGACACATCCTTCATGACTATGTCTATTGTTTGCTTATTATATGGTTTACGGAAATAAAAAACAATTTTATGTTAAGAAACATAATTTTATATCTGTTTCATTGAAGAGTTTCGTCTATGTAAGGAAGTGGTATGTTGCAGGGATGTGTTTTTAATTTTTGGATTATATATTTTACTAAGACTATTCTTAAGGCTACTAGATATGAATTTTTGTGGATAGCCGTTATTGAGGAATTGTGTAGTTATTTAGTTATTTGATGAAGGAAAACTTCTTCTGTCCTATTGATCTTCAAGGCTTTATGAATCTTCATGAAAATTAAGTTTTCTTTCAAATGAACTGGTGCAGATGAATTTTTTTCAATTTTTTTTTTGATATGACCTGGTAAAAAGTGGTTTGTTATTGTAAGATATATCAAAAAAAAATATTATTAGCAATTTCAAATGTGAATTGGATTGAATAGAATTGAATTCAGTTAATTCTCTTTATTGTGTGTAGTTATTAAAAGATCATCAACATATCGCTGATAGAAGAAAAGCAGTATGTCAGTGTTGAGGAAAAAAAACTGATTTCAATGTATAAAATAAAATATATTTAACTGACTATGTGTTTGTTGAATTTTATTTGCATAATACGTATTTGACACAGGGTAAAATAATATTCACTTTTAAATTGTCAAAGATGTTGTTATTTTAGGAACTCTTATGATTTTGTTTGTTAGATTTTGATCCTTAAACGTAAGGATTCTCTTTTGGCTTCATATAAGTAATCTTTTGGCTTCTAGGGTAAGGAGAGTTGACGTAACTTCTGGTTTTTGAATCGGTTCTGTGAAGTATTTGCAAAGTATCTGTGGGTGCAAGGAAACTGTTTGTAACAGAAGTCGTGGATATTTTCACAACCTGTTACCTTCCAAGAGTGTGTTCTCTTCGCTGCATGAACAATTTTCTGTTCTGAGATATCCTTGAAGAACATAGTATCAATTTTCTTCGTGCTTTTGAGTCCGTGGAACCGTATCATTATGTGAACATCGTTGAATTGGATTAAATTCCAATATGGAAACAGGTTTTCAATTGTGGATGGTCCATTATTGGAGTGTCTGCGCCTTCAGTGGTTGTAGAATGATTTTTGGTTACGTGAGAATTATTTACTATGTCGCTTTTGTTTAGTACATTTAGTGTATCATTTCAAAAGTACACTTAGTTTTTGCTTTAATGTATTAAAAAATATTAGTGTGTTTATTATCTTTCTCGTACTTACACTGTATTGCATCAGCACCCTTGATCTTCAATTTTCTCTTCTAAGCGTTTTTGCCAGCCTGGAATGCTACTCGTAATATTTCTGCAATACTTTACTATATCTAGCGGTCGCTATTAGAACGCAATATGTGGCTGTATGTACATCACACAATTTGTATTTTTTTTTTACAGTACATCAGGGAGCATGTGATTATTCAATGTTAATATTAAATCAACAAATCTCTTCGTAAGTTTTAACTAGTCTGTGTAAACTCAGCTGCAACTCTTTGAATGTCGTCATTGATTTTCTTAGAAGCATCTTCCTTCTCATCTCTATTCCTGCCATGTTGCTGTTTACATAAGTGTCAGTATCCTTAGGGTTATGATCTTCAATGTTGGACAATTGGTGGTATTATGTGTTTCTCTCTGATCAGCAATTCGTTGTTCAGTAACATTGAAATGTGGATACGTTATTTTGACAGTCTTGTGTATTCCACTTAGACTTGCT
>JAFIDM010000004.1:67493636-67513078 GCA_023159025.1 Thereuonema tuberculata
ATATTTGCCCGATTCCATAGAAGTGTTACAAGAGACCATTTATAAACAATAAATATATATTTATATACAGTAAAACCTCGTTAAGTCGTCACTCCGTTTAAGTCGTCGTTTTCCTTTGGTCCCGACAAAGTCTCATAGGCAATAATGTAAAATAACCCTCTTTTTACTCGTCACCAAATTTAATTCTACTCCGGACAACTCGTCACCCTCAAAAATGGCGAAAAGCATCATTATTCTCAATTTTGCCTGCTATCTTTTCAGCCCCGCCCCTTCACTCTAAGAAAGCCTAGCCTTTACGGGGTATTTTCACGTGGGAAATTCACTTGGCAAATTACACACTTCTCGCTGCGACTCTTGTCAAGTGTAAACGTTTTTCTTGACCGTTACTGATTTCATTTCATAGCGAGTAAGCTCCGCTATAAAGGCTATTTTTTAATCTTGCAATTTCGTGGTTTGATTACATTTGTAACATGTCAGGGAAACGAAAACTTACCTCGTTATCTTGTAAAGAAAAAAAAGACTTAATTGCACTTTTTGAAAAATCAAATGTTTCGAAAACAGCTTTTGCCAAAGAACATCATATTCCCAGGACTACATTAAACGATATTCTTTCATTGAAACAAGTAATTGAAGAAGCTGACTGCAAAAAAGAAAGAGAATGAGGAAATCGAAGTTTGACGAGATCGAGGAGGTTTTAGTTCGATGGCTAAAATATGTGCCAGATCGCAAAATGTGCCGATTTCAGCCTTGATTCTCAAAGAAAAAGCCATGGAAATTTCTAAGGAGTTGAACATGGAAGATTTCGGAGGCAGCAATGGTTGGCTGGAACGTTTCAAAGACAGACATTGCCTTTCTTTTAAAACCATTTGCGGAGAAGCAGCAGCTGTTGATGGTGATGCTATAGAAGACTGGAAGAACAATGTTGTCAAGGACATTTTATCTAGGTTTGATGCATCAAATATTTTTAACCTGGATGAAACAGGCTTATTGATATCAATAATAGAGCCATACACCTGATTAATCACTAAACAATTTATAAACATAAAAGAAAGTACAGCGTTTCACTGCCGAGAGACAGCCTTCTCAAGTGGAACGTTGTACTTTCTTTTATGTTTATAAATTGTTTAGTGATTAATCAGGTGTATGGCTCTATTATTGATATCAATGATATACGGTGCACGTAAACCCGTTATGTTAGAAACAGGCTTATTTTACCTTCATTTGCCGGGTGAAAAGTGCACTTCTGGAAAAGCAAGCAAACAATGCCTGACACTTCTGCTTGGAGTTAATATGAGTGAAAATGAGAAACTTAAAACCACTTGTGATAAGCAAAAGCAAAAAGCCACGCTGCTTTAAAAACGTTAGATCCCTGCCAGTTGAATATGAAGCAAATTCAAATGCATGGATGACTACAACGATTTGGGAACGATATATTCGTAAATTGGATTCTCAGTTTTCGCGTCAGAAAAGAAAAGTTGCCATCACTGTCGATAACTGTACCGCTCACAATCAACCCGAAAATTTAAAAGCGATCGAAATTGTTTTTCTTCCTCCAAATGTAACTGCACTTTTTCAACCTTTAGATCAAGGGATAATTCTTGACTTTAAACGAAAGTACAAAAAAATGCTTGTAAAGGACATGATAAAAGCATCGGATAGGAACGAAAAGCTAGAAGTTTCGGTTTTAGATGCGATTAACTATGTGCACAAAAGTTGGAGTTCCATTTCATTATGAAGTGTTTCGAATTGTTTCCGACATGCAGGGTTCATAGCAAATGCAGAATCAGAAGAAATCCTCAGCGAAGACATCATCGACCCGGAACCATTAGAGACTTTGCTGCAAATTGCAAATGAAAAAGGGTGCAGCGTCAATGACGCTAATGCGTTTATCAACATTGATAACGACATCGCAATCTGCTTACAAGCGACTGTAAATGCTTTGACATCTGAATTTTTGGAAGAAAATCAAAACAGTTCAAGTGAGGATAGCGATGTCGAGAATATAGACAAACCCCACCCAACAAGACAGAAACAATCGAAGCCCTGGAGAAAGTTCGACATTACTTAACATCCATTCAAGGTACAACAGACGAAGAATTTAAAGCCTTAAGTATATTAGAAAAGAAAGTTATTTCCAGTAATCAGCACCTTCATCAATCAACACTGTTGGATTATTTTAATGCCACTAAAAGAAAATAAAATGTGGTAAGTATAAAAAGTGTTGTTTTTTTTTTTATTTTCCACTCATTCATTTTCATATATTGATTTCTGAAAATCTTGTTTTTCTCTCCGAATCCTACAGCAATTCATGAAAATATTGTATTTCAGTGGGTTTTTTTTCAAAAAAATGCCCACTCCGCTTAAGTCGTCAAAAATGTTTGGTTCCTTGAGTGAGGACTTAACGAGGTTTTACATATATTGCTTAATAAATATATGTATGTAATAATTAAGAGCAATTACTGAAAATAAATGAATATTTATTCCTTTATCCACAATTTTAAACTTCCTTTTACCTTTTACCACAATTTTAAACTTCCACATTTTTGAATGAAATGAGAATCTCCTAAAGCACAAACGTTTTTATGATAAATACTGACTTACATATTTCACTTGAAATGCTACCTTTTAAAAAATCATTGATGAATGGAAGAGTTTCGTTATAATAACAAGCGTATGTTAGGATTTCATAGAAAAACTTCACTTATTGGATATTACAATAACATCGATTCACAGAAAATATCCTAATCTTAAGCTAAGACTTTGCATTGGATCATTTCTTGTTTCTTGGGCCATCAATAGTTCCAATAGTTCCTGGTTCGATTGGAACCAATCTCCCTAATTATGGAAGGAAATTCCTCCTTGAATGTGGAACGTCGTTGTTTTCTGAAGTGCAAAGGAGATTTATAACGAATAAAAAGCAAACATAGAAACATAATGGAAACCTAAAACGATCACAGTACTTACATTTGGAAGGATTTGGATTAAGCTTATAGGAGTCCTTTTATTATCAAAAATAATAATTATTAATGAATTGTAGTCCTAATGCGACTGTGGGCGAAGTTACTGTATACGAGACTTTGGAATTGTTATAATTAAAAAATATTTTTTTGTTTAGTTAATGGCATTGTGAAATACTTTTTCATTTTATAAATCATTCGAAAACTGACTGATCTCAATACAACATCTTCTGACTGAGAAAAACAATTTAAAAAAGAAATAAGTGATGTAAATTTGAGAATCAAATCTTCTTCTTAAACAAACATTTCATCGTGGCCTCCAGAAGTCCTGACCTGCTGTCTATCTTTATTATATTTTTTGAAGGTTTTAGAAGCGGTCAACAACAAAGAAATGATTATGAATCGAAGTTTTGATTTGTACAACGAACAAATGGGATTAGCATAACGTGATTAACAAACTAATAAGGACCCTGGGCTGTACATTTTTATTAATCTATTCATATTTAAATTTGTTATTAATATTATAATATAAATTAAAATTTATTTTGCCAGATTAATTTTGATTTGGCCAAATTCAAGATTCAAAGCAAAAAACACGTTTAAAACAGTTCCATCAATTAACATTACTCCCAGAGAGAACGGCAAGAGGAAGCTACAAGTATAGAAGAAGTATTTGGTCCAAGGAATTATTTCTTTGATCTTATCTTATATTTTGTTTTTACTTTGATACATTCATTTGATTTAAAAAAAAAAACAAAAAAAAACCTAACAACCTTGAATTGATAAAAGTTTCTTGGTCTGATTCTTTTCCCCCCATATTCAAAGATTCTGTCATCTTTATTGAAATGTAGAGATTCGTGCTTTTATTTCTTTAAGGAATAGTTTCTGTTCAGGAGATTGAGAGAAAATTCGTTTTTAAAGTTATAGAAATGAAATAATTTCATATAGATATTTATACATATATATTTATATTGTTTCGATATTGAAAATTATGTTTCCTCTTTTAAATTTAGTAATACAATATATTATTTTTAAAATAGCTTATTTTTGAATCAAACTAACATTAATGTTTATTTTGTTTCAATTGTAGATGGTCAGGAGGAACCGTTTCTTCATCCGTCATGCAGATGTCACAAAACAAAACCGCACGCCAATGCATTCAGAGATTCCTCCCTTCCTTCCTTCCTTCCCCACCTCCCAGTCCTATCGACCCGTCGAAAGCTCGCACACCAAGCCTAGCTGCGGCTACTCTTGTGACTCCTCCATCGAGTGCTAACACGTGCCTCCACGCAAAAACTGATCGTCGTTACTTAATGGAAGTGCGAAGGTGAATCTATAGGTGTGGAAAAGCCCTTTCCCTTCTCATGCCGTGAACCCCTTGAACGATGAATTCGGCGGCGTTGCGTCGTCTGCGCAGCACGCTCAACAGGTTGGGTGTCGATCGGCGAAACGGTGAGACCTCTTCCGACAGCGGAGGCAGCCCCACGGCCGATTGCAACTCCAACAAGTCGGAGCAGGCATCTACTACCAACGACAATGCGAACCCGGTTCTCATCAACCCCAACGAAGGATGCCACCCACCCGCTAAGAACTGCTATCGCCTCGTAATGCTCGGGTCCTCCAAAGTGGGCAAAACGGCGATCGTCTCACGCTTCCTCAACAATAAATTCGACGATAACTATACGCCCACCATTGAGGACTTCCATCGTAAACTGTATCGGATCCGAGGAGAAGTCTATCAACTGGACATCCTCGATACATCGGGCAATCATCCCTTCCCAGCCATGAGGAGACTGTCCTTTTTAACAGGTGAGATTTAGGTTGATTTCTTCGTTAATTATCTTTGAAATTAGTTTATGTTTCTGTTTATAATTAGGAACTTTCTTTTACAAGGAAAGAACACAATGTTTTAAAGGTTTTATTTAATTACTTTAAAAATGATGAGGACTTAATGAAACCTGTTACGTAAAAGACCCTTAAAACAATCGAAATTAGGTTCAAACTAACTTTGAGATATTTGATTTATTTTAAGTTAAATTACTCCAGAAAAGACTTTGCAAATGGAAGATGAACAAATAAATAAATTATAATTAAGCAGTTAAATGGTTAACTTTCTGTTTTCTTAAGTTTTGAATGACGTAATTATTGGTAATTATTTTTGGTGCTTTTTTTTCTTAAATTTCAATTTTTGTCGATTTGACTCATTTTATTTAGCGAAACGTTGAATCTGCATTGAATAAGAAATATTTTTCAGGTATTTTTTGATCCCTTGTTTATTGGACAAAGGAAGTGATGGCTTTATATTCAGAAATAGATCAAAAACTGGCCATTGAAAGAGGAACTAAGCATAAATCTTTCATGAGATATTGTTTGTAGTTCTAGAAAACAGGATGTCTACAATATTTATGAGCAAAGAGATTTAAAGCTATTTTTATGTATTTACAATTGATATCAGGGATTGGACAGCAATTGAAGCTTCAGTAGTGACGAAAACTCTGCTATTCTCTTCAATTTAAGAGGAAAAAATATTTAAAAGATTAAATTAAGTTGGATCCCATTATTTAATTCTTAGCGAATGAAAAAAAAAGCAATGTTTTGATTTTAATTTTAAAAATTGCTTAAATGAAAAATAAATCATTTTATTCGGATTTTTTTACTGTTTTAATTTTGAATCGGAAATTAGATTGTTGTTTTTTATTTTATTATTATCAAATCTCTTAAAATTATTGAGGGAATTGAGCTGATGCTGAATATCCAATCTAACAAATGTAAATCATTAAAAAAATACTATGATTAACACATATTGGAGGAATATCCTAATAACAGTCATACTTATGACATAAAAATAATAAAAGCTGTCTGTTATGAATTTTGATAAATTTCCTTTCCTTGCTTTGGTTGTGCTTTCAACGATCCAGCCCACAGAGGGAATTGAACTTGTAGCAGTGAAGGGGTTAACAAAAAAAAAACAACAAAAAAAAAAAACAATGTCTTAGTTTAAGTCAGACCATAAGTAAGTTTTTTATTAAATTTTAAGAAAATCAGTTGAGGTGTTTAAGCGAGGGTTTCTGTTTTGAATGGATTGAAATAAATGCGTCTGAGCTGAAAAAAAAAGCAATAAATCCTTTGGAGGAGATCCGTTCACGTCGTTTTGATGCAACAGACAAAAGAAGAAATAAAGAAGAAAAATAGTTAAATGGAATAATAAGACTTCAGTTCAAATCTCCATCCTAAAACCCCTTAGGATTATCTTATTTTAAACTAACCTGACATCAAAGTTTTACGTTCCATTGATATCTGAGGAGCAGAGAACGCTTTTGTCAAAAATAAGATGTTTAAAAAAACAACCAATCAATAACAGTTTGTAAAACTTAAAAGATGGCGGAATCTGTAGTGAAAGGAGGTGTTTGTAGCATTAAAGTAGGAGGAGCAACTGTTGCTTTACAGATGTTGTTCAGAGGTTCGTCTTTTGGTGTCATTCACCTTCTACTGATTGTAGCTGTAGTGAAATTCGTCAACCTCTTTATTTAAATCATAATTGTTTTCCTTTTCCTTTGTTAGTTAAACCAAATCAAAAAGAAGAAAAAACAAAAACAAAAAGCAATCAAGGTTTTACACCGCGTTGCTTAAGAATCAATCAAGACTTAATCATCAAAATCCTTCATAGCTTTTTTGTTTTATTTTCCTTGTTTAAAAGGAAAAGTTTCCAAACACAAGATTTCATTCAATCTCCACTGTCACGTGATAGTTACGACAAATAGATTTATTAGAATTTTGTTGTTGAAAAAACAAGAAATTCCTGATAGAACACAAAGCTTATTTTCATTGCGGCTTTATTTTAATTCGGAAACAACAACCCCAACCAAAGAGAGAAATCTCCGTCTTGTAAATTGAAATAAAATAAAATAATCAATAAAAACAAAAGATCTTCAAAGTTGCCACTTGGTGGAATTTCATTAAATCCGAAACTTTTACCTGAACTCAATTAATTCGAATCAAATCGAAGCACGTGCAAATTTAAAATGTGTTTAGAGTGAATTGTTTTAATTCTAAAGTTTTTCTCTGAGATCTTTTCCTAAATGTTTAATTTTACTAAATTTCTCCACTGGAAACGTCACAGTGAGATTTTCAAAGGTAGATCGTCTCTTGTTTTCCTAAAGAAGCCTGGGAAACTTCTTCAAGATTACTTTGATCTCGTTTAAAACTTCTACCAAATTTAGTAGCCACACAGTTGAGGGATTTGATAGGAGCTAATTCCCATTCTTATTAAAGACTGTGGAACCGGATTCTTTCAGAGAAATTACGTCTGATAAAAAGATGTTGAATAGAAATTGCAGGAAAAGCAGCCAGATTAGTTTGATCTGTTTCTTAATCAATGTCTGTATTGATTCTTATGATAAAACAAATAACTTAAAGACTCATTTCCAACTAGATATCAATAATCAAACGCCTACAAGAGAAGAACTTAGAGAATACTTTCCTTCTTTAAAATAATCTGTTTTTTTGTTTCTTTTTTTAAGTCGTTGTAATTAAAAAAAAAAAAAGCTAATTTTTTGTGTTTTCTCTTTTTCCTACAACAGTTAGATGAATGTTCTTGTAACTTGGTGTGCCTATTTATGGTTAGCTTTTCTAAAATTTGAATTTGAAAATTTTCTTTGCAGAGAAATTAGTGAGTGTAGGTGACAAAAAAGCACCTCCCTCAGAAACAAAACAAAAATGAGCATTAGTAATCCACTAATTCTGCTTGCTTTGATGTGCTGAAAGTTAATTGGATTTAACAAATAATTAATTATATGGAAAAACTTCTATTGTTGATCTTCCAAAGATATTAGATTTACAACTAGAGGTAGAGGTTTTTCTTTCGTCCGATTTAAAATAAAAGAATAAAAGAAAGAACTGAACATTTTAAGAAAGTAAGCTTCAAGCGTTTTCAGGAACCTCTTGTGTCAATTGTAAACATTTCCAAAAAGCAAATCATTTATTTATAAAGCTTTATTAAAATTTTGAGGAGTCTGATTGATCTATCAAAAATAAATGTAAAATAAATTAAATAATATAGATCCGTATATTATATTATATTATATTATATTATATTATATTATATTATATTAAATGATTTACACGACAAAATTGCAAAATTGCAGAAATATAATTTTCCAATACATTTACAAAATTTTAGTCTTACAAGACATTTGATGTCAAAGGGAAAATTATAAATTGACTTTTATTTCTTGGTGTGAAAAGCATTGACATCCCAATATAAACAAGAGAGGATTCCATTTCAGTGTTACTTGAATTCCTATCCGTGCAGCTGTTTCATCGTCATTTCCATGTTTATTTAAGAGTGGCTCAATAATAAAAAATAGTGGAATCTATTGACAAAAAGCTCAGTTTTTAATCCTGGTGGTTTTTCTGTGTTGGGAGACTTTAAATAAACAACGACTTTTGAAACCTCTTTTTTTAACTTGAATTATGACTTAATTTATGATTAATGCGTCTAATTTTTTTGGGTTTCATGAGATTCTCTCTCCAAATTACCCAATGGTTTTCTGGCAACAATGGAGCTCGTCTCTCCATTATCTTCATTGGAAGGTTTGATGATTTTTTTACTCAAACTAAAAGTATAGCATTTAACATATAGTAGAACCTCATTATAACGGACCCTATTATATCGGACGTCGCTTATAACGGACAGTTTCTAAAAAAAATTTGTAATACTACTACTACTAATAATAATAATAAAGGATGCTAATTTTTATCTGACGAGTTTTACATTTCCAAGTAAGTGATTAAACATCGATCGAACAAACCCAGCAGAAAATAAATTATTTTTTCAAACCAATGAATGTAAGCAATCAACATGAACCAGGACATTCTTGTTATAAAAATTAACAGTGTATACATACACATATTTTTCAATTCAACCTACTATGTTGAAGGCTGTTTTTTATTTGATATATAATAAACACTTTTTATAGATAACTATTGTACTTTCATTGATGTACACCTCCTGCATTACAACCCTATAAGAATTATTTGTTATAAACCGGACTTTCATTAAAACGGACAACCTTCAGCCTCTGTTAGTCCGTTTAATGAGGTTCTACTGTAAATACAAGAACCTCACATGAAACCTCATATATTTTGGAGGAGCATCATAAAAACAGTGCAACAGATAGAATAATGAAGTCTGTACTAATGAAAAAAACAATTCAAAGAATTTATTGAAAAAGAAATCAGTACAAACTACCTTTAGTTGCACGAGGAACGTCAAGTCTAGAATCAATTTCTAACCACGTCTTCTCCACCTGTGACTGTTGCCATTGCATTTGTGATTCGTTTGCAGATCCGCAAGGATCATCCCTTCACAGAATCCCATAAGAAATCCAGCGGAGTTATGTTTGGGGATCGTGGAGGCCAAGCGATGGAACCTCCGCGGCCAATCTAACGGCCAGGAAAAACAGTATCCAAGTACTCCCGAACTTCTCATTTCCAATGCGGAGGCTCATCATCCTACTGGAACACGACACGGGGCTGTAGGTGTTTCAGCTGAAGGATAACAAAAGGTTCCACCACATCCAGGAAAGTTGAGCCTGTTATCGTTTGCTCCGAGAAAAAGAAAGGCCTTATTACTCGATCCACCAGGACTGTCTCTCATGAACAGCATGCGGGTTTTCAGAATTCTGACCTTTTGAGATTGGCATAACCTGACAAGGGGAAAATCTCTTCGTCTGAAAAGCCAATATCCCGAAGATAGTCCGATCCGGACTCTATCACAGTTAACATTACTATGCAAATGCAAACCTCCCTGGCAAATCATCAGGTTGTAGCTACTGGAGAATTTGTAATTTGTAGGCATACAGATGCAGTCGCTTGTGTAACACTTTGTGGACCATCGAACATGAAATGTTCCGCTCTCTGATGCTCGTCTGGTAGACTTACGTGGGCTTTGCTGAAAAGCTTCCCTGATTTGCTCGACATTTTTGTCATTCAATGCCTGCTTCCTTTTCGTCTCCAAGAATTTTGTTGTATCAGTCGTTGATAAAGTTCTTGTCAGTAGGATCTGTTCCGTTGAAACAGACGCTGGACTGTCACAACCGACTGATGATAGCAAACCACTTCCTCTTCTTATTGATCGGACGCCATTTTTACTTGGGTGACTGCAGCGCCGCAGCCGAGTAATTAATCAAGGCTCGAAAATTTGAGTCAAATTTTTTTCAGTTGTCTATGCCAATGAAAAAAAACATCATTATCCTACCTGATGTACTTTTTATTTTTGTAATGCTCCTCCAAAATAGGTGAGGTTTCATAGGGACACCCTGTATTAAAAATTTATTTCAAATTGTGTTTGTCAAATTTTCTTTTTTGGTCGAGGATGTTTTTTTTTGCAGAACGGAATTACCCTGAAACCCTGACCATAACAAAAGAAATTAGAAAAAAGGATATTTTGTTTAATATGTAAACTTTGATTTATTGGCTAAAAATTTTAATTACACAAACTGTAAAAATCCTGTTTGCTCTGCGCATGAGCGTTGGACTTTGAAACAAGGTAGGGATAGCGATTAGTAAACCAATCACAATGCTTCGCAACGGCTTCTGATGCGTAGAAGACAATATAATTGATAATGCTTTAATTTCCTTATTATTATAAATGGATTGTTGCGCATGCAAAAGACGCAATTGGTACGATTGTTGTGATTGTTGCTAATGATATTTTAATTACAGACGGACGGACAAAGCGGGAATATAAGACGACTTCTGATACTTGTAATACTTCAAAACTTAGTTAAGATCAATTAAATGCATTGGATTAATTTTCTCTTCTGGTTTGAAATATCTATTATTTGTAAATTCATAGATTAAATGAAAATTGTATTTTTTTTTTAATTAGAAAGATATTTTATTATTTATATCTGCTTTGTTGTATCTTTAATTTATTAAATAAGCCTTGTTTATTTGAATCTGAAAAGTAAATGTATATACATGAAATAACTATCAATACATTTCTTATTTAATAGGATCTCCGAATCCTAAAACAGTTCCGTTTATAAATCTACCATAATTCCGTTGTTTTCTGCAGAAAAACATCCACAAGTGGCGCAAAACAAAGTTTCATTTGTGTCTCAAATGTGAGGAAATTTTAAGTTTCTTTTAAATCAATGAAAACTTCAAAGGAATTAACGAAAAGAAAAGAAAACCGTCAACGGTCAAAGAATGCTGGAAGAAGAGTCAAAAGTCTTGTTTCTCTTTATTCTGTTGAATCTTTTACTAATCAATAGATAAAACTGTTAATGTTTAATATAAAACTATTTGTAAATCACTCTTCATTTGTTGTGGGGTTGCTATGACAACTGTATTAGTCATCAGATGATTAGTGTCTAGTAGTTATGGGTTAATTGATTAATCAATTTGTAAATGATATTGAGCCATAAAAACAAAATCAATTTCTCGAGATCAATTAGAAGAGGAGACGTTTTAAACAACTTCTGATTAAGTAATTGATTGAACACAAAGAAATAGTAGACACTCGGAAAAAATTGCCATCATTTTATCAATGAATTTATAGTCATAATATTTTACTTCATTCTTTTATTAATAAACAGAGCAGAGTTTTATATCCGAGTTCGACGGATTATAATAAAAATATATAAAATTATAAATGAATGACATTTATTAGTTTAATTCCAATGCGATTTAGAAAAATAAGTTTTTTCAAGAAGAATTTTAATAACAGAAGGTCTTCGAATGTATGGATAAGTTTAACAAGGTTTTAAAATGCATTAAAGGTTTTAAAAAATAGTTTTTATTAATTGCAATTGTTTTAGTAAAATCATGTAAATAATAATATTTAATATATAAATTAAGATTATCAAAGATTATCAAAGATAATTTAATAAAAGATTATTAAGATTATCAAAGATTAAGATTATATTATCAAACTTTTGTAAGGCAAATAAATTATTATTATTATATTATTATAAGATAATTAATATTTGTATATAATAATATTCAATTTCATTAGAATATTTTGAATAAATAGTTTCAAAGAATTCATTTTACGGAAAAAATTAGACATCTTTTAGAGAAGCTTAATAATGGCGTTGTGGTGAAGCCAATAGTTGTGTACTTATAACACTGTAAGTCCTATACATGAACCTCCTGGCGTTCTTAACGAATGGGACTACGTAGAGTTCGAGAGGAAACCCTCTGGAGAAGAATCCTCGATCTTAGACATCAATCGAACTCAGCTCTTCGAGGCTTTACCACTTGTCAACGCATCTATACTTTTATCAACGGGTAATAACCAAAAGCCATGAAATATATATTTCGAATTGTAGAGATTCTCAAGTCATTAAATACACGAAAAATATGGAAATTAAAAGATCTGCATTAGTCTAGAACGAAATTGCTATGAAAGTTTTTATTTTCTTTACTTAAGGAGAAAAAAAGCCATTCAGGCACAGCCTTGTAGTCAAGGTAGTGGCCTGCCTTGGTTGATTTGTCTGAACCTAGGTTCAAATCCCTGAACCGGCATGGATGTTTCCTTCCTTTCCTGTCTCTGTCTGCTTCTTCTTCACTTTCTTTTAAGCCATTCCATAATGGTTTCCGGGATAGTCAATGGAAAACCATCTCGTTAGGATGAGGTCATGAAATCCTTTGGATCTTTGTTGTATCCCGTTGTCCTGATAAATTTAATATGGGACGCAAAACTGCCCCGTATTTTAATGCAATTTCAAGATAACTATTTATCGATATTTCTAGTTTTATTTTCAGCCGTTGAGGATTTTCACTTTGAACCATCTGTATTGAGTGATTCTGCAGGGCAATATTGAATCATTCGTCGAGTTTCTGCGCAACAAGTTATGAACACGTTCCTAACAATGGATATTAGGCTCGTGTTTAGACTTTCGATTGATTACTTACTACGGGCAAGAACGTCTTAGGCATGAACCTCTATAAAGGTTCGTATTAATGCTTGAGTGTCCATTACACTCAATTACGTGTGGTTATTTTGTCTGCTACATTAAATTGTGTCGTATTTTTATTTTCAAAATCTAACCTCAGTATCTGTGGCAAGAAACTTGGCAATAAAAAAAGAATGATTTCAGTGCGGAACTGAATTTAAATTATGAATTAAAAAAAAAAAAAAAAAATAGAAGAATCTGTACCATACATCAATGGAAAAGAAAAACGAAATGAAAATTAAGAATACCATTAATAAATATCTCATTTAGAAGAAATGGATTTCAATAAAATAGTGCTATTTTTTTTTACTTCATTTAAGCTCTACTTTTCTTGGTGACAATAGAGACGCTCTTCGCTTGACGATGTTTGGGCTTGACAACGGTATTAAAGCATCTTTTGTATTTTGATCTGTTTGTGGGATCAGTTCTTCTATCATCTGTGGCTAATGAACAAAATGTAAAACTTTTTTGTTTCTACTTTACTGCAAATATAAACATAAACTTTATTTATTTATTTATTTATTTAAATACTGGTATTTGTTACTGATTAGTTAGAGTAATTATTTGTTTATGTAGTTCTTGATGTATTTTTTTAGTTAGGGTTAATGACGTATTATTTCCCACTTCCTACTGTAAAGCGTCTTTCGATGGAAGATTTCGTGTCTCTGTATTGATTGATCGTTGATCAGTATTTAATAATAAAAAGTCATTCAACAAAGAAACACATTAAGAGAGTTATATCGAGTACAAATTAGTTGCAAGTATTTTAATATTCAAATCGCTAAGTTTTTAAGAAAAATTCCTGAAAGATTTAACAGAAAAATAATTGCGTAAATTTACTATTTGGGTGAATCTACAGAAAATCCGCAATTTCAGTCAAAAAATTTTGAGATTTTAAATTAAAAGATTTCCTTTTCAAAAAAATTGAGATGATTGCTTTTGACGTTTTTACATCCATGATATAAGTGGTTCAGGTCAACGCATTTTGGTTATTTAAAAAAAAAAAAAAAATGATGGTAGGCTATGTCTACAGAAGTGACTTGTGTTAATAATGATGTCGAATCTATATTACTAAAATCTTTTATTTCTCTGTCTGTCTGTCTGTGTGTCTGTCCGGCGCAATTTTCTGAGCGAATGGAAAATAGAAAGAATTTTTACAATGAAACATCCGCGACAGGAATCGAACCTGCAACCTTCTGATCCGAAGTCAGATGCCTTATCCATTAGGCCATAGGGACTACAACTCTCTTTATATGGTTTTTTGACTTATATCTCCTTTCCTTTCCCCCATCAATAAGGAATGTATTCAATCATTTTTTTGAATCTCAAGATTGTTTATTTATTTCACATCAGTCAGTTTATTTGTAATTCGAAACTGACAATTAGAACGATAATTGCCGAAACGTTGCAATATTTTAAATATTCTTACTTAACCAAATCCTATGTGATATTGAAAAATATGTGGGTGTACACGCCAGATGTTGGAGTAAAGAAAACAGAGTCAAGAAAGAGAGAAGAACTCTTTTTTTGAGGAGGAATACCGAAAAAATCACTATTTACAACTCAATAAATGTAACTCAAACGTCACTGAAAAGTGACAATTGTAATTAAAATGAGAGTCAAAAAAGAATGAAGCGATACTTCTATTAGATAGAATACTGAAAAATCACTATCTGTAACTCAGAAACCATAAATATTTGGAACAGAAAAGCCACTGAAAAGTGCCACTTAGAATAAAAAAAGAGACTCAAAAATGAAAGAAGCAGTATTTCTATTAGATAGAATACTGAACACTATTGTAACTCAGAAACCACTGAAAAGTATCATTTGGAATAAAAAAAAAAAAAGAGTCAAGAAATAAGAAGCAGTATTTCATTAGGTAGAATACTGAAAATTCACTATTTGTAACTCAAAAATCATCACTATTTCTAACTCGAAAACGACTGAAAAGTATCAATAGGAATAAAAAAAAAGATAGTCAAGAAAGAAAGATGCACTATTTCTATTAAGTAGAATACTGCTCAGAAGTTAGACGTCTTAGCCATTAGACCACTAGGCCTACATTCTAATCTCTGTAAGAAATAAAAATATATCATAGATATATGATTTACAAGGTGGTTCTAAAAGCAGTCGTAGATTGAGAGAATATAGACATCAAAAATTAAATTAAAAAAAAGCTTTTAAAAAATTTTAGTTTTAGTTTGCTTGATGTAATTTGTGTGTGTGTGTGTGTGTTTTTTAATAAATAAAAAATTGCTTTCCGTTACATAAGGGAGGCTTCCGGAGCGAAGCGACGGGTAGCCGACTAGTTTTAATATAAATTATATTCGAAATAGTGAATTTACGTGGGAAAAACTATGAAATAAATAAATAGAAGACTATAATTTATGAATTAAAGGAACTTTTTATCAAAAGAGGAAATCATATACAATAAAAATGAATCAGACTGTCAATCTTAAACGTCTATAAAAATATAAATAGATAATTACATATATCATATATTATATTATATATATTTATGTAATTATAAATATCCTTATTGGCATTTAACAAAGACTGGAAGTGAAAGACAAGTCTTCGTGAAAAACATAGTAGCCGCTATTGTTGATGATCATCACTTCCATGGACCCCAAATGTCCACGGAAGTGATGTCCACGGAAGTGACAAATACTTATGTTTTTTGACCCTTGTGCTCTTCATTTTGAGGTTAGGAACACGTGTCCGAACACGTGTTCGGAAAATTAAGTTTACCATATTTCAATTATCATGCCTAGAAATAATCATTTTTCCATAGAAAAATTAGGTTCTAAACAAGACCACAGAAGTGATGGGATGAGCTGTGCAAATGACGAAAAATGAATAAAAAGATAATATTTTCCTGACAAATGTGCGACTCGGACGAATAAAATCACTTCCTAATCCAAAATCGCCGTGTAAACTTTTGTTTTTAAGTGAAATGGAAGACAACCAGCGCATCGGGTGGATTTTTTAGAAAGTTTAGGAATGTCCACAAAAGCGATGGTTAAACCTTGTGACAAGACTTGAAATTGCAAAAAAATTTTACTGATAATTCGAAAAAAAATTTCACTCAATATTATGTTAAATTTTCTGATTTCACAATATACATATTATTTTAAAAATATTAAAAAATAAAGCAGTTTGGATCTTTAGAAGCTATCCAACTGTAGCTTGTGACAGTCCACGGAAGTGACGAATCGCCTTCTGTGGACAACTTTTTTTTTGGAAATTCCGTAAAATTTAAAAAAAAAATTATACTAAACTATAGTATATTTTGTACTTCAATGTGTGATTTTGAAAAATGACAAATATTTCAATCATTTTCAATTTATTGCTCTGTGACACGAATTACAGGTTTTCCGTAGATTCACCCATTTAGTTTTTTATATTTTACCAAAACATTCTGGAAGTTTTGAGAATTTTCTTTTCGGTTCCTTTTCAAATTCATTTTAAAAAGTTAATTTTTCTGATGCTTTTGTTGCAAATTGACTGTAGTAATAATTTGTCCTAATTAAAAGAATTAAAGAAGACTATTGATTAATTAGAGAGGAATTTATTTTAAACCTATTAATTTCATCTTTGATTTCTTTTTTCTAGTTAAATTTTTCAGTTCCTTAAATTCTAAAATACAATTATTGTTGCTCAATAATTTAAAATGAAGTTGCTGGGTTTTTTTTTAATGAATTTCGGATGTTTCATTCAAATGAAGGACGTTGTAATATGAGAAAATGTCTATCAACAAAATAATAGAAAGAACGATAAACTTCATCGTTTTATTAACGGACAATGTAGGCTAAGCCTTGCACGAAGAATTAAAGTAATCGGAATATGCAATTCAGCAGAGCATTATCACTAGGCAGCGGGGGTGAATTTGCAATTGATATGGACGTATATCAAAATAGTAGTATTAAGAGAACCACTTTGACAGCGATGAGGTATCGACAAGAACAGATTTTCTTGTGGAATTCTGCGCCATGATGGCTCATGAGAAGAGGTTAGTACTGTAGCCTCAATAAACTGATTTGGTAGCTAAGTCGTAGCGATCATCTCGGGCTGTTGTGGATGAATGTCTTGGTCTTCTCGTTACTGTCCCGGTGTCTTGGAAGCCGTTCCACAGTCGACTTATGATGTTTTGGGATGCTCCTTATGTCTCAGTCACTGTTGTGTGTCTGATCCAGTTTCCAGTCATCCTATTGCTCTCGAAGTTGTTTGTTCAGACCAATCATGTTGCAGAGACATTGTCCAGTGATATTGCGCTCGCTATAACGACACCATCCAATGAATCCAATATTTACAGCATTGCAATAACACTCCTCCGGAATAATGGGCATGGTCTGCTAATGTGCATATTTCCATGATTTTAATTCTTCTTTGCATATGATTATCCTATAAAGTTTGCTAATGAAACGCTTCAAAATGGTGATGTTGATTATTCTTGTATTATATTCGCAATGTAAAACCCCTTAATAGTTTTGATTAGTGTATAGAAGATATATCAATTAAATAATTGAAATTGATATATAAATCGTTTAGTAATATGCTAGATTCAAATACTTTTACAATTCAGAAATAAAACCTAAATAAACAAAAAGTTATAGAAATTTATAGGATTTCAGAAGTAGTTGGTGCCAGAGTGGAAGATCATAATTGAATTCTTATCAATTAAAATTGAAGCAAAATGAAAGAGATCCCAAGTGTCAGAAGCTAATGAACAATGTCACAAATAATTGATTTATTGTTAAATAGATCCTAAAGCCATAAAAAGGTTACTCGACTATTTGAAGAATACTAGGATACGGCAACACTGAGTATTTTTATGGTGAAATATTATTTTCGTAATTAAATTTAGTTAAACTTAAATATCCTATTGTAAAAAATATCCGAAGTGATAAAAAAAAAAATGAAAAAAACATTTATTATCATTGAACAATTCAAAGTTAAAAAGGGAGATCAGAAAAAGCAAGAAGTCCCGTCCACTGGAGCAGATGAATTTACTCAATTTGTAATTGACATTATTCCAAGCAATTTACGATTACAAAAAAATGGAAAGAGAGGTTTTTTTTTTTTTTTTTTTTCCTAAATCAATTCAACAAATAAAATTGCAGGAACTGGTCTTGAAAATTCACGTTTATTGATAGAAATCAATAAATATATCGATTAAAAAAAAAACAAACTAGGATTGAATTCGAGTCGATGCAACAGAAGGTATTGTAATATTGGTTTGATCTTTTGCTTTCAGGAAAGTTTTTTTTTTTGTCTTTCTACTGAATTTTATTGCAACATCTTATTTCTTTAGTTTTTCCCGAGTGCATTTGTTTAAAATTCAATGTGTTTTATTTATTTTATTTTTCATTTGAGAAAATATTATTTTAAAAACTAAATTATAAAAGAGTTACTTCAATAATTGACTGCTATGTTCATGATTCAGCTGAATTTTATATTATATTATTTAAAACAACAAATAAAAGTAAAATAGTTATTAGTTTAGTTTTAATTCTAAAGAAACGAGAAGTGATTCGCTTATTTAAAGGTTCAGGTATTTTTTTTAAATGAAATTTAAATTTTTAAAAATTATCTTTAACATTTTATAAATTGGAAGTGTTGAGTATTTATAAAATCCATTGGCGCTAAAGAAAATTATAAAAAACAACAGCTAAATAAATTCTTTCCTAGGAAGTTAATATCAGGGCTTTTATTCTAAGCCATGATCTGATTTGTAAAGTAACAATGTCTATTGTTTTGTGACAATAGGCAGAGGACTAGAGGTCAAGGACCAAACAAATAAGTTGCCATTACAAGTAGTAGCTATTTTGAAAATTATTCATCTAAGAATATTGAAATTTATTTATTTTTATTGAAGTTCCTATTGATTTTGCTTTAACTGGGAACCGTACATAAGAAGTTTAAGGTTAACAACGAACAACACAGGAATCTCCTTAGATTTTTTTAATTTCCAGAAATGATTAAAATTAGCAATATTTGTATAGACTATAACTTTATAATAGTACTTTAAATAATTGTATAAAAGCTGAAAATATTAGACTTAGAAAGTCCGTTTTCTTTATGAACAATATTTGTTTTTTATTTTACCATCCTTTACTAACTAATTTTTTTTAGTTTACATTTTAGAATGAAAATTCGGTTGTTTTTTATCAATAGCAAGTGCTTTTCTATGATTAATTAAACTGCTTAGTTTATGATTGTTCCCCTTTCCTTCCCATCGATTGTTACTTCCCTCTTTTCTAAAGCTCTTTTGTTTCCAAAGTGAATAGAATTCAAATAGAAAAATAACAATTGGTTTATTTTTTTTTTCTATTTGGACAAACTCAGAAGTGGATGATTGTAAATGTCTTAGTAAAATAACCTTAGAAGATTCTTTGGTTCCAATAATTAAAATCTACCACCAGGATTTAAGCTAACTTTCACTGTTTCGAACAAAATAACTCATTTCGAAATTCAAGCCTGGAAGAAATATTTTTACAAAAATTTATTAAAACAAGAT
>JAFIDM010000004.1:67513088-67529171 GCA_023159025.1 Thereuonema tuberculata
ATTGAAGTGCATGTGTCTATGACAAGTGAATAAATGGAGAAGCCATTGACAGTCAGTCGAAGGTCGCTGTCGAATACTTTTAACAGTTAACGAGAATTACTGAAATAGTCATTTTGAAACGAAATGTGAATTAAATATGACTTCAACATTTAATATTTTACCAATTTCAATCTGTTCGTAAATGATATATATGTATTTGATTACATCAGATATATATGTTAAAGTGAATAAGATAAATAATGCTGTGAATAGATACTTAGCTGGATTGGATAAAATATTCCATTAAAAAAAACAGATAAATGTATTTAAACATCTGACGGAAGAACCTCTTCAACATTTAAATATTCAGTTTCAATTAGTTCTTCTTTTTTTAAGAAAATATAGGAGATGTATTTGTATAGAAATGAAATGGGAAGAAGTAGTTTCATTGTAGATTGGCCACTCAGAGCAACTGTTTAATTATTCTAATGTAATGAAAATATGCAAAGATACCTCCTCCATCCTATGGGACAAATTGATTCCCTCTCCCACAAACATTTAATTAACTTCATTTGAAATTCTAGAATTATAAATTTTTTGTCTCTTCTCATAATCGATATTTAGACCCATTCGCACATTGCTCTTATGTAATCATTTTTCTTTTTTTTTTATCTTCTGCGTTTTTCTTCTCTCCGTGTTCTCTGTTCATTCTCCCGGAAATACGTTTGGAATTTAATTAGGTTTTCGATTCGAGCAAACGAAGAGTTTTAGGATTCTTGTTTAAACTGAATTTACTCAACATTAAAGATAACAGGATGTAACATGAAACAAATGGTCTTGGTCTTCTTTGTTTGTTTTAATTCTCTTTGTTTTCTGAGTGTTTTAATTCTCTTTGTTTTCATTTTAAGATTCTATAAATCAAAGACGCATGATTAGTTGTCGGTGATGGGGAAGCCTCGGATCTTTGTACTATCCCCACGGAAAGATGGACAGAAAAACTGAGAAAGCATGGTAGAAGTAATGCAGAGGAAATGGGAGAACCCCGCGAAAACCTGTCAGCGCGGATCGTCCACGAAACCCCCATGAGAATCGAACACCAGTACTGAGAGTCTGAATAACAACGCTAATCGCTTGGTCCATGATTAGATGTTAATTCGATCTTAACTCAAATACAGGGTGATCAGATCTTGAAAATACAAATACGGAACACTTTATTATGATGACATTCACCAAAATAAGTCTATGTATATGTGATGATATTGATATTTTTATTTAATATTAAGAAATTCATGGCTGCAGTAACAAAAAAAAAACATTCGAAGAAAAAAATATTCTTTGAATAAAAAATATAGCTTTCTTTTTCATCATAATAATCAGAACAGAGATGTATTAGCAAAAGGCCAGCATTACACGCCATATTCACAACATTACTAGTGTCTCTCTACATGCTGTGGTTGAGCAAACTATGCTGCGATTTCAGTTCGTTTCCGATACAGGAGGAAAACGATATCGAATGTGTTCTTGTATCCATTACAGTATTGCAGCGCCAAGTATCACCCTAGCGACCACCTTCGGTATTAAATTTTGTTTTTTGCTCCAAGCAAAATTCGATTGCCCACTAACATCCTCATGAAATATGAAATTGTTCTGCTGATTGGTTCTCCAGTTACAGCCTTTCGAAATGTGAACTTTAATTATGAACACCTTGTATATTGACAAGAGGCATTATAGATACATGTCAGATATTGTTTTAGAAAATGACACTCACAAGCTATGTTAGGACAGAACACTCCTCACTGACAGAACGATTTATCAGAATAAACCAGACATTTAGTAAATAAAACTGATAGAACAGAGATCTATTAATCGACATCGCAATTCCTAACAGCAAAAACTTTGAGGAAACAAAAACAAACGAAATACAGAGATCTAGAATTGAAACTCGAAAAGCAATGGGGTATCAGAAAGGGCAATTGAAATATATTAATCTATCAGTAACAGGTATTGTATTCAAGCCTTTACACATATGTCTCAAAATACTCGATATAGCTGCATTGAATTGCATAATGCAGGACTACTTAATATTTGTAAAATAGTGGGACATTTCAAGTCCATTCATCAATCGTTCCTTTTAGAACAACAACTGCAGGAACTAACTATTATCAAAGTACAGCTGAACTCAGTTGTTACTTGATATACTTCCATACATTTGAAAATTCCAGGTTTAGCCAGAGATAAATAATAATATTAAGCCAAACTAGATTTACCACTGGCTAATAGGATTTCTTTCTTTTATTAGAAAAGTCAGCTTCTTCAAATCAGTGTTTGTAGTAAAACTATTAAAACCTTTTGGATTGATATTTGAGTCTTTTTGAAACTTGCAAGTGTTTTTCTGTGATTAAAATTAATTGTTTTTAGGCAACTTAAGAAGTAACGCGATTTAACGAATTGAAAAATAAAAAATAAAAGATATTACAAAGTGTAAGATACAGGAGATTCATTTCTTTCTTTTCATGACTTTATAAAAACAAACGCAAAGAAAAAAATGTTAAGGGAAATAGCTTTTAATTATCTTATTTTAATGATTATATTATTTTAATACTCGGTAACATATTGTAATTATAATAGTACAATATTATATACATATAGTTACAACTATTATTACCATACAATAAATAATATAAATACAATTTAATTATCTTAGTTGGAATCAATGTGGAGTTTGGAAAGCTAAAATGAACTATCTTAGGCTTTGTGATCATTTCTGTAAGTTTTGTTTTTGTTTCTTTCTGTGCAGAAGCCTAAAACCTACTGGAAAAACCACTGGTTCTTGACAGTGGCTGAATCCAAGACTTGTAGTAGTTTGTGATTTGATCTCTCTGCAAAGTAGAATATTTTAGATAGAAAAGAAAATAGAAACACAGATGATAGAATTGAAATAGAAGTTTTTTATGATCATCACTTTTCATTCTCTTTGTGACCGAATATTCTTTGGCTTAATTCATGTTTTTCAAAATCACAGAATCTAAAGAAGAAAATTCAGCTTTTTTTTCCTTCTCTTTCTTAAAAAATAAAACAAAAAACCAAGGGCAGGTTGTCTCTCTCTCTCTCTTGTTATTCTTCTCTGAAAGAAAGAAAGGGAACTGCAAGGGGTTTCAATGCGTTTAACGATGAAATTGAAGTCACTTTTCTGTTTCGCCGACAGGTTGGTTGCGATCGAATTCCTTCAGCAGAAATTTTCGGTTGAAATTGTTTCACCAAGGAGTTATAAAAAGGATCTTCTTCTCTATCGTACCATCTAATCTCTGTCTTATCTCTTCCAACTTTGAGCTTCACAAGTTTGCGTTTCTTCGCCCTCGTTTTCTTTCTTACCTTAGGCTATTAATCGAGAATTCAAAAGAAGGGGAAAAAATGGTAATTCAATTCCAACTCTCGCTTTGCAAATTGCATTTGTTTATTCAAAAAAAAATTAAAACGTGTTGTATGCTTATATTTTTTCTTATTTCCGTAAAACTACTAAGAAAAGTAGAGTAACTTAGAAATAGCAATTAGATCCACCCCCCTGTGAAGGCCTAAAGTGAAAAGTAAAACTAAAAATTGATCATTTCCTTTATGAATAATATTGGACTAGAATTCATCAAAGAAATGGCTAATGTTCAGTTTTATTTTTCACTTTCATGAATCCCATATTACCATAAACAAAATTGATTAAATACCAGGCTAACTATCAGTACGAACTAATTGGTTGTTAATCACAGAAACCCTTGTTCAGATCCAAACCATTTCCATTCTTTCATTAGCGGAGATTCTTTGTACATTTGTGTGAGTTTAGTTTACTTGTTTGTTTTGATCTATTTTTTTTTTTGTATAAAAATTTAGAAGCCAATATTTACTGAAATTTTTAAGTCTTTTTAATGATGAAATGAAAAAGTTGCTCTTCTTTGTAAAGGAACGTCATTGTTTGCGTTGTAGAAAACAAATTCATGTTTGAAATTCAATATCATAAGAGAATTTCTTTACAATTTCCTTAACGCTAAATTAATAAATTTTGTTTAAGGCAGATGTATTTCAGGATAAACGGAATAGAACTCCTTTAAGAAAGACTGACATTATTGATGTTATTTATCTATATTTGCTTTAGATGCTTTTATGATAGAGAAGTGCATCATATCTCAGCGAAGGAAAAAGAAGAATAAAACAAATAGGCTCTATTCCATTCAGAAAGACAAAAGTAATCCATTAGTAGATAATTAGTGCGATGGGATTTTCTTTTAAGTAGGAAGTTGGAGCAAATTAACTCTTAACAGTTTTTTTTATTTAATTATTTATAATAGTAGAAAAACCATTATAAAAATTTTCGTAAGGTTTTTTAAAAAAAATCATTCTTTAAATAAATTTTCTCTAGAATTACCTTTGCATCAGGGTTTACTACGACTTGCAAATAGTTCAAAGGAGTTCTGTTGTCGAAAGAAATGTTGTTGCACTATTGGAAGGTGTTTGTTAATAGGACAAAAAATATTCTTCAAAATAAAGAAAGGAAGAAGTTTTATAATTAAGCATTGAATTTCTTAATGTGGAATGATTTTAATTTGCTAAAAACATTAAATGGCTGTATTTGTTTGTTGTTGCTTATTTTAGTAAAAATAAAAAAAAAATAGTAAAAAGAAAAAGTAAAAGTAAAAAAGGGATATATATATTGTCTCTTTTTTTTACTTTTAACTTTGTTTTGCTAATTCGTTATCGTTGATTTAAAAATAATGATTAACTTTTGAAAATGAGTTTTCTTGAATCGCTTCTGGCCAATCTGTTGATTTCTTTTTGATTGAGAAGCAATTTGTTAGGACGTTTAAAGCAACATATTTGATGGGGGACCGCTTTTCCCTCTGGGCATGCCGTGGATCCTAAAAGGCAATAGAAGTCTCTTAGGAGGGGACTCTTATTTTAAATTAATTGAGATTCGTCTAATTAATGTTGTGGCCTCTATGGGATCTCAACAGAATGGAGTGAGTTGTTGTTGACGTTAGTGCAATCTCTTTCATTTATCCATTACTCTGTAATTGATATCCATTAGCGCAATGGATTTACAGGGACCGTCTAGAATAGATTTCCTAACAAATCCAAGAGAAAAGAGTGGGGGGTCATCAAGTTGATTAAATTCTTGACTTTCAACTTCGGTGATCTTGGATAAATTCGGAATCCTTTAATGATCGTTAACATTAAACTCAATTTAGTACAATTTAAAGTTGAAATCCGCTGTCAACAGACAAGTAATCGGGTAAAGTCCTCATATGAAATTCAGTGAGAAAATGAATTTGATTGTTTTCAACGAAAATAAATAAAAGAACCAATGAAAGTTGAGATGATAATGGTAGTTCAGTATATCTTCGTTTCCCAAAAAACTCTAGACAACATAAAGATATTGAACGAATTATAAATGGGGGTGAAACTAAACACACGTGCGCAGGGAGCTTCTGCTGAATATCAGTCACTCAAAGGCACAAGTGTCAAGAAGTGTTGGTAATATCGTAAACAAATTTCAAACTGAACAGAATCAATTGTAAGGACTTCATTAACCTAATCTATCAACCTATTACAAAATGATATCCTTCAAATATTCGACAAATTTATTTACCGAGAACATTTTTTTAGTTAAATCACTCGATAAAAGTATCAATAACTTTATAACCAAAACTACAAACCTCTCATCCCCAATATCATCTCCATCCAAATAATTTCTTCGCCTAACTCAAAAATATGAAAATATCCTATAATCGGCTCTGATAAGGGAATTTCATTGCTCTCATGGACAATTTTATGTAGCTTAAGTCCAGCTGAGGCAAACTTATAATGATTCCGAAACTATTGAACTGATCAACTGTGCTATTGATTGTATCCATTCAAATTCTCACTACAGAACATTCTACCAAAAACCAAATTTCTACAAAAACTAGTTTCCCACGATAATTTTCCTTCTTGAAATATATTTCAAGGAATTACATTCTTCAAAGCCGATTAATACGTATATCAAATACATTCAACACGATATTCGTACATGTTACCTATGTATATGCACAACATCTGAATACACATATCACAACACAACATAATTCTTTGAAAAAATATAATTTATCATCATCAACAACAACATTTACTCCTTAGATAGAATCTCCCTCTTTAGCTCCTGAGAAACACAATAGAACAAGCCTCTACGACTTCCTTGATGAAGACAAACTCTTCTCAATTTGACATTGTAATTAAACCAATAGACTTTCTCATGTAGCACAGACAACATTTTATCCAGAAATAATAGCTATCAACCAACCTACAGCCTATTCCTAGACCTTGCCATATCTGTCCTCCTTTACATAAAGAAACAAATACTCTCCATTTATCACTCGCAATAATCCTTGACATGAACGACATCGCCATTATAACAGGAAAGAAAAACATAAACAAATCATCAATACCTTAATTCCACAAACACTCACTCCCAATTTTAACTAGAAACATTCAATAATTAAAATTATCAACTAACTTGATGTCGCAGTATTATATAAAAAAGACAATAAACCATGATCAGACCTGTTGTTTTGTAAGGGGCCGAAACATGGACTTTAACATGTAAGGATATTTCCATACTTGGTACACGGGAAAGGAAAATTCTGAGGAATATTTATGGAGCTATTTATGACCAAGGTTTGTGGCGTATCCACACTAATAAAGAACTAATGGAATTATTTCAGGAGCCAAGCTTGGTTTCAATTGTTAAAAGTAAAAGTATTCAATGGATAGGCCATCTCCAAAGGATGAATTTGAACCGTGGAGTTAAGAAACTCTTCATTGGAAAACCTGGGGATGGAAGATTAAAAGGAAGACCACGACTTAGATGGCTTGATGATGTGGAACGCGATTTGAAAAAGCTCCAGGTACGAGGATGGAGGAGAAAGGCTCAAGATAGAAAAGAGTGGGCTCATATTGTTAAGGAGGCCAAGGCCCTGCATGGGCTGTAGTGCCATGGAGTTAGTTTTTAATATCTACAAGACACAGAAAACCCAACTGTTTTAATAGATTTATCCACAACAACTGTAATATAGCACATACTTATTTTAACACTACTGACTTCATATAAACCAAACTACCACTAATCCACCCAAACTAAACCCCTCCCCCATTTTATTCTTTACTATCCTCCATTGGAATACTAACATTTCATGAATCAACAACTACATCCCTGGTTTAAACTCCACCCAAACAAAAAAACACACAACAACCTCCAATCATATTGTTTATTTCAACCAAAGAAACTCCATATTCTTCACAGAATACAGACATGAATTCCATACCAAAAAACAAATATACTGTTATATAGTAGCCTACTACGACGACACCCCCGTCTTTCAAGCAGCCACACTCCTATCTCACCAAAATAAACTCACCCATCTCCCACCTTTCAGAAATTTTGCATATAATCTGACTTAACCCTTATAATCACCAACATTACTGTTAAATTTTCCTCCTTTTCCACGTGCTTTGTGTCGTTCACTTGTAGAAACAATATCTTATCTTTGTCTAATTTCTAATGTTTTTTTGTTTGGAAATTTCTGTCCATTATTTTTCAACAAGAAGCTACTTGAAAAAAAAAATTGAAAGTCCTTCGATATAAAAAGCATTTTAATAAAATCCATTGGTTATTAGAGAAGAAGGAAGCGACAACTTTTCCTGAGAAAAACACCATTTTTCTAGGAAATTTATTTAATTTTAGTTATCTAAATTTAGTTTTTTGTAAAGATTTAAGTTTAAGATTTGATAATTTATTCAGTTGAAGTTAAATAACATTGTGGGGAGTTTAAAGTACACAAATGGAACCATGAAAATAGGGAAAATATTTATAATCCATCTTCAGTATTTCTCTATTTTCATGTTAATTATTTTACTTTGGTAAGATCATAAGGACTCTTGATGTTATTCGGGATTTATTAGAATAAAATTCAATTCTCATTTAATCCATTGGATAGTTGAAGCTTTCCTATGAGAAACAATGCCTAGGACAAAATTCTTCCTGGATAATCGTTTTTTTTTTTGTTTTTTTTTTTAGTAAATTAAGAAACATAAGATTTTAAGTCGGTAATTAAAGTTGTAAATTGACTAATTGAGCCTTAATTCGTTCAATGTCTAATTAAATAATAATATCATATTTTTTTTTTCTGACTTGTTTCGATCTACTCAGGGGCTTCTTTCAATAATCCCATTTCTTACTAAGCTATAATGATTAGTAATGGATTATCTTGGGATGATTGTTTATCTTGCACTAAGTCATTCGAAGATCTACTTCCGAATAAATACAATTACATTCTAAATTGTAAATTCTTAACAATCATTAATTTTAGAATTTCAGTAAATTATTAGGGAGATCTGGTAAATAATTTGGGAAGAAAATATTCTATCCAGAAATGGTTCCTACATGAAAAACACAAAAAAACAACAACTTTGTATTTTTGAAGAAACATTAGCAAAATGAAAATGAAGCTTCGTTATTCAAACATACAAATTTACAAATTGCAGTCAATAACTAATGAACATTTAATAAAAACAACAAATCCAAAGGACCATAAAAGTAGCTGTTGATTAAATAAAAATCTCTGAAACCTCTGAGGTGGAAATCGTTTGTTTTTATCTTTTTTTAAAAAAAAAGCCAAAATCTATCCTCTAATTCTAAGTAGAATCGAGTTTTTTGGTAAAAAAAAAAAAAGTTTTTATAAAAACGTTAGAAGTTGTTCCATCACAAATACAAGGTGGATTAGGACTTGAAAGACAATCCAACAAGTTTTTTTGTTTTTTTTTGCAATTGCTTTTTTCTTAAGGTTTTAGCTTAAACAGTAAATGTTGAATTCCTTATCGACGATTGGCTTTATGAAGATAAATGAATAAAACCGAATTGTTGGGAATTAATTTGTTGCCTAAGGCTTTGAATAGGTGAAAACATCAAAGCGTTCCGTTGCTTTCTCTTTCTCTTTGATGTTGTCTTTGATATTAGCACAAAACAAGAACAATCAATTTTCAAACTTTATTTGTAATATCTTCAGGTTATTTCATCAACAACAATGACATCTTTGATAAAAGAAAAGCTATTTTTATCATAAATTGAAGTTAATAACTTAATTCGTATCTCTTTCTTTACAAAATTAAATTACAATAATAAATAATATTTTTCATGAAAAAGGAGTCCTTTGAATCCGTTGTAGTCTTCTTCAGTGTTACAATGCGACAATAAAGGATGCAGCCTGAAGATAACCCAACGTTTAGGGGGTTGAAACCGTCCTGTTTGCTAAGTATTTTTTTATCATTTAACGTTTTTTAACTTGATTTTTAAATGTGTGCTCATAATTTTTTAAATATTTAACAGTGTTTTATTATGAACATGAAAAGGTTTTTGTAGAATTTTAAATTGTAGATTTGTAAATCTAAATCTTTTCAGCTGTTTAGTTATAGATTAAAACCAAATACAAAAAATGAACAAAAAGAAAAGATAAACTAGACAATCTTCCGAGTTCGTTGAAAGGTTTCCTTTTTCAACACAACGTCGATGATTTTCTTTAGTTCTGAATTCCCTTTCATGTCTGTTTTAGTCCATTTTCCAATGACAAACAGGAGGGATTTTGTTGTTGTACCATCAGAGCAGGCGTCTTGAGTGTTGATCTTTCTTCTAACATTGATACATCTCAAGGATCTGGGAGATCTGCTTTCTAATTTAAAGGCTTGTAAACATCGAAGGATACAATTTTGTAAGAAAGACTCGGAGACCTTCCTTTAATCAATTGATGAGAAGAGAAATGACATAGAAGAAGACAGAATTCATTTGTTAATTATTTTGTTATATCTGAACTGTCTTACAAAAATCACTATTTGTAACTTAAAAACCAATACTAATATTTGTAACTCAAAAACCACTGAAAAGTATATCTATTTTACTAAAAGCTTTTATTTCTCTGTCTGTCTGGTGCAATTGTTGTAATTTGTGAAAATAGAAATAATTTCTACAAATTCACTACGGTAATCGAACATGCAACCTTCTGCTCCGAAGTTAGACGTCTTAGCCATTAGACCACGAGGACTACATTCTAAAAGCAGTCGTGGATTGACAGAATATAAACACCAAAAATTAAATTAAAAAAAAAAAGAATTAATTTTAATTTTAGTTTACTTGATGTAATTTGTGTATGTGTATGTGTTTTTTTTAATAAATAAAAAGTTGTTTTCCGTTACATATGCGGAGGCTTCCGGAGCGAAGCGACGGGTAGCCGACTAGTGTTTAAATAAAATCGAACAAAATGATCAACTTTTTCAGCTGAACAATTGTTTCGATTGTTGATTATCTTCTCTACATTACTCTGTATTTTATTTAGGGTCAAAATTTTTGATAAATAAAACACTATTTTCTAAAGCGATTTACAGGTGCTTACTGCTGGAGGAAGTCTTGCAATGGTTCAATTATTATTTATTTTTCTTCTTCTTTTTGTATCTGTAAAGACATAAATAAAGATTTGGTTGCTTTATTTATTATTATTATTATTTTGTAAAAGTTTCAAACCATGGGTTTCCCCAGCAAAGACAATATAGCGGGTCAAGGACCAAAGCACATACTGCCAAGTGTAAAAAAAAAAAAAAAGGAATTGTGGAAGGATAGTGAGGGATGGGTGCTTGTGTCCATAAATTTCCTAACTATGCGTGTTGTGTTGAGTATCACAGCCTTCTGGAGTTGTGCATAAGTGTTTTTATGAAGTCCTAGTGTGTTGAGGCTGTGGTGCAATGTGTGAGGCACCAGACCAGTAGCGGACAGGACGATGGATACAACACGTACTCGGTCCTGTCTCCACTGCTTCTGGAGCTCGTGTGCTAGGTCTTGTCTTATCTTGTCTGCGTGAGTTTTCTGCATGTTCTTGCTGACAGGCACTGCAATATCAGTAAGATCTGTTTGTTGACCTTATCAACAAGTGTGATGTCAGGTCTGTTGTGATGTATAGTTTTGTCTGTGTGAATGGGACGGTCCCAGTACAGCTTATGTGAGGTTGACTCTAGTATGCTTTGTGGTGTGTACTTGTAGTATGGGACCGTGTTTTTAATAAGTGAGTGTTTGTGTGCTAGCTGTATTTTTATTATTATTATTATAAAAATAATTATTTTTTATTTTATCGGAAAATTTGGTTTCCTACTTTAGAAAATTTAATAAAACCAATTTTAATCTTTATTTTTTTTATTTTTTTATTTGAAAAGAACAAATAGATTTGATCTGAGAGAAGAAATGATTTAGAGATCTTTTGTTTTTTTTTCTTTTCACGTGGGTTTGATGAGATGTCATTGGAAACAAAGAAATACAAAAAAAAAAATCAAATTATTCGATTACAGATGATTGAAACTGAAAAAAAATTAGCTACAAAAACTAGTTGCCATCCTTTTGGGAAATTGGAAGAACAAACAATTGAAGTCGTGTGAAATAATGACGGGTGTTGAGTTTCTATCAATTGACGTCATTACCGATGGTGGCGCCCTCCTTGAACAAGTAGCTGCCATCTTCATTACTGTAATAGAACTTCTTACATTGCGAAGGAAACTTCAGAACTTCCTTTTATTCTTCCCAACCACTGTTTGGGATCTACAGATTTAGTATTCAAGACGGAAAAACAAAAGGAAAATCAGTTTTCGTTTTTTGGATTGATTTTTGGAAAGGACACTTTTCTTTGCTGAATTATTAGTAGTAGCTTTTGAGAAATAGAAAGGGTCATTTTAATTTATGTGCTTCTTTAGGATAGTTAAGTTCTCCTTCTCGAAACTTTTTTTATTATTCTTTATTTTTCCTCAAAGTTTCATCTTTTTTTATTAATAAAAAGTATCCTTCCCAAAGCAACAGATTTCTAATACATAGAAGTAGACACTAACAGCATCTTTGTCAGGGCCGTTTCTACCATTAGGCAAGACTAGGCGGCCTTAGTGACGGATTCCGTTTTTTTTTTGGTGGGGCGGCATTTGAAAGGGAGAGGGCGGCATTTTTCAGTTCTCGCCTAGGGTGGCAGAACACCTAGAAACGGCTCTGACCTTTGTGTTATCAAATCTTCAGTCACTCAGTTCCAATGAACTTTGTTTGATTTCCAGTCTTGATGTAGGAGAAAATTTTGAAGTAATTTTTCTCGCACATTAATATTTCCAGAATCACACAACAAGAAATCACTTAAAAACTGTACATTTAAACCGAGAAAAGAAACTTCTCAGAATTTCAGAATATATTTTGTTAAGAAACACCTTTTGAATGATTTAAATATAATGTACTCGTAGATTGTTTTAATCATCAACGGTTAAGACCAACCAGGATATGGCCGTTCCACTCTGCTTTGGTGATGAGAGTAAACAGCGGTCTCAGTACGGAGGTCATAAGAATTAATTGTGAATGGGACACTTCCAAAAACCAAAACATGGAGTTAAAACATGTTTAGTTTTTGGAGGTGTCCCATATATTCTTCTTCACCACTCCTAGATTGTTAAAAATAAAACAGGCTGAAATAGATGTTTGTTTTAATTAATTTTATTAAATAAAACTTTGCATTAATCTTTATTTTATTCACTATTCAGGAAAGAAATTTCGAATTTGATGAAGTGCATGAATTCTGTAATTCAAGTTTTATTTTTATGTGAAATACTGAATTCCATGATCCAACTTTTTTATACAGAGAAACCATCTTTTGACCAAATTCAGAAAAAAACTAAGTGATTCCTTGTGTTCCTGTTCCATAACAATAGGAACTATTCCAAGGCAGGTTCTTGTTCATGATGAGTTCATGTTGAATATCTTGTCATTGGTGGTTCACAAGGAGGCTACTGCCAATGAGTTTCTCTAAAACATCCTGTTTGAAACATTTTGGAAGAAGTTTTCTGAAGTAATTCGGAATCCGTTATTGTCCAAAGCAAAGTAAATTTATTTACTTTCATTGACGTCCTGTGAATTTTTGATGTCACTCTTCAGCTACTGTTGTAATGAAACCATTTCTCTTTCCATTCATCAAACGAAGCCAGTCTTCAATTAGTGCATTTTGTCAAACAGTAAAAGACTTGGAATGAAGAGATATTGTCTGACTGTTGTCTAACTTCAATAAGATCTTTATCATCTCCGTCGGGAGGGAAATTGATTTTTTTCTAAATTTCTTATAGACTTACAGTAGTAAACCTGTAGTCAGATGTATTTTTCATTTTAATACAGTTTTTGCCTTTCTTTTATCATGATGTCGTATAGGAACACAAATATTGATTTATTTATTTATTTCAAATTAAGACGCTGTAATTTACTTCTTTATTTTACAGAAAAATACAATAATTTCCTAAACGACATAGAAAGGATTTTCTTCTGTTTCTCGTCTTAGAAGTTTCAGTTCTTTTAATGAAAATGAAAATTTTCTCTTTTAATTTTTACGGGGGGAAGCTTCTAGAACTTCAAAATTCCTTACTTACTGCAGACTTCAGACTTAAAGAATTTAGTAGAAGAAATACGTTCAGACGAATAGTAAGGTTTCTTATTAACAATTCTTTTCTGATGATTTTCTCCTTCAGCTGCTGTTAGTCTTTTGCTCAATGACAGAACTTTTCTCCGTTATTTACTCTTTCAATTGAATGATTTTTTTTTCTCGTTCTTCTGAATGTTAGTTTAGCGAAATAGAAGCAGTAGCCATTGAGTCGTTGACTGCATCAATAAATTTGTGGACCAGAAGATTAGAAGCGATTTCCTGCAATTTTAGTCTGCAACGAAAATAAGTTTTAATTTACGTTTGTTTTTGTTTTTTATAGTTATATCAAAATACTGTGAAATGCTTTTTTACTAAACAAAAGGTTTTAACTATATTATTTAAATTACTAAGAATTTTAAGAGAATTATCTTTAACCTCATGCATTTAATTAGATAGTTTTGAATTGAATAAGAGACTTTCTTAAAAATCTGTGTTATTGTGGATCTTAATAGCGAATAAAAGTATTACCTGAAAGAAAAAATATCCGCTCAAATAAAAAGGTGTGATTGAAAAAGAAAATATATTAATTTGTTTTCGCGCCAAAAAGAAATTGAAGAAATGCATTCTTTAACACTATTACGCTGTAGTATTGTTGATAGGACGATGTGCTCCTACGTAGTTTTGTTAAAAACAATAAAGAACTGAATACGAGTGCAGAAATTGTTGTATCAGGAGTGTGAATTGATTCCTCAATGGAATAAGGCTTGGAAAAAATGGATTATGTTTATTTATTATGAATAGATTTAAATGGCGTAGATAAAGTACTACCATTTAAATATCTTTTCAGTAGACGATATCAGTGATTAATATGAATATTAGCCAAGGATATTCATGTGGAACAGATAAGATAAGGCACAACGAGTTCGAGATTGAATAGAAGATATTTCGATAGTAACTAAAAGAATTTCCTGAACTGAAGAATAATCAACAGGGAATAAGTTCCTGATATTATATAATTGTGTCTGCCGATAAAAAGATACTGTCAGAATGACTATTTTAGTTGATGTTGCAGATTCGGATTATACAAGAATTTTCCAAGAAAATAGTGACATTCTTATAACTTTATAAATAACAGTAACACATCAATTTACAAGAACAGTTAAATATGAAAAGCATCTATTTTTTTAAATATATTTATCATGAGTGTATATTCTACTCAAGTTCTTTAATTCCAGAGTAGAAACGTGTAATTAATTCCTGAATATATTTTACTTATTTTGATATTTGGATAGACTTATTTTCAGTTGTTCACCAGAGTTCAATAGTGACTTATTCTTCTTCATTTCTTTAAGTGGAATCTGTTATTTCGTATTTCGTTGAAGAGAATTAAAGCAAAACATATTTTCACAAATTTTATTTTAAAGTCTTCAGTTATTCTGTTTATTTGTGTATTCGATCTTCAAAAGACAATAAATATTTAAATATTCTAATTTATTCAATGATATTTCTGATCTTACAAATTGTCCGACATTTCTCAAACAGTGAAGAGATAAGTTCTTAATTGGATGACCCGAAAAGATAAGAAAGACATTTCTTGGTTTAATTCATTATTGAATGATTCTCTTTCTTATAAATCCACTCAAAATTAACTTTCTTACAAAGTGATGATTTAAGAATCGAATATTCTCTTATAAAAGAAGGACCAGTCCATTGAGATAGGAAAAAAAAATAAGACAACATTTTTTGAAATGGACGTTTCAACACAAAAGAATAGGAAAAAACTTAAAAGTTGGATGAAATTGAAGATGAAATAGAATGTATTTTTTTAATTTTAAAAAACTTCCTTGCGAAAAAGATTTCAGATGTTTCATAAAGTGAGAAGTTGTATTATCTTGGTCAGCTATTTCATGGTGCTAATAAAATATTATAACCTCGCTCCCCCCTTCATTTATATAAATATATAAATACACTATATACAGAAAATCAACAAAGTAAGCTGAAGAAAATTCTCTTTTATGCGAAATTTGAAAATTAACGGAGACAGAAAAATTAGGTGTTTTCCAATATCTATTATTAAAATCACTCATTACAAGAATTAAAAACTCATTGTACTTTTCAACGAATCAACATTTCTTCATTACCGTTAGGTATGATTCGTAAGGGATGGATAGTTGTGGAGCTAATACAGCTAAAAAAGGAATAACATTACGAAATATTCAATTACGTTTGTTTTCAACCAAGAAAATCTTACATTATCAGGGATCGAATGAAATCATCATGAAATGAATGAAATCAGAGTTAAACTGAAATCTCTGTAAAAGTTGTAAAAAGGAATTTTAAAGTCAAATTATTTAAATTAAAGAATAAAAAAAGAAAATAATGACGGAATCGAATCAGTCCTATCTCTAAAATTGTAGCAACTTCTTAAAAAAAAAAAAGATACTAAAAATTGCCTGTTTATGTAGTTATCATGTTATTGAATTGGATGCTTTAGGTTCTTTTTAAAGTTGACCTTTGATAGTTCAATCAATACTAGAATGATTTTTACATACGGGAGACTATATACATATGAAACATGTGTTTGTATTTTATTTTATTACATTAACTTTTTTTTTTT
>JAFIDM010000004.1:67532123-67546456 GCA_023159025.1 Thereuonema tuberculata
TGGGATCAGTATCATACTGATCATGGGATCATATCATGGGATCAGTAACATACTGATCATGGGATCATAGTAAAAAAAAGAAAAACTTTTCGTTTGCTACTTCATTGAATTTCATTTATTGTATCCTAATTCTAGCTAAGTATATGAATTTTAAAATGACTTAAATCCACTTCAGTTAGTTTTATTGATATTAGAAAATAAAAAACATCTTTTTTTTTAATAATTTCTTCTTACTTGCTTTATTTAAGCCTAATGTAATAAAAAAGATTTAATTAATGCCTTATTTCCAGTTAAATGTAATTTAGAAAAAGAAAAAAAAATGGCTCACACGGTTTAAATTCTACTAACAGTAAATTAAAACTGCTAACGATTAAAAACACATATCCATTAATTAAAAGCATAAAATATATACAACAACGTTTCAAACCCTCATCTTGTTGTTATAGGGTCCTTTATCAAGTATTGCTTCCAAGTTAAAAAATTGTTCCTCCGTGTTTGGAGTCGTCGGTAAGAATGACCGTAGGTTCGCCAAGTATATAGAGTCTCCCCCTGGTGTGGGTGACATTAATGACTATAAAGGAAATAGCTGTCTGCTAGTTATCAAAGGAGAAAAATTAAAGAATGAAAAAAAAAAAAAAAAAAAAAGAAAAAAAAAAAAAAAAAAAAAACTTTTCTTTTTTCTCTCTTCTTCCTCCCCCTTTTCCCCCTTTTTTTCTTTTCCCCTTTTTTTCTCCCCCTTTTTTCCGGATATTACAGACCATATTCTATGATATTGGTGGTAGAGAGGTCTTGGTTGTAACTTTTTTGAATCCTCATCATACCAGACTCACAGAATCTTCTCAAATACTCATCATTTCTTGTGCCAAAAATAATAGGACTATTTATGTTCAATTTATGGTTATTCGCTTTACAGTGGGATGCTGTATGATATGCTAAATTTTCTTTTTTAACCGCGGTATCATGCTCATTTAACCGCTTACTTAAACAGCGTTTTGTCTGACCGATATATAGACACGCGTTATTTCTTTTTTGACCATTGTTCGTTTGACACCTTATCCCATATATCGTTCCCTGTTTATTGAGAATCTCTTCCTTGTTATTTTTGGGCTTTTCTTTACGATTAAGTAAATTTCCAATCGTATTACTAGGACGGCATGCCAGTCCAATACCTGACCTACTCAATAATGGCTTCAGTTTTTTAAATAAAACCTCATCAAACGTAATTGGCACATAACGTAGTGCTTTTTTATATCTTGTTGTAGGAATGGGAGTATGCCATTGATTAACATCATAACCTTCTTGGTTTCTTTCTTTATATTTCATTTTTTGCCAGAACCTTTTTATACATCTATATATAAACATGTCAGGGAAACCATTATCCTTAAAAATATGTTTAATGAACTCAATTTCATGTTGTAGTAAAGTCGGCGTAGAGCATGTTTTTACAGCTCTATCAAGGGCCATAAGTAAGGAATTCCGTTTATAATGTTCTGGGACCGAACTAGAATAATGTATTGAAATTAAAGCATCAGAAGGCTTCCTATATACCGTCGTTTCATACCCAATTTTGTACTGTTTCACTAAAACATCCAAAAAAGGAAGAATCCCCCTATTCTCTTCTTCCATAGTGTACTGTATACTGGCGTGTATACTATTAAAATCATCTAGTATAGAGTCTACATAATGATTATTTATAATTAAGAAAGAATCATCAACATATCTGCAAATGTAATGCACGTTATTAATGACATTACTTATAGTAATGTCAATTTTTTAACTTGGAAGCAATACTTGATAAAGGACCCTATAACAACAAGATGAGGGTTTGAAACGTTGTTGTATATATTTTATGCTTTTAATTAATGGATATGTGTTTTTAATCGTTAGCAGTTTTGATTATTATAATAACACGTTAAACGGGTTTTAATTAACAGTAAATTACTTTTACATCTAGATTTTTTTTTTTAAATTTTCAAAAAAAATAAAATTAAATTAAAATGCCTACTGTAGCTTTTCAGCTATGTCATCAACTCATGCAAATTAAATCCGAAATATAATTTAAATTTTAACAATTATTAATTTATATTTATTAGTATAAAAAATTATTATAATTAAAAATATTAATCATTTACATTATATATATAATTTATAACTTCATTTGAATATAAAAATATGCATTATATGTATATAAATATAAATCAGTCATTGTTTGATGTAAGATTAAAATGAATAAAAATTTTTTATCAATAAAGTTTCTTAAAACGGAAAAAAATTAGTAGTTAATCATATGAATGAAAACGTGATGGCGTCCTTCGTTCTACTTAGGATCGTTGTTAAGATCAATAGACTGATTCCATTTGAAATGACCTCTTTGGAATTTAGAAAAACATCAAAATGAAAATCACTGCATGAACTGTAAATAGGAGCAGACAGTTCAAGAACTTAATGATGTGAAAAATGTTGATAACAACAATGATTTTGAATCTATCTTTTCAAATTCCAATAAATTACAAAGTGCCGTGGCTAGTTAACTTTTTTCATAAGATCTTCGATTTATGAAAAAGTTAAAACGAGATTATTCCTTATGTCCAGATCAGATTCAAATTAGAACCATTTTCTCTTCTGATTTTAGGACGTCATTGCAATAATGTACACAATTCTATCAATTAAAGCCATTTATTGATCCCCACCCACACAGTGGAGGGAGAAGGGACTGGAGACACTGTTTTTCCTAAAAGATATCCCTGTTATTTCGTAAAAGGCTTCATCTGATTAGTATTTTAATAAATCATTTTCATAAATTTATGTGTCTATAATCCACAAACATTACCAAATATCTTAGTTCAAAAATAAAGTAGTTATTTCAGCTAAAATATATTAGATTAAAACGTTTATATATTTTGAAAGGAGTAAAGTGTAAAATGATGGGGTTTTATAGTTTTTATTTTCCATTCCCTGGATAGTTGTCATCCAGCGAATCCTAGTATTGTTGTTGTGCAATGAAAAGGAAAGTTATTTTCCTGGTCTCCAGTCTTACGACCTGAATACCATCAAACCTATGTGGGACCACAGTCTTCTATCAACGATCAGAGTTGCTACAAGAGTGGCTCTAAAAGACCTTCGCATCTCTCAGAATCAGTGCAGTGGCGAATACCTGCTATCGTTCGTAATAAAGAAAGCCTAACTAGGTATTAATAAATATTGATTAACTTTTTGGGCACGCTGTAAATAGTAGATATAAAATCTATAAAAAACTGTTTATAATAAAGTTAAAACAGTTATATAAAAAAAAAAAAATTAGTGGATAGCAGAGCGGTTTTTTTTAGCTAAACTGTAGGAAGAACTTTTAGGATTCCCTTGTGTGTAACAGTCCTTAACAATCCAAGCCTGGAATCGGAGTCCCATGAATCACAACTCGTTGCTTTCCTAAAGGCCTAGAGTTTTTTGGGAAAAATCCTATTTCCAGTCCAGGCCACTTCGCGCTTTAGATGAGCATCAACAGTCCCAAATTGTCAAAATATTACGTCTACGTAGAATCACATACTATGGGAAAGAATGCGATATCCTCGACTCAAAGTGATCATTTCCAGTTCAAGGCATTATGAACAAAGGAGGCTTTAGCTTCTCTGTTGATTGTACAGTAATTTGGAACAAAAATGTAAATTTTGCTAGCTTATTATTTCTTTGATGGAATTGATAAATTTCAAAACAGTTAGATATTTGCTTAAGAAAATAGATTCTACTACTCTGACACGTGGATATTTAATAAAAGAGAACTACTTAACTTTCTAGATAGGATCCTACAGAAGACAAAATCAGCAATGGAAGGCTTTTAGAACCAGTTGAGGACAAAAAAAAAGCTTATAAAATCAATCCAACAGATGATGATTCTATGGAAGGGCAAAATACAGGAGACGAGGACGACCGTCATCCTTGTAAGGACGTCTCTGTACATTATTGGCCTAAATGACGTCCGCTTGTCGATGAACTCTTGGACTCATCCATAAGAATCTTAAATGCATGACAAGTATAATTGGTGCTCAAGTATGCCCAAAAACCCCCTCGCCACCACACGGTACTGCATACTTGACAAGTCTCATTTTATGGTTGAGTTATGTCGAGTTCGGACGACGACGCTTTGCTCGCTTTGGCTGCGTGTATCCTTATTTCCAAAATGACAAAACGAAAGAAGAAACGTGGGATGTGGTGTATGGAATGTTTATTGAAAATAAAAACCTATTCGCACACTAACTTACTATGTGAATTGGAAATATATCCGAATGATTGGCATAATTATCTGCGAGTGAACGAAGAAACCTGTTTGAATCTTTTATCACTCCAAAAAAAAAATCGCTTATTAAGACATATGTATAGTAACTTATTAAAAAATTAAAAACAACTATAACAAAGAAATATAATTACAGATCCATATAGTATCAGAATTGGCTAAGAAATGTTTGAAATATTCAATTCTTTCAATGCTATATCGCTATTTATTTATTTATTTATTTATTTATTTATTTATTTTCTTCACAGTGATATCCCGGTCGACGTTTGGATCAATGTTTTTATATATTCTTTATAATATATTATATACTGTTTCTTTCTTAGCCTATTATCATGATAATCTTTAGATTTAATCCGCCACAGACAAGGATTACTTTGGTTAACTCGAATGAATTCTTCCAATACTTCTGTGTCCTTTCCGCAGATCACTAGCCATGTTGGGAGGAAACTACGGAGAGATGTTTCTCCTTCGACGGTTGGGTTACAAATTTTTTTTTTTTGCAAAGCGCATGCGCAAGCCGTGGCTTCAAGTATAAAGTTGGAATCTTCATACTGCATACTTGAGCTCCATCAAGTACGAAATTTCCGCTACACACGATCAAGTATACTTGTCATGTATACTTGATCGTGTGTAGCAGCCTTTAGACTGACTGACTTATTTAAGTTAAAGTAAATTATGAAATTGGTTGTGTTCTTTATTGATGAATGTAAATATACATTTGATTTATTTTTAAGACTGATAAATGTTTAATGACTAATTCGGTTATTTCTTTGGATATTAGTTTTTAGTATTTTTTTTATTATGTAACCTATTTTCTTAATCTTCCCAATGCAGATAAACAAAGCTACCATAGAGTAACGTCGAAGGCCTTTCTAAAAATATTTTCATCCACTAAATAATCCCTAAATATTTGGATTTACAAATCCTCATAAATGCCTCAAATTATGATTGCATTTATCTGCAGATTATTCCAGAACAGATATAATTCTAAATCTATTCTCCTACAGCCAAAGGCAGCTCCTTTGAGCTTTGGTTAAATCAACATTTTTGATCAAAGAAATTGCTTTGGTTGTTGAATCCATTCACTGACTTTTGCAGCTATTTCGAGTGAAACCCTTTTAGGAAATCAGTCAAACTGATCAAATATTGACAGAACATAAAAAAAAAAAAAAATAGTTTTCAAAGACGCTTCCAGACAGAAATTACATTCTAACTTATTAATTACTTTTCATTCATGAATTAAACAATAATTGGATCAATTGCAATTATTCTTGTTCCACATCAATTTTTTAAGTCTTTTCACTTATTCAGGTTAAAATAGATACAACTGACCGTTCATAAATATTCCAAGAATAAGAAACCTATTATTCTAAAAAAAGAAAAAGAGAAGTTACCATTTTCACTCCATGATAACTCTACTGTTAATAAGGAGGACTTTTTTAAATTGAATAGCCGGTTGCTGAATTAACTATAATTAAATCCATCAAACATTGTGTGAAAGTTTTCTACAAAGTCTTTCTGTCAACCCTTGAGATGCATTCATGGAAAGAGTGAGTGACGCCTACTCTTCACTTTGTCTGTCCATTAAGACGGCTCTATTCTTGGTTTTTTTTCCTCAAGAGACGCCGTTGCGATGATTTAGGGTCTGAAGCAGGTCTACATTATTGATGGTCTATCAAGCAGCTTCTATAAGCTAAGGTTAAGTGCTGCCACTCTGCGTCGAAAGGCAGTAAACGAATCCACGTGATTGCTACATCACTCCAAGAGATGCCACTTCTCCCTCTCCAATGCAAATTGGATTTCAACATTTCCGTTATCAGCAACATTGGATTCGTGATAAACAAAAAACTTACTGCAAATCTTAAAGCTTTAATACGACATCGAAGTTTAATTTCTATGAGAAAAAAAGAGGAAATATTCAAAAACATCTTTTGACATATTCCAATATTATTTATTATTCTTCTGAATCCTATTAATTTCCATGAAATACTTTATAAGGAAAGGATTAATGTAGATGAAGGTTGATGTGAACAGTCATTAGGGCGTGTTGTGAAATCATTAACTTTCAAAAATAGCTACCACGTAATATTATTCTGCATTGAAGTGCATTGAAATAGTTGGGGGTTTTTTTTTTCTTCTTTTTACTGAACTTGACAAGGTGATTTTCTTAAATTATTTCTAATTGGATCGGATTTTAAATTTATTGTTATTATTTTTCGGCTTATTTTTCCAACCATTTCTGTCTTCAATCCAACAACTCATCTTGTGGAAAAAAAAGAAAGAAAGAAAGTTATAAGATCTGGACGAATAAGACAATGTTTAATCTGAAGTGATATTGATGGTTATATTTACGAAAGAAATATGTAATTCAATATAAAAATACATTAGAACTTTATAAATCCATAACTAAACTAAAGCATTCACTCCGTAACTAGAAGATTCCTCAATTGTCCACTTATTTATCAGTTATTTTGTAAGTATTCTATTAATAAGTTACGTTGTTTAAGTATTCGCATTGTAAATAATATAATGTAATGATTTTGAAGCAACATCGATCACACTAGGATATTTTAACCCCTATCCCTCTTATACAGCACTGGATTCCTCCCCTGTCTGTTCTCTAACTGTTATCTTTCACTTCAGTCTACTATACAACCATTGTGTGTACATAAATGCAGATGCAGACATGCATGGCCTTATGATTCCTATTAGTTTTTCTATTATCATAGATGGATGTCTGAATGGAATATGTCTTTCTATCATATGCACTAATGGAGATCTGTTTCTCTAAACTTACAATCATAGGAAATACTGAAAATTTAATACCTTTTTTTTCACAACTAATGGTTAACCATTTGTTATTCATTGATGTTTTACTAGTTAAGCGATACAAAAAGATTTTATTTTATAGTTTAATGGACACGATCAGTTAATCAATTCATATTCTTTTTCTATCATTATTTAATAATTCTAATTTAAGTGAATAATTTTTAAAATATTCTACGTTTGAGATTAAAAGGACTGAATAATTGATAAATTTGCATTATTAATAATGTGGAGCAGAAAACATTCCATTCTTTGAAATTCTTTCAATTTTGAAATAATTCAATTACAATTTGCGTAGTTAATTAAAATTACGCTTCAATTACATTCTGTAGAATCACAACTAATAAATATCCAACAAGAGTTCTTTGATTCAGTGGTTTTCTATCCATTTTTAATATTGAAAACTAATTTTATAAATAAAAATAACCCTAACAAATATACCCTTACATTTATTGTTTAAAATGATATTTGTCGTCTAATTGCAGTTGATCTGCGTTCAGATCTTTAGATTATATAATATTCAGTTACAAAAATTTTAGCAACGAACTGAAATGTTGGAAGAAAAATATTTTATAATTTGTCTTTGGTTCTTTTTCTGTCGCTTGAGCGATGACTAAATACCAGAAACAATTTCGTTTTGGAGGCGTGGCTCAAACTTTGAGAAGAGATTTCGGATAGGAATAAACAAACTGAAGTTGATCCAATCACTGTTTTTAGAACTGAATTGATCTTCTTGAATCTTGGTATGTATATATCGACAGGACAAGAGACGATTTTTCCATCCAAAAGCGTCCAAAATTACTGTAGAAAAATATTTGAACCGAAACAGTGACTATCCAACAATACTTGTTCTAGTGATCCATTCATGGGATTAAAAGCAATCGGATTTAATTCATTTCAGTAAATAATAAAAGTTGTTGTTTGTTTGTTTTTCAGAAAAAACATTCATTACACATTCAACGGAGATTGCAATTTGAAAGTAACTGTATAGTTTTCATTTGTAGTTTTCACGAAAATAAAATAAAAATAAATTTTAACGAAGACTTTCGAATAAAATAGATTGAAGTTCCTTCTTGTGACTGATTCAATTCCGATCCTTGCAGGAAAAACAATGCTATTTGTTTCATTGCAATTCAAATAGAATGAGATATTAAGCAATGACAAGGGATGATTACATGTGGATACAAAACAATCAAATAGTAGGGATTATTTTTTATTTTACAAGAATATCAAGACTTGTAAATTTTTCTTCCAATTCTTTTTATTGGGTTAAGATCAGAACTAATGAAAATCAAAATAAATATTCATTAAGGAGACATCCATTGTCAACAAGTTGTTGTGGTCAAGGGACGTATTGATGGACTGAAGACCTTCCTTTTATTATCAATAATAAACTAATCCAAAAGTCTCCATTGTCTACTAACAGGGATTATTAGTAATTACTCAAACAAACATTAATAATTAGCGTCGCATTAATAATTGATTAATCAACATAATTGATCTAATTACTAGGCACAAAAGTTTTGGAATATTTTATCTGGGAGAGTTAACACTTTGAAAACTTTTAATTTGTTGGATTAATGTTTTTTGCTCTGAATGGAATTGGATTCATCAATACTTGGTTTAAAACTAAGAAATCCTGAATTCGATTCTAAAAGACAATTTTCTCTCCGTTTATATAAAAAATAAATAAACAGACAAATCTAAAATATGAGTCTGTTTTATAAAATGAGGACTAATCAACAAAGATAGAGGTTACACAGAGAATAGCAATACATTATCTCATTTTCAGAATATAATGCGGCACAAAGAAGAGACATTTAAATAATGAATATTAAAAAAACATACATCAACAAAGGTTACGCAGTGAATAGCCATTGCATATACATGGTTGACATTATGATTAGACATATTATTGTTATTTTATTTTGCGAAAAGCTTGACAAAGCGGAATGATCGTTTCCGCGAAATAAGAATTTAAACAGATTGATGAAAATGGAAGGAAAGTATTTTTGTCTTAAAATGAGGACTAATTAAACATAAGAGAATAAATAATATTATTTAATTGATCACAAAGCTTTATCTTTATGAATTCTGCTTTTTGATTTGAATATCATCCCCAAATATTAAATAAATAAAATCATAATAATATTATTATTATTTTTGAAAATGAAAGTGATGTTTGAGGTGGATTTGTTTTCCCCTCTTATGATGAAGGTTTTTTTGTTGCTGACTTTTTCCTTCTTTACAGTTTGTAATTTTGTAATGTTATATTTTACATTTTTGTTTGTTTTAAGAGTTGGATTCCTTGAGTTCTTTTATTGAATGTTAGATTTTAATAAAGTCAGTTTCGTTTTGTAGTAAATCAGAAACCCAAGTGAACCCATACAATGTAGATTCCATGCAATCCATTTCTTGGTTGTTTCTTCCTTTTTGTTAGTTGTTAGAATCGACTTTTCTTTATTGAAATTTTTACTTCATTTCATATTTATAGACAAGGTTTGTAAATTTTGTTGAGATCGTAAAGTTTTATCATTTTTTTTATTACCTGCTGAATTAAAAAAAGTAGAAATTGTCTAATTTCTTGAAAACACTAAATCTGCATTAATTACTTAAAAAAATCTGAATCCAATTAATTTTAATCCTATTAGAGCTCGTGCAGACATTATAGGATTACATCATTATTTATCATCCATAGGTGTGGGTGGTAATTTCTTGATAAGAGAAGAATTTCAAATCTGAAAGTGAGATTGACTCTTATTCTTAATGATGCAAGTCAAATTTCAAGAAGAGTCTTCCAGAGGCTTAAAAGTTATTAAGAGAGAAGATATACAGACACATAGACAGAAGGATTTGTTTGCTTTCCTAAGAAAACAGAAAAATAAAACGATTTCCAAATGCATTGGAGGAATAAATGTTTTACTTAAGGAAATTAATAATGGACAAATCGGCCATTAATTCTAGATTCATTGAATAATTGTAATTATATAAATCAAAGTAACATTAACTAGTGGTTTAAAACTTGGATTTTTTTAATGAGCACTTATCATTTAATTGAGAATAATCCAGAATTGTTGTAAAAGCCTCAGTGTGTTTATTCTTCTTCCAATAACTGACTTGGGCGGAAATCCCTTCAATCCAATTTGCAACGTCTTTTTTTGATAGATTTCTTTTGTCTCAAAGGAAGGAAATTTGATTTGGTGAAGACACAAGAATTGGAGTCACCACAGAACAAAAACAAAGCTGTGACTCAAACACAATCAATAGTTATTTTCGTTTTGATTTAAGAAAAACGAATATTAATTTAGAAATCTGTGAGCTTAATTAATATTGACTCGTTTAAAAATACGTTAAATTTTCAAAAATTCTTTAAAAAAAGGTGAATGAGTTTAAATAAAAACAATCTTGAAACATATTATTAAAAACAAAAAGAAAATAATTAAAAATAAGTCTTTTTAGTGGGAATTTCTTTAGCTAAACTTTTTCTATATCCAGATAAAAATAGTAATTTTTAATTGATGTGAAAAGAAATAGAAAATAGATGCTAATAGTCAATGAAACATTGATTGAATTCCCTCTCGAAGCTTCTTAGTACCTTCACTTTTGCTTGATTTTGTTTATTTATTTTCATTTCAAATAATTTTGATAATTAATAAAATTCATTAATTTAATAAAATATAAACTTAAATTTCGTGTTCAAACGTCGAATCTCAAGCATTTGGCAATGGATAGTTTGTTTTTTTATCAGTTCAATTATTATAAAGTAACTAAAAATGTTATTTAAAAAATTTCATTTAGAATAACAAAAATAGATAAATTATTTTTATAATTTTGCTGTAAATTTTCTTGAAGGAAATTTTGAAAAATGACAGTAACATTAAAACGTTAATTTATTTATTTTAATTATTTGTAGGATGGTAAAAACAAAAACAAAAAAACTAACGAATAAGAAAAATAATTTATTTTTACAATATTGAGGGATGAATTCAAAATCATCTCTTTAATAATTTAAACAAGATCAATAAATCACATTCGAATGGAATCGGTTTTTTTCATGAATGTTTTTGAAGGATTGAATTATTGGTTGTTTTTGAATGTTTTTTTTTATTTTGAAAAACCTTTTGGGCAAAATTACAGCGAATAATTCCTTCGACGAAGATTTGAAACTGAGAGAACAGATTAAAATCATTCATTAAAAAACAGCAGATAACGAGATGTAATAAATAGACAATTGTCTATATTTGCTTGTTTGAAAGAAACCCCTCGACAGTATTCCAGTGTCTATTCAGTTGTTCAATTGATCTTCTGGAAAATACTAGAACTGAGTTAGAGTTTGGATGTCAGTTGTCTTCTTTATGATTTGGAAACAATTGAAAACAAGCGAGGTTTTGTTTCATTCAATATTTAAACTTAGAACAGATGAGAATCGCTTATGGAAACAAAAAGTAATTTAATTCATTGAGTGGCCGCATATTTTGACAGGTCCTATTTTAAGCAACTAATTACTTGCATTACTAGAAATTGTTTTTTTCTTTTTTATCAGCAAACATTTATAAATAAATTAAGATAAACTTATCTTCATCTCATTTTGATTTGTTCATTTACATACAATATTTCGTCAGGCGTCATTTCCTGATTTTCTTAAGCCGCTTCTAAAAATTAATATTAATTAATATAGATTTGAAGAAACTTACACTAAATGTAACAATAATTTACATATGCTTATTATGTTATAAAACAATTTACATATCTTTTAGTATGTTTACTTTGTTACAATAAAGATCTCAAGAATCACAGATTGAAGCCTTTCCTTTAATTTTCCCTTTTTAAATTTAAATAAAAATCTTAACATTACTCATTATAGTATCATATACAGTCAGACCTCGATATAAGGTCACCCCGCATATAAGGTCACTTTTCTAAAGTCCCGGCTCATTGAATAGGAATTCTATATGAGATATCGGATCTATGGTCAGGTCTTAAATACCGTAATCGCATATAAGGTCACTTTTGTCTATGATTTCAGTGCCACACTGATTCAATTCCAAGAATTTTTCCGTGGATACGATCTTTCATCGGCGTCATTTCTCCTTCTGACGGAAGGGACAGCTTTCCCACGCCTGGACGAGTGGGAAGGATATTTCTCCGTTCCCATCGCGTCACGTGTCCATCGTTGTTCACCAGGAAGTCAAAGGAAAAGATCTCATTCCAACCGTTTCTGTGCTTGTATTATGATGTCGACAAAAAGAAAAACGTTGTCTCTATCAGAGAAAAAGAAAATCTTCGAAGATTTTGAAAACTCTAATATATCGAAAGCATGTTTTGCCAAAGAGCGTGGGATACCACGAACGACTCTCAACAACATTCTGTCCACGCATACTGTTGCAGAAACATGTAATGGAAAGAGAAAAAGGAAGCGTTTATCACTGTATGAGAAAGTTGAAGAAGGCCTTCTCCAATGGATAAAATTTGCTAGAGCACATAATGTGCCTATATCGTGCTTCGTACTGAAAGAAAAAGCTCTACAAAAAGCCGCTGAATTAGGGGAGAACGATTTTATGGCGAGCAATGGATGGATACAGAGATTTAAATTAAGACATGACTTAAATTTTAAAACAGTACCGGTATGCGGTGAAGCCGGTGATGTGGATGATAGCGTTTTAAGAGATTGGAAGAAATCCGTGTTAGATGACATTTTGAAGCGGTATGAACATTGCAATATATTCATTGTTATGAATGTGGACTTTTTTTCCGGATCTTTCCCGACAAAACTCTTACTTTCAAGAAAGAAAAATGTATAGGGGGGAAAAAAGTAAAGAAAGACTGACAATTTTTTTAGGAGCTAATATGGACGGCTCTGAAAAACTGAGACCGCTAGTTATCGGAAAATTTCAAAAGCCACGTTGCTTTAAAAATGTCAAGTCTTTATCTTTGGATTATGATGCAAACAAAAAAGCATGAATGAATTCTGACATATTTGAGAAAACTGTACGGCGTTTCGATAGATACTTTTTGAAAAATAAAAGAAAAGTTGTTTTCATCGTAGACAATTGCCATGCTCATTTCAACATACCTCAGTTGAAATCAATTGAGCTTGTTTTCTTACTCCCAAATGTTACCAGTGTTTTGCAATCTTTGGATCAGGGAGTCATTCAAAATCTGAAATTGAACTACAGAAAGCTCCTTCTGAAAGATTTGATTTCAGCAATTGATGAGAAAAAATATTTTCACGTGTCCGTGTTAGATGCAATTTTTTATATTCATAAAAGTTGGAGCTTGGTGTCAAACACATGCATTTCAAATTGCTTTCGACATGCTGGTTTTCAATTTTCTTCAAATAGTGTGGATGAAATAACAGATGAAGATGATGAAGACGATAAGCTGTGTTAATACAAGATCTCAGAAATCGCGGCTGTGCTACAGAAGGGGAAAGTGAATACATGAAAATTGATGATGAAATTGCTACCACTTCTCAAGCTTCGATTTCCGAAATTGTTTCGCAAGTTTTAGATTCCAATGCAGCAGAAAGTGAGGATAATGACAGTGATATTGAAAGTGAAGCGGTGACACAAGCAGAAGCGCTCTGAGCATTAAATGTCGTAAGACATTTTTTTACGAGTCATGATGGAGCTGAAGAACATTTTCAGAAAAATTACAAAACTTAGAAAACATTGTACAAAAGATGAAACCAAAATCACGACAGTCCTGTATTATGGATTATTTTAAGTAAGGTCAGTTGTTCATCAGTACTTTGCTCGAGCGTACTAGTACTATTTGTATACAACTTTATTCTGAATTAAAATTTTTTAAAAATAATTTCTTTCTGATTCCATTAATTTTAATTGGTTCAACTAAATTAAAAAAATTATAACGTAATAAACTGATATTTTTGTATGTATGAAATTTTACAAAGAATTATATTGTATTTATATAATGCTTATTTATGGACAAATGCGTATGAATCGGTTACAAGGTCATCCTGCTTATAAGGTCACTTTCGCGAGGTCCCAAGGGGTGACCTTATATCGAGGTCTGACTGTAATTGTTTTGAAATCTAAGAAAAGAAAGAGTTTTAAGAGCAAAACTTGCAACACGTTCAGCAACATTCCTTTGCATTCCCTTAAAGATTCAAAGAAATCATTTGCTGGGAAACCGTCATTGACTTCCATTTTCTTGTTTTTTATTTCTTTACTAAACGTCTTCTTTTCTGATGCTGAAT
>JAFIDM010000004.1:67546556-67563324 GCA_023159025.1 Thereuonema tuberculata
TTTGCTGTTATTGTCCATAAATTTCTTAAACATTCCGAAAGAAATTTCACTTACTTTCAATGATTTTTCTTTATTAATGCATTTACACCAATTGAGGCTCCATTTTATGTAAATCACTAGAATCATTATTTTTAATATTTTTCTTAAATAATCTGTTACCTTTATAATAAATTATTTTTACCTTATTTTCATTACAAATTTCTCTTATATTACTATCCAAATTTATTCCATTAGGTTATTCAAAAATTTATAATTTGGATTGATTTCATTACCTTTATCTACAATAATTTTTTTTATTCCTAAAAAAAAATATTAATGACAGAATCAACAAACTTCACTGGATATTCATTCATTAATAACCTTTCCTTTAGATCTTTAACTTTATACTTCCATAAATTACAATCTTCATTATAGTTCGTGATTCTCTTTAAATTATTATTAATTATAGCCTTTTTTGTAGAAATTCTGTGGTTCGAAGTGAAAATGTGTTTGATTTGATATAATTTGTGAAAATGTTCATAACTCAAAATATTATTTATCATTCTTGATCAAAATATCCAAAAATGGAAGCTTACCATTTTCTTCCTTCTCAAAAAAGTAAATATTAAATCTTTGTGAAATGAGTGAAAGCGAGAAAAAAATTTTGAAAATTGCCTATCAGTTCCTTTCCACAGAATCAAAATGTCATCAACATATCTCAAATATAAAAATTTTGCCTTATTCCAATTCAAAACGTGCTATCAATCCATTTCAAATAAATGTTGCAGATAGTCCCAGAAATGGGACTACCCACAGGAAAACCTTCAGCCTGAATATACAATTTACCTTCATACTCAGAATAAGTTTTCACATATCATATTTAACAATCTCATATAATCAATACGATTAACATTAAATGATTTAAAAACCTCATCGTTATTAACAGATTTATCCTCAACTACTTCAGGGCATCTTTAACCGGAATATTGGTATACTTAGCTTTAACATCCATCGAATATAATCTAACCTTTTTCTTCATAGCCAACATGTCTTCTTTATAATTTTTAAGAGTATAAATTAAACTAGTCATATTCTTAATTAAAACATTGGGCTTGTTCAAGATAATCTTTGCAAAATGGTATTTAAAAATTTACCTAACCTCTGCAGTGGAGAAGCAAATGAATTTATTACAGGTCTGAGAGGGTATTCATCTTTATGAATCTTAATTTTTGGTTCAAATTTTGGAGTTTTCGTCATATATCTGCAAATTTCTTTATATTGAAAAAAACTTAATACTTCATCTCTTTTTAGATTCTGTACCTCAAGTTTTGCTTTCTTATACAATCCAAATGTTTATCCTTCTTAATTTCTGTTTCTAACATATCCATAGCCTTCTTTTTATAAACATCCGAATCTAGGATAATAATTTTATTTCCTTTATCTGATTTTGTAAAAACTATATTATCATCAAATAATAATTTCTTAACATTTCCAACAGATATATTGGGCAAAGAATTATTACTAAGGTTTATATTATTAAACACTTGATTTCTTATACCTTCTTTCTTATTATTTAATAGACATGTCTTTTTTTCTACCTCTGTAACAATTTTCGTAACGTTAAAACCTTCACAAATATTAAAATCAATTTCCTTAGGGAAATAATTTCTCCAATCTTCACTTTCTTCTTGCTGAGGTTAACGATATAATTTGAATCTTTACAATAATTCACAAATCTAAATCCGTCATTTTGCTCTAACATTATAAGAAATTTGGAGTTTTTCTTAGCATTCAAATATCTTCTTTCTTTTTTGTATTTATGCCAATCCATTTTCATAATATCTTCATATATCTTGTTCGGAAGGGAGACTTTTAATCTCTTGTTGAAGAACATCTCCTTGTCTTGCAAGATTTTAATACGTCGTCTACAAAATCCAGTTGATTATTAAGCAGACACCCTTTAACATCTGAGATGATTTTTTATCAGCCTTAAAGTCTCTATCAATAAGGGACATCTTAAATTTTTAATCGGACTTGGAAACAGGTTACATCATTTTACTTTTCATCAGAAACTCTTTGTAAGCCTCCTAAACAGCTAATTTTATCACACATTTCCTGTGATTGTTAAAGCATGTGTAAGAATGTCTACACAGTAAGACAGTAAGTAAGAGAAACTTAACTCTTTTTTTTTAATTTTTATCTGTCTTTATTTTTAATAAAAATATTCAGTTTCATATATCACTTTCAAAATAAACGGGATTTCAGATTTATTTTTTATTTTTTTTTCCCAATTGTATTACATATTTTTTCTATATTATTATTTTTATATTACAGATATTCGTGTTTAATATTTTTTTGTATGGGGTTTTATTAAAAATATGCTCTAACTGTGTTTCTTAGCATTAATTTTAGGATAACTTAAACTAACCCTTGTAGATTTTCATAGATTTTCGTTCGACTTTTTCTTTACCTTGAATAGTAATTTTGAAAGATTGCATTTTTGTTTGGGATTCAATGCTTTTAAATATGTGCCTCCGTGTTTTGTTTTGTGGATTATTCATTCATTGTTGTAAGTTGCTGAGACATAATTTATCAAAGAATGTGTGAAATATTAAATTTTTTATCTTTTTAGTTAATATGGCAGAAAATGACAGATAACATATTTTTTTCCAGAATATTTTTATAATATTCCAAGTAACCAAGTAAAATGTCATTTATTGTTATTTCTAATCATTTAATCTCTCGTTGCCCTTTTGACATCCACTGACTTCCTATGAAGTTATTTATTTGTAGCTAATTGTCGTGTATCCAATTCTATAGTTGATCAAATCCATTTGGATTCGATTTTATGCAGTTTGTCTAGGCAACTGCCTAGAACATAAATCTTAGAAATTATCAGCCTTCCTATGCATTTTGGACGAAATTACTACTCTGAAGGATTAAATTATGAAAAACAATGGTCCTAAATTTGATCCTTGTGATACTTCATAAGTACTTTATACTTAGTAATTTTATCATTTATTGATATACATACTGTCAATATTTGAAACAGGCTAACACTGACGGCAAGAGAGAATGAAAATAAATATTTCAACAGTAAATAAAACGTGTTAGCAACTACATTTGCATCAACTACTGCATGCCTGGTCCGCTGGATGTGGAAAATGAGACGTCACATAGGTTCTAATGAATATTTCTGGAAGATTTCGTTAAATTACTGTTGAAAACTTATATTTCCAGCTATTAAGAGCAGATCTAATATCTCCCTCACTTCTCCAATCACACAAACCATAAACCGTTTTTTAACTTAAGATAAAGCACAAGTAGGTGATGCCAATACGAGAGGTGTGGTTTATGCCATCTCATGCATTGGAGATCGATGGGACTTTCCAAATATTGAAGAAAAGCAAATCATAGAACACTAGTGCTGTAAGATGCAGAGATTTTAATTATTTAACAGTGGACCATGTTAATAATACTAAGCATTCTTTAAATTATCATAAACCTCAAGTTATATTTCGGGAATTAAACGACTTCAAAAGAAAATGTAAGAAGTCCTATTTCATTGTCACTGATAAAAGATGTTATAATGACAATTTATCTGTTTTTACTATTCGACAGTATGGGTTTCACAAGTGTGTCTAATTTATTTTGGTTTTGTTCGCAAATTTATGAATTTGATAAGTTATTGATTCACTTTTTAATTTGTGATAATTTCCCCCCCTTGACATGTCCGAATGAAATTTGTTCTCTAATTTTCAATGGAACCGTCTGATGTTCCACTGGATTTTATAGTCCTTACAGTCTGAAACTTCTTGTATTCTGACCACCTGATAAAGAAATGTAGACCATTTCGAAAGTACTCGTGTATTTTAATTGTACATAAATTTTATTTTTAATTGTGACGTGTGATGGCCTAAAATTCTTCATTAAAAAAATATAAAAATATACTCCTCTAAGGTCGATTTCTTCGTATTAATGAAAGCTTATTAATGCCTTTATTTAAAAGAAAATTTATGGATAGTTGATAAAGAGTTGCCACAATAACATAACCACCCGCTGAAGAAGAACAAACGGCACTTAAGCAAATCTTCAGTGGGATTCATTTTACGCTGAATGAATATCATATCTATGTGGAGAAAGATAGAAAATACGATAATTATTCCTTAAATCGTAAATAGGTCTGCTGCTGTATAATAGTAATAATGAAAAATGTCAGAACTCAGTGAACAGGTTATTGATGCGCATGTGTGGTTATTTAAAAGGAACAGATTATGGCGAACGGAAAAGTTCGTTGCCTCTAAACGTGGAAAGTGTGACGGAAAAAGATGAAAGGGATCGCCGAGTGTTGATACATATTCTCAGTCGAGAACATGAAACCACAGCAGAGTTAAATAAGGTCCTATTTCAATAACAACAGTTTATCGGGAACTTCAAGATTAAATAATTATGGTCGTACTGTGATGCGGAAATCTTTCGTTACTGATATTAAAACAAAGCCTGCAAAGAACATCAAAACCTGGACGACTGGCAAATTTCTTTTGATCTGGTGAATTGTCTTTGTTCTCCATCATAGAAAGTTATGTACATAGACTTCCGACACAATATCACCCTGACTGCTTGGTTCCACTTATAACGCAGGTCTGTACTGGTGTGGGCTGATACATCGGGACGTTCTTTAGAACCTTTCCGAAGGTCGCATAACAGCTGCAACACATGTAATGGTTATGTCATTGTCTAAAGCTTAAAGTGCTTTAAAGTTGGTTTGAAGAGCACGAGGATGGAGTAAAGCAAAAAGCGTGGATGTCCTCAGTCACCAGACCTTGATGTTATCAAATCTATGAGGATTTCTTGAGAAGTCGATGAAAGCACGATTTCCCCACTTTCAAATTTGCGATGATGATAATGAAAGAGATTTTGTAGGAATGCAAAACAATTCAACGTCGTATTAATAAAGATACAAATATCAAGGGTTTCCATTATTTGTCTCCTATTTGTACTTAAACGTGATCGATTTAACAACACCGGCTGATATTCAAGAGCTCATTTCTTAAAATTCGAAAAGGTTTAAGTGATTTTCTTGACATTTGTTACCGGACTTTATTTTTTTATGTGATTTAAGGTTTTATTGAGGAGTTCACACGGATCATACTCTGGTGGATTGTTTGACTTACGTTCATTAGGTCTTTGCTAGATTTGACGTACAGAATCATCTATTTAATGTAGGCTACAAAAGCGTATTGAAAGAAACACATAGGATTTTATGAGCCTTATTTTCTTTAAGGAAGTAGATAAAAACATAGAACGAGAACATTGCTGGGATGTACAGAAATATCAATATTAATACTTAACTAAAAAATCGTATATTTTAGCTGAATATTTACGAAGGCAAACGAAATTTTTTTGGCTTAAGTAGGATTTGTTAGCTTTAATTGATAAGAAGCGAATGATTTGTAAATGATCTTTTAGACATAACAAGATAAGAAAAAAAACAAAAAAAAACTAAATAAAACAACTCGAAAATAATCGTCAAAAAAAACATGGGAAGGAAATTAAGAAATTTTTAATATTCTGAATTTCCTTAGTTATTTTTGGAGACAACGAAAGAAAGATTTGAATAAACTTGATTTGCTTTTGATTTGGAAACTGGAAGAAAATTTCCATCTTAAGTAAATATAAATTAAAAACATGGAGAAGAAAGGTAAGAACTGAATAATGGATTCTGTTTCTGATCAACTTAAAGATTGTGGCAGTGAAAAAAAGAATTTTTATCGGATCTACAAGATAAACTTTGATTAATAAAACATTCAACTAAGATCTAACAAACACTTAAAGATGATATTTTGGATATTAATTTATGAAATTAGTTTCTCTTATGTTAGCAACTGAAGAGATTTTTTATTTAATCTAATGTAATTAATATAATGTAATGTATGCCAGAAAGGCATTTTTATTATTCATTGTGCTGTCCTTGTTTTGTTATTATGATTTAATGTAACATTCTTTGATTATTTTTTCTTTAAAAGGAGAAAAATGAAATTTTTAATTAAGTTTTCTTCAAACTATTCTGTTTTAATCATTCATTGTTATTACTAATATACACTCATTTCCAAAAATTAAGGACCATGACAATTCAGACACACAGAGCTATTTAATGTGAATTAATTTGGTTTACATACATGTGATACAACTGAAAACGATAATAAAACACAAGAAACTAACAATCGTGGCTAAAAATAAAATTGTTAAAATGGAAAAAAAGCAAATTTATTCACACACAGTTATTAGCACGTCTTGGCACAAAAGCAAATTTTAATGCTGTATGTTAATGTTAATATGGAATATGATGTCAGAAATGCATGCCGTACAATGACGTAGCATACTGCGGATTAGAGTATCGAGGTGTTCCTGGGGAATAGAGTTCCATTCCTGCAACAATGGTGTATGAAGCCCTTGAAGGGAACGAGGAGGAGAATTCCCGCCTACAAAGCATATCCCAAGCATGTTCAATAGGGTTTAGATCGGGGGACCTCGCCGGCCAGTCTATGCACCAGATATCTTCTGTTTCCAGGGACTCATTGAGATGGTCCGGTTTAAGAGAACTTGCATTATCGTCCATAAAGAGTTCATCTTTCCTCTGCAGTCATTCCTCCGACCATTCTTTCATGATTGTTTTCGCTGTTTATTAATTAATGATCTTTGGCTGAATTGTTTTTTAGAGAAGTCATAAACATTTTCGTGGACTGCAAAGTTCATTTAATATCATCCACTTTTTCCTTTAAAATCCATTCAGAATTCCTAATGGACTTTCAAATTAAGGTTTGAAGAATGCAATCTTTATTCTTCGTTTCTTTTAATTTCTATTTTAATATTTTTATTCAGTTTTTATAATAATGTTTCTCAAAATGTAAAACTCAGTTCTCTGTTAATTAGGACTCGAATTTCCAGTTTTTTTTTATGGAGCTAAAAGTATTCAAACTATTTTCTTTTTTAAATAGAACAGTATAATTTTTCAAATGAATTTTAAAGATGTAATTCTCCTGACAACTCATAAAAATATTCCTCTACAATCACAGATTAAAGCCTTTCCTTTAATTTTCCCTTTTTAAATTTAAATAAAAATCTTAACATTACATCACTGCAACTCATTGTAATATCATATAATTGTTTTGAAATCTAAGAAAAGAAAGTGTTTTAAGACGTTCAGCAACGTTCCTTTGCATTCCTACAAAGATTCAAAGAAATCATTTGCTGGGAAACCGTCATTGACTTCAATGATCCTTGTTTTTTATTTCTTTACTAAACGTCTTCTTTTCTGATGCTGAATAGGAGAAACATCAAAGTTTTAAAATATTAATCTTCATAAAAAAAAATATACAGAAAGAAAGTTTGTTATGATAATATTATTTATTGAAACAATCTTCCTAATGTAAGTTACTTATTTAATTTAGATCTATTTTCTATTTCAACGAAAGAATAAAAATGTTTCTCTTCTTTTCGTGTTGTTTTTTTCTATCAAAACCTTCTCTTTTTTTACGTTCTACTCTATTAAGTAGGAAATTATATCTTCCTTGATGAAAGAAACTAAGTTATTTCCACCCTCCTCCTCCTTGATGTTTTTGCACCCCTGGGTTTTCCTGTTTGGCCTTGATGTGTTTTATCCCTCACCCCCTGTTAAGTCCTGATTGCCGGAAATCCATTTGTCGGATTGATAGCGCGTGCGTCTTTGGTCTCGTTGCATCCCTGGAATTGACAAAATTCATTGAGCTTCGTAAAGAAATGGTTATTGACTAAGAATTTAGAAAGGAAAAAAGCAACAAATATTTACTTTGCAATTTTACGAATTGTGTTCTGATTTATGAATTATATTACATAAGTGTACATGTACTAATGCTCTATATTTCTATTTGAAATGCATACTATTTTAAAACATACAAAAAAAGAGCAGTTGTGTCTATTATGGAATTATGAAGATTATTTCTTAGGTAAGAAGGAAGTACAACTAGAATTTCTTTCGAGTCTTAAAGGTCATCTACTTACGTGAAAAGAAACTGTATTTTTGCACTGGAAGTAGAACCGTTGTTAGATATCAGCTGAATCTAAATAATCTTTCCATTTTCTAATTAGGAATTGAACGAAAATACTTCAGTGCCTTCAACAATAAATTCAAAATCTATCTGAGACCATTGTCAGCTTCTAATAATAACTCTAATGTTTTGGAATTATCAACATTCATCATTAAAGTTACTTAATACAGAGAAAACAAACGTTAGTATCATTATTAGATGCTTACAAAGTTCCGGAGATAAAAAATTAAATAATGAATTTAAACGTTAATAAAAAAAATTAAAATTTGAGGGTTTTTTTTTCTTTATTATTTCTGAATAAGTTTATTTTTAAGCCACTATTTATTCAACCTTCATTTCATTGGTTTATTACTATGAGAACTATTGCACATTCATCTTATCCTTAGAACTTTATATCTAATACGAACAGCTCATTTTCCTTCTATTCCTTGGAATATGTTCGTGCATCGCTCTGAGCATCAATGTTTGCAAAAAAGTAGTCTGATTTTTTTTCTGTTCGTTTCATAAGAAATTATTTGTTTCGCAAAGTTTGTAATTGTCTTCCCCCATCTATCAAGTGTTACAAACCCAATTGTCGTGTTTCTACTTAATTCTCAATCTAAATTCTTTTCAGTAAAGAAGCTTTATTCCCCGAACTGTTTCTCATTCCATCATTAGTTCCAAATATTTCTTAAGCAACCCAGGACAGATCTATTTCGAGTTATCAATTAATAAAGATTTAACCGAGGATAACATTTGAGAGAAGGAATCTAATCTTTTCGAATCTTCGGATAATTCGCATCATTGCTTGTCTTGATGAATGTTTTCTACCCTGACTGCATGTTTTAGCATCATTATGTTCATCTGTTGGATATGAAGCCATTCAACAGCTGCTGTTGGGGGAATCTACCCTTTTTATTATCCATTAATTGGAAATATGTAGAATAATTTGCGACATTTCCTACTGGGAAATGGTTTAGCCTGATTTGCAAATTTCAACACATGGATGTCATCAAAGTCTTCATCATTCCTAAATTACGAAGAATCTAGGGGGAGCCACCCTCTATAATTAGCTACCATCGCAATATTTCCCCCGTGTTGTTTTCAGAACGAATGTATCACAACATGAAAAATATAATTTCATATTTTAAATTTTCTCAGTTGTCTGTGAGAATTTGAAAGTTTTTGTTTGTTTGAAACGCATTAAAAAACCCCAATATTTTCATTGGTTCATGGAGATTTCATGGTATCTTTGTGTAAATAAATCTTTCCATTGTTAGCAACATTTGGATTACTTTATTGAATAACAAGCGTAGTTGACTGAAGAAGGAATCTTGGATCTCTTAACCCTCGTCTAATGGGATTTTGAGAAAGCTTTAATTCTTTTAAGATCTACATTTTTTTCGTCCTTTTTCTTATTGTTTGTATTATTTCTTGGAAAATAAAATATGCAGTCGAAATATAATATAAGTGGTTTATTCAAATTTCAAACTATATTATTTACAAATTATTTATAATTTTATTTAGCATTGAATAGAATTCCTTTGTTTGTCGTAAAATTTAATTCAAGAACTTCTTTAAAATTATATTTATTAAAAATCCGAATGTATTTTCTTCTCCATAAAATCTTGATTCTGGTTACGAAGCTTAAAGAGTATTTTGTTGAAAGAAGAGAAACGAACTCACAACACTGGAATAAAGGCATTAATCTATGAAAAATCATTGTTAAATTCGTAGATCTATTCCAGAAATCTAATATCGATTATTACAATTACAATTACAGTATACTCTCGATATCTCGAAGTCGAAGGGACGCTAAAAAAAATTCGAGATAGCGAGTTTTCGAGATAACAAGGTCATAACCAAAACTTAAAAATTCATGTAAAAACACAAGATACGGAATACTATTCTAAAAATTAGAGTCTTGCTAGATGAGAATAAGTTTAAATATGTAATGATAGTTGACAGTAAGTCTAAATACACCAATGATAATTTTAATTTTTAAAAGTAGTCGAAAATAATTACATTAAATTGAAAAGAATTAGTAAAATACAGTGAACTTACATTGCTAGAATTTCTTAAAAAAGTCCAGTATCGTGGCCAGAGACATAATGAAGGGTGTTACGAGAGATTCTCGGAAAATACCTCTATTTGCTTCGACACAACAGAACGACGATTATTCCAGAAAAATTCATTTTCTACTTCGAAAAATATTCGACATAAAAAGGTTTTGAGTGAAAACTCTTCGACATAAGAATTAAAATTAACATTAGATGAATATGTAATATCAAGGGGAAAAATAATTTTTAAGACAAATCAAGGCTTTCGAGATATCGAGAGTCTACTGTACAAGTTATTGAAGTCCTGATGAAAAAGCGTCGGGAATCCATTGTCCTTCTGTTGTCAGGAAATAAGACGAAATTACCCAGGATTGAAAAAAAGTCTAAAAAACGTATCAGATTTCATGATTTGATTCAAATATAATTTACATTTTTCTTAATTTCTAAATATTATGAAATGAAAGAATCAGTTAACAGATGTTGTTGTTTCTCTCTTAATATCAGCCAGTTTTAAATATTTGCTGAAATTTCGATGTTTTTCTAAGACTAATAATTATTTTGAAAAAAAAAATAATAAAATATTGTTTATTTAAATATCACTGCTTGGATTAAAAATACAAAATGGAAATAAGAGTTTATGATGACATTACAAGTTCGAAATTCGATTGATTAATAATATAAAAAAAGACACTGAAAATTCATGATTTTAGAATTTTAATTGAAACATTCCTTTAGGTTTCAATACAGTCTGAATAATGATTTTATTCTGACAAATTATTTTTCGTAACTTAAAGATTCCCTGAGAGTCTTACAGGAAAAACATCGCCCTGGGTCTCACATCCCATCTTTTAAATCAAAATTCCTTTATTATAAAACCCTTTTAGTTGCTTGCTTTCTTTTTGTTTTTGTATTAGTTTATTATTACAATCTGATTTAGCAATGTTGAATAAATTCACTCAACATAAAAAGGGTTCTGTGATCATTTCCTGTATTCTTTCTTGGATATGACCTCATTAAATAAAGACAGGACATCTTTATTCTACGTCTATTATTTCTACAAAAATACACTTTTAATATTCCATACAATTATTGTTCTAAAAACATGAAAATAGCTTAGAAAATCAGGATAAGATAATGTTTAGAAAACAGTAACAACTTTAATTTTAAATTAAATATTATTAATTATATTTTGTGAATAAATTTGTTAAATTAAAGAGTAATTCTTATTGGTAAAGATAATGAATTTTAGTGTTTTTTTTCAGTTCATTATTCGCAGCAGCTTCAGAAAATAGACTTGAAACAAACGAAAGCAGTTCTTAGTCACGTGATTGAAGGAGAAATAATTTCGATTTTTAAATAACTAAAGTGTTGGGACGATTTTGTTTTAGATTCGTTTACTTTGTCTCCAAAGAAACTTTGAGTTACTTTTTACCTTTTGTAGCTAAATGATTTAAAGAAATAAGCGATGATTGCAAAATCCTTTTTCATTAGAAGAGGAGTTGGAAGCTAATCACAACAATGATATTAGGTTCAGAGAGAGAGAGAGCAGCAGGATGTCTTCTTCATTTTCACTGTAATCTGTTTACGTATCTGGAGAGCCCAGGAGTAAGCCCTTCCTATCCCCACCCCCTACTATATCAAACGGTGGACTTGCTCCAAGTTTAATAATATTCATTTGAGAAGCTTTTGCTAAAGAGAAAATATCAAAATCAACAAAGTGAGAATTAAAATAGAATTCCCTTAAACCAGTCTTATACGAAATGAGGACATAAATGCTCAACTTACAGAATCTGATTAAAGCTTTAAACGTAGTTACTATCATAAATTTCAACCAGTTCTAAATTATAAAAAAAAAGATAGAACACCTATGTAAAAGCACCTTTGGTTTTTCATCTTCTGTCGTCACTTTTCATCTAATTCCATTCGCAACCGATTTTTGACAAAATCAAAATAAAAAACAAATTCATTTTTGTATTTATTATTTTTTTAATATTGTAAGATTGTTAATTTTTTAAATACAGACTAGCAAAAATTGTATTTCAGAATGTGTTGGTCGATCGCCTATCGGAAGATTCCCAGTCCTTCAAATGATTTACCCTCGTGCAAAACGTTGAATTTTGATCAAATGTTTGTAACCCTCGTACAACGGGAAACGAGATAAAAAAATTAATCCTCAAAAAGTTATTTTACATCAAAAAAATCATTCTTCTTAATAAACAAATTTCTCCTAATAAATTTATACTTGGAGGTGCAGCTATATTTCTTACACATAGTAAAAAAAATCACAAAGACAAATTAGGAAAAATAGTTATTAATCCCTTACTTACAATTAAGCTTAAAGAATTAGAAAAAGTAGTTTTAAAATGGAATTGGAACTCGTAAAACAAACAATTATACATTAATCCTTTGGACAAATCACGTGTTGAGTCACTAGATGAGATATAATCGCTTACGGTAATTCTTAACAGTAGGAAGAAACAAATTATAAAAAGATTTAGTTCCAATTACAAAATTAAACGAATAAATTTTCTCCTAAATTCATATTTTTCGAAGGAGGAAAAATAAAAGAATAAGTAAATCGTCTAAATTTCTGTATTTTTTTCTCCCTCGCTGAAGACAATTCCAAAAGATTAGAATTTTATGGTTTGTAATAGTTGTCCTAAAACATACATTGGCTTAAAAACATCGTTCTATCGAAATAAGCCGCTATGTTGATAGCGAACTTTAATCCTTTTATTCCTATAATTTTGTTTGAATTACTTTTAATTTTAAATCAGGGATTTAGAGAAGTTCGTAGGACTGTCAATGTTTCATTGGATTCTGCAGAAATCCCTATTAAGAAAGAATTTGTCTTGGTCAGTGTTGGTCGGGGACTGGATCCATCCTTTGGTAACGACATCGTGAATTGCTTTAGGCAGATTACCAAATGCTTACACAAGATTAATGGCTTTTGTAATTGTTAGCAGTAGCTAATTAAATAAATAGAGAGAGAGAGAGCGTCTTACACTTAATTACATTCAGGAGATCTCTTCGGTCTAAACAGAGGATTATGTGGGAAGATATTATTGGATTTAAAATTGTCTTACCTTTGGGGAAAAAAATGCATGAATACATATTAAATAAAAATCAAGCTGAAAAATGAAGAAAATAATGAACAATGTATTGGTAAAGTGGTTGTTTTCTTTCCATTTAATCTTATTTTTCGTATTTTCTGGTTTGATCATCAGCACTTCGACTAATATAGATCAGCAGAAGTTAAAACTCCTTTCAAAAATACTTATTCTTTGCTTCACAAAAATATCTTAGCGGATTTTGGTAACTCATAAACAGAAGATCGACCTAAACGTTTTATTTCAATGCTTATTTTTATTCCTAAATTGTTAAAAAGAAAAAGATGATTCAAAAGTTAACCTTCCAAAGCTATTAGGGACACACAGACAGAGGTATTTCATAATCACAGCTAGAAATCTATTATGTGAAGTTGTTTAATCAGAGAATTCTGAAATGAAATCCAAGTAAAATGTGTCTGTGTATATTATGAAGCTCCGTAATCTGTTTTTACAATTTTGAAGTCATTCCTTTTTGTAAATAAGCCATTCTATTTAATATCTCAATGGTTGAAATACATACTTTAGTTTTTATTGTTAATTTGTTATTTTGGTTTGCAGATTCTAAATTTTCAAAAGCTGTTGAAATCAAGATGGTTGGAATATGAATCAAAATAGTTTAATAAAATAAATCTACGGAAAAAATCCAAGTACCGTAACTAAATAAACTTCTTCACTTAAAATATTTATTTTAACAAATTAAACAAGATTAACTCTTGTCTCATCCTAGTTTTTTCTAACTTCTTGAGAATAAGTAGCAAAATCGAACGCGGATGATGCGCATATGTGACGCGTACTATGTGCCATTCTACTCGTGAGCTACCGAACTTTACATTTCAATTAAATGTTCTATGCTATTATAAAAATAAGTAAAATAAAACGCCTTTAGGAAGGGTACATTGTATCTCCATCCGATATCGGATTCTCATAATATTAAGAGATTATTAATATTAAGAGACAGGATTTTCAATTTCCAATAAAGGATTCAACGCTGTTCTGAATCGTCTGAAGTTCGTTTTCCATCAAAACAAGCTACACTACCATAGCGATCCATAAACAGAAATTCACCCCCATTCCGTATTCGGACATTCACACAGATGCCTCTCCAATGCACTTTTATGATTTCAGCCTCCTTTCAAAGAGCGCTCGGGAACAGATGACCTTAGATGGTCTCTGGAAAGTGGGACAGGATCAAAGAAGTCCAGTTTAATGGCAACTGAGATGTAAAGGCATTCTTTTAAATCTCGCGCAACCACTGGCGGAGAGAATGATTCACATGACTGGAGTATGATCTAACCATATTATACCATTGCTACCATAATAGTGAATGTATTTCATCTGTTTCTCCTTTTTGTCTTCCACGTTTTCTAGAAATCTCTCCTTGGACTTCAATGTTTGACTTTTATTTCTTCTACAGATACTTGTTCCTTTAGATGAATTTCATTTCGGTTTTCTTTTTCTATCTATGGAATTGGAAAATGTGTCTTCAGTGTCTCCGAAAACTTCGCCTGACAAATATTGAACTTCCTCTGACTTATTTGCTTCGTAATTCCTGTTGCTCCCTTTCTCATGTCATCGACCTTTAAAGTTCGAACTTCATAAATATCTTTAGCAGCGGAGTCTTAAATCCATGATTCATCTTGTCTTCTTGGTTTTTTGTTGTAGCTTATTTGTTTTTTTGTTTGTATTTTTTGTTAAAAAAAAACAACGCAACTGAAGATCTTCAAATGAGATACATTTGGAAGTTTTCCACTTCATCTTTCCATTGGCCCTCTTTTTTTGTTTTTTATTGGCAAGAATACAGATCATCAGGTCAGTCATCAAATTCATTACTTGAGTCCAAAATTCAATTGAGAGTTGTGCAATGATTAACATGATTCTTGCTTTCTCCAAAGTGGTTAATTCTGTAACTCCATTGCTTTGTGGTTTAATCTCTTCTGAACAGTTCTTGAAATTCTCTCCCATTGTTTGAACCAACATTTTGATGCTCATTTCATTTTCTCTTATGTTCTTAAATTCTACGAAACAATTGAAAGCTTCATCTTTTGATTAAGATAAAAAATGAACACAAATCTTCTGTACGAATCAATTAGAACACTTACTTCACTCCGCCCAGAGATGTAACAGACAATGGCTCATGTGAAAAGTTCCAACGGATAATTTGCTGCTTTAGAATCAACTCAATGAACTGGATTTTCCATAAGTTTCCCGTAATTATGGTCCTAACTTTTCAGTTATGAAACTAAATCCTCTGACTGAGTCTTTCTGTTCCTTGTATTCAATGTTTTTAGAGTTATTGTTGTTATACAAAAGTTCGAGTCAGTATTTGAGCAGTTTTTCTAGTTCATGTGGTCTCTTTTATTGGGCTTTAGGGACAAGTTGTCAACAGTATCACAGACGAAGGTTCTTCTTTCATCAAAGGTTACTTAAACTCTTTTACTTATTAAGTTTCTTATTGAAAGTAGTTTGTATCTGAGTAATATAAAAACGACATTTGTATCATCTTTCGTAATTGTTGAGTTTTATTTTTTCCTTGACTTCTGTAAATGAAACTTCCATTTTCTTCACCATTAACTTCTCTACAAAATGGGACAACTTCTCCAGTCACTCTTTTCCGGAGGTCATCCGGAGTCAAGATTTCAGAGTTCAGTTGATTTTTCTTCTTGTGTAGTGTTTATTTTTTGTAGCATATCTACGGCTGTTAGTGCTCTTACGACTGTTAGTGTTTTTCTTGCTTCTTCGTTCTTGTGCTCATTCTTCCCTTGATTTTCTTTTTACATTTGTACTTTACTTAGTTACTCCTGCCAACTTTGAGGAGTAACTGATGAAAAATCAGATCGGAAAAATCAGTTGCACTGTCTTCTAACGGTGCAGAGTTCTTATAGCTGCAGTTACATGTTCCGTTTTCGATGTAATCCAACTACGATGTAGTAGACAAATTCTCGTTCATTAACGACTTTACTAATCGCAGCACTTCGTAATAAGATGTTTCTATGAGAGAGAAAAAGCGGAATTTAGAATCAGTTTGCCTCTGATGTCGTTGCAGTCAACGAAATTTATTGCTTTCTAGTTGAATATTCTTGAATTTTAGGCTTAAATCACTTTGCAGTCTTCACTATTTCTACATAGATATCTTTAGGTTTATTTCAGACAACTTTAGCTAAATCGTTTTATCTTCATTTTTTGTTTCTCAGTTTTGTCTTGCTTTTCTTTCTACTGCTATTTTCTTCCTCACATTCAATAACAGATTTGAACACTTTTTTTTGTTTTCAACAAAGTTCCTATTGTAATGTCTTAGCGCTTCAGTTTTACTCAATTGGAAATCTGCCAATCTTACAGATTTATTTTAAAGCTCATGTAATTAATCTCTTGTGTTTATAACCAAACCACTCTCTGATATCACATTGATAGAGAAATGGAATGGTATTTCAACATTTACTTAAAAAATGAAACTTACAAGAACACAACATAGCTATTTCACTTCGAGATTGAATAACAATTAGAAATGGGGATGTTTAAGGTCTCTGGGTCGAGGCTGGAAAAGTCACGTGATGTG
>JAFIDM010000004.1:67588299-67669817 GCA_023159025.1 Thereuonema tuberculata
GGAAATCGGGGACAGCGCTGTTTCGAGGCTTATTGGCCTCTCATCAGGTTTGTGTTTGTTATTCTTTTAAAATTATCAATGAAGCGATTTGGAACTTCATCTTTCGACAGTTTTAGTTCAAAAGAAAAGTTGGTTTCTTAATTTTAGATGTATTTTAAAGTGTTAAGAAATTCCTTTCTTAAAACAACCAGAAAATTATTATTTTTTATTATGAAAGTAGAAATATTGAGAATACCCAGTTTCCATTCACACCTTGAGCTATCATCGACGTCCTTATTAGAACTCATCAGTCACAAATCAACTCGAAGCCATGAAAGACCCAGATTCCCTTTCACCATAACTCAAGACGTCAAATAAAAATTGTGTATTGTTGTCATATTTCCATTGGTGCACATTAAACTCCCCCATATTTTTCTTATTATTTAAAGTATTACTTACTAATTTCTTTAATTTTTATTATTAAATTTGTTGAAAAATTGTTATTAAGTTAAAGGAAGAAAATGAAGTTTCTTTTTGTATTTTCCATCGCAACTAAAGAAGAATCTGAATTTTAAAGAATATTTTAATAAAAAAAACAAAAACAAGCTGTGAATTATCGTTAAGAAAAATACTTGTAAAAAAACAGCAACAGTTTTCAGTGATTATTAGTTACTCAAAAGAGAAGGAGGAGAAGAAGATTTTTTTTCTTTTTGGGGGGTTATTTCTTATTTAGAAGGTTTTCTACTTGAACTGGTTTCTCTGAAGTTTCAGGAAACAAAATAGAAAATGGAGAATTCAATGGACTTTTAAGTTCCCATTTTAATTTTAATAAAAAGAAGAAAATAATCTTTACTATTATAAATCCAGACCTACGGATTTATAATAGATGACCTACGGATTTCGAAGACGAATGACTACCTACGGATGTCTTCAGGTTATTTAAAGACTGTTTCAACTTCGAATTTAAAAAGTTATTTGATTTGGTTTCTATTATTCTCCATTAATTTTAAAGCATACTTTAGTAAACATTTGAAATAGTTTAATCAAAATGTATATATGTATGATCGTCGGAAGCGTAGTTTTATTCATTTCTTATTTCTTTTGTGCCGTTTTGAAAGTGACTTTTCTTCAAATTTCAGCCATTGATTGTTCTTCTTTCTTTTTATTTTAGTTTTTTATGCTTTATTTACCTTTATCATTAATATTTTGATAGTCTTTTTGATATTTCATGTTGAGTATTAAAAGGTTCTACAGTAAAACCTCGTAAAGTCGTCACCCGGATAAGTCGTCACTCCGTTTAAGTCATCGTTTTTCTTTGGTCTCGAAAAGTCTCATACACAATAATGTAAAATAACCCTCCTTTACCCGTCACCAAATTTAATTCTACTCCGGATAACTCGTCACCGTCAAAAATGGCCAAAAGCATCTTTCTTTTCCATATTGCATGTCATCGTATTGTCTTTTCAGCCCCGCCCCTTCACTTTCAGAAAGCCAAGCCTTTACGGGGAATTTTCGACCATGCCTGTCACTTCATTCCTTTCCTACCCCTTCGGGTTCTTGGAATCTCGCTGCTAATCATTCAAAGCACACTTCTCGCTGCGACTCTCTCGAGTGTAGACGTTTTTCTTGACCGCTCCTGAGTGTGACTTCATATCATAGCGAGTAAGCCCTGCTCTAAGGGCTATTTTTCCTCTTGCAATTTCGTGGTTCGATTACGTTTTTAACATGCCAGGGAAACGAAAACTTACCTCGTTATCTTTTAAAGAAAAAAAAGACTTAATTGCACTTTTTGAAAAATCAAATGTTTGGAAAACAGCTTTAGCCAAAGAACACCATATTCCCAAGACTACATGAAACGATATTCTTTCATCGAAACAAGTAATTGAAGAAGCTGACTGCAAAGACAAAAGAAAGAATGAGGAAATTGAAGTTTAACGAGATCGAGGAGGTTTTAGTTCGATGGCTAAAACATGCCAGATCGCAAAATGTGCCTATTTCTGCCATGATTCTCAAAGAAAAAGCCACGGAAATTGCTAAGGAGTTGAACATTGAAGATTTCGGCGGCAGCAATGGTTGGTTGGAACGTTTCAAAGCCAGACATTGCCTTTATTTTAAAACGATTAAAGTGTGATAACTATAAAATGTTTTTTTTTTTTATTATTTTCCACTTATTCATTTGCATGTGTTGATTTCTGAAAATCTTGATTTTCTCATCGAATCCTACAGCAATTCATGAAAATACTGTATTTCAGTGTTTTTTGGGTTTTTTTTTCCAAAAATTCCCACTCCGCTTAAATCGTCAAAAATGTTTGGTCCCTTGAGTGACGACTTAACGAGGTTTTACTGTATTACAAATTAGATCTTTCATTTAACTTCTCTTCTGGTTCATGTTAAACTCACAACTATTTGTTAAAAGTTACAAAAGCCAAGAATCTCGTAATTTCTTTTATTTATTTTTTTTGAGGGAAACAAAAAAATAAATAATAAACAAGCAAAATGCCGTTCCGGCATGGCCGAGCGGTCTAGACGGCGGTCTGCCGTGTAGCCCATGTGTCGGAACCCAGGTTCGAATCCCGGCGTTGGCATGGCTGTATCTTTCTTCTTCTGTGTTTCGTCCGTTTCTTCCCTGGGACTTGCTATCTCAGGGTTATTTCTGGACGAGATGTGAATCTCGTCCCCCTTCTGGAATTTCCTAGCCAAATCCTGACGTTGTCAGGTAGGGCTAGCCCGTGGTCCAAAGTCGATGAAAGGAAGGAAACAAGCAAAATCCTACCTTTGCATTATTAAAACGATAAAATTAAATAATAATAATAATAAGGCAAAATACATGAGTCTCCTTTATGCCTAAAGAGTATACTTATAATAAAGTATCATAGAAAAATCATAATAGCTCTTTCATTTGTTAATAATCCTCAATAATTTAAAAATAATTACTAATTAAATAATAGAATATTTAGTATAGAGCATATTTCCTGTAAGACAATTACTCAATATATAAGCTTGATTTTGTCTTCCAAAAATGTTTGAAGAAATGAATGTTTTCCAAAAATGTGTGAATGAAGAAAGAATTAATTGCATTAAGTTTTTTGCGTAATTTGTGAAGTACTTTTCGATTTCTCTATCTATCTTTACCCTTTCATAGATAGGTGTTGTCGCTACCTCTTTTACACTTCCTTTCTCCCTGCACATGCCTTCGAGAACTCACGAGATTCCTGCTCGTGAAATTACGTGATTACTTCCGAAGGAATTCGTTTCCAATTCGTTGTGACCCATCGGAATGCTGAGCCAAGAAGAACTCACTCTTTCATATGTTTAGTAAGAACCCTTGGCACCTACCTATTCCCCACAGCTTTCACTTCAAATGAAATAGCTTTGGAATATAATTTTCTTTCTTTTCTCACTTTTCCAAATCTTCCAAAATTTTTTAAAAGGACTGGAATTATTTTATTTTTATTTCATCAAAGAAGAACAGAAGGAATATTTACTTTACACCAGGATAATAAAAAGAAATTTATTCACGTGTATATATATATACGATTTTATTTCAGTGGGGGGGGGGGGCTGATTTGCAACAAAGAAAGAAAAACAAATACGTCATTTTCAAACTTTTGGTGACAGGAGGAGGGAGGGGGTCTTTTCAATCTCTCATCGAACCAAAACAAAAAACGAACTAGAAACGGGGCTCATTTCCTCTATATATTTCTATGAATCAGTCTCTGGATTACGTTTTACATAAATGGTGGAATTCTCAAAAATTCTACTTCTATGTTTTGTTTTATGGGATAAGATCCTATTAAAATTCTTAGTCAATATAAATTCTTAAATGAAAAAACAATAGATTTTAACTTTTGCCAATCTAAGATAGAATGAAAGATACATGTTTGTAAGTTAGAAAACTATATTGTACAAAGTATAAAAATATGTAGTTTGTGGAAAAAACTAACACCTGCTGACATATCAGAAGAACTGACACACCTGTTTAGTGGCTCCGCCTTTCAATCGAATTACCTTAGCAACACAAGAGGCATAGACTTCATGAGCTCTCTGAGTACTGAGTATATAGTGTAACATCATACAAAGAAGTTCGCCAGATTTGAACCCAATACAGCATATGTGAGATGCTGTTCAAATCCGGCGAACTAGGCCAATTCGGAGGAGTGCTTCTTCGATCATAATTTGGCGATTGGGAACTTGTGCGATGGCGCATTGTCCTGCTGAAACAGACCTCTGCCGTCTGAGTGAATATATGATGTAAACTGATGCAAATGATCCCCAACGATGGTTACATGGCGTCCGTCGGTCAATGATGTCTGCAGTGCATCTCATCTGAAAACAAAGCACGTACTAAGAGAGTCACTGCCGCCCTGGATTGTATGTTGTTGGTAGGCGGAATCCATTGCTTCATGTGGTCTTCTCATCACACGTTCATCTGCCCGAAAAAGCTGGAACCGCGACTCGTCTGACCAGGTCACACATTTCCAGTTGTCTTGCGTCCAGTGACAATGCTTCCGAGTCGTAATGATGTCGGGTAAGTAATGGAACTCAAGTGTATTCCATAGACGAAAGTGAACTTTGTACTGTACGAACGCTAATGTTCGTACATTAAATTCTGCTGCAAAGTCCACGATCGTCCGTAGTCTTTCGTCTCCTGTGTCGTACGTTGCATGTCTTCCCTGATGTTGCGCAGTCGAGATACGCCCTTGATATTATTGCACTTGAAAATTCAAATCTCGTATTGATTTCGAAGATGGAATGAAACATCACTCGCCTACATCAAGTCTCATTCAAAGGCGCTTAAATCGTGATAAGCTGCCATTGTTACTGCGAATTATACGACAGCGGATTGCAGATACATCCGTCTTTATAGGTACTTCAGTTGCGAAAAATACCATTTGACGCAGGGCTGTGATGAAATATATTGGAAGTGGTGGTACAGACTATCTGTTTTCTTGTACAGTATTTCAATGCAACATATCTGGTAAGTAAATACAGTAAACTCCCGATTATCCGCGGACCTCTCCTGTTTCCATTTTTTTTACTGTAGAATAAATTACGGAACACATTTTTATACATATTGAGAAAGAATGCGTTAGTCATGATCGGCAGTGCAGCATCCACATTTAGCGACTGCAAGTAGGGGGTTTCATGTTTCGAAACGAAAAAAACAAACACAATTAACCAATTTTTTTGTTAAAAAGTAAGAAAATAAAGTAAAATAAAATAATTGTTTATAATGTATGTACTGCCATTTTAATGTAAATAAAACATGTTAAAAGCATTTTTGTGTTGATTTTCGTCCTATTTCGGATTATCCGCGGAATTCGCTTACCCGTGGTTACCGCGCCACCCAATTCCGCGAATAATCGGGAGTTTACTGTACTGCTTATAAATTTATATGAATCTAACAAAAATAGTGCAACAATATTTCATTTTAACTGAAATATTAGAAATCTATTACTTATTTATTTGTTTAATTATATCCATGTAAAATAAGTCTTATTCATGATGAAAATATAAATCACAGCAATCTAAAAGAATATGGAGAGGGAAAACAATTTCTCTTACATAATAAAATGAGCGAGTACAAATATACAGCTATAGAAGTATTACTTTACTTTACTTTACGCGATCAGGCCCAGGGGACCGCGCGATGTAACAACCAGACTCTCCATCTGTCTCTATTTTCAGCCACCCGTCTCCAGCTCTCCGAAAGTCCCAGTCGCAAAAAGTCTTCCCTCAATCCATCCATCTCTTCCTAGGTCTTCCCACTGGTCTTTTGCCTGTTGGGGTCCAATCCAATACAATTTTGGGCCACCTTGTTTCTTCCATCCTCACCACATGCCCTGCCCATTGAAGTCTCTTACTTTTCATCACCCCCACAATATTGGGCTCCTTGTAAAGCTCATAAAGTTCGGCGTTGTGTCGTCTTCTCCATTCTCCCGTAGCTTCATCCTGGATTGGTCCATAAATTTTCCTAAGGACTTTTCTCTCAAATATAGAAGTATTATGCATATATACAATACACGTTTGAAGACCCTAAGAAACCGGCGAAAGGATTTTATTGAGAAACCACATGTTACGTAGTTGGGACTTCATCAGGCTGCTATCATTAGAACTATTAAATCATGCATTGATCTGAAAGGTATATATATTATAACAAGCCTTTCATGATGAATCATCAAGTAGTGATGTATAGACAAGAATAGATCTCTTGGATCTATCTAGTTACGGCCCTTGTTGTAAAATACTTCTCAGTTCTATTAATGACATTGAGATATTCTTTGTCAATCAATTAATATCCTATCTTCAATTCTGTTATATTTTTAAGACCATCCCTTTAATTATCCTCTGAATTAATCCTCCGTTCTATTTCTTTATGTAATTTCTCTTTTTATTCCCAGTTTATTGCAGCTTCTGTTATGAGAACTTCTGAATTAAAATTTGGTAAATCTAAGTAAAACAAATTAGTCAGGAAATAAGTAGATATTAGATGCGTTAGAAAGAGATCAAAAGAAAGAAAGGATTTTAATTGAAGTAATATTTGCTTGAGCAAATTGACAGTGGACAAGAAATTAGAATAAACAATTTTTAACGTGTCGTGTTAATTATTTAAAAAAACCACTACTCAGACACCTATTTACAATTAAAAATCCCCAATAAAACTTATTGTTTTATTTGTTTTATTGGGGATTTTTAATTTTTAATTGTAAATAGGTGTCTGAGTAGTGGTTTTTTTAAAGAAATTAGAATGTTTGACGATTGTTTTAATAGTTTGGTTTCTGATAATGTAGTTTTAAATTTTTTTTCCCTCGTCAAAATTGTTTGTAAAGAAATAAATAAAAGCTGATATTGAAGTTTTCAACAAAGGTTTGAAATATGAATATTTTTGTTCCCAGTATTTTAATAGAAAACCATGAAGACATTTCCCCTTCGTATTCAGTCAATCTGCTTCAACAATATGGATTCCTATTTTCTGCTATTTACTGAATTTCTTAAGCTAGAAAGTAGGTTTTTACTCCGATAAACTGTCTTGGAAACGTTTTCACTTAAAACTTATTTACAGAGACATAATTCTTTCCTTTTTTTATTTAAGCGCAATATTAAGAGAAAATATGTCTCAATAGATTTAAATTATTTAAAGTACTTTTGTATAAAACATTATTTTGAATAACAACATATATTTAGTAATAAAGAATTGTTGGGTCTCGGGAAGCTTTTATTGTTGATTGTGAATATTTTCTGATTAATTAGATACGTAATTAACCGAGAAAAGAAACAATACAGATTTAGGTCTTGGGCATTACAATCACTTTCTTGATCATAATTTCTTTTGGTAACTGAAAAATTTCAATAAATGAATGAATTAAGGTGATGAATTAATGAACGGTTGCAGTGAAACTTACATAAACACTCAGTAATGATTGGTTGGAAGGTATTGCATAGAAATTCACAATTTATTGTTAATAATGTTTCATCTATGTTGCAGTGGTAAGAGTTAAAAAAACCTCCATTTTGTAAAAAACAAGCTGTTTGGTGTTTGTGGCCATTGTCTTCCGTCGGATTCTTATCTATCGATTTATTTATTGCTTAATTCTAATTAATTAACTTGAAACGCTTGAATATAGGTGTTTGAATCATTACGTAACCCTTTTATTCTATCAATTATGGGTGAGATTAAAATACGACGATAGTTTAGTTCATTTCTGTTTTAATTTACGGGAAGGGATATTCCTTTCCATTTATTCCTTTTCATTTTAAACAGTTGTTATTAAGTCAATACTTATTCTTCGTAAAATTATTTACTATTAAAAAAAACAAAAGTTTTATTAGTATTTAATTTCGTAGAAAGGATTAAAATGTTTTCACTTCCCCTCAATCTGAGCTGATTCTGTTGATAGAAGATAAGTTTTTCTCTTTCTTCTTCTTCGTCCTGACAATGATTGTAATAAAAACGAAGCTGATTTTATTCAGCCAATCTCGGACGATGTGGATTTGGCGGCGGTGGCCTTTGAACGACACGAGTCCCTCGACAAACACTTGCACGTGATACGTCAACAGTCAGTCCAATAGAACAGAGAATTCACTTCAACATTCTTCATTTTGTTTTTATTTATTTATATAAAATAAATTTAAAAATGTTATTTTATCAGTACATGTTGATTAAAAGAGTGATTCCCTCATCCATGATAGAAAATTTTGAAAAAAAAAATTAAGGGTAACGTCATAAAATAATTAGTTACTGAGAAATAGGAGTTGAAATTATTTAAATTATCCAAATATATTGATATCCTATTTTAGTTGATTTCTACAGTTTGTAATATTCTTGTATATGTAATTCAATGAAAAAAAAAGTAAAATAAAAAAGAGAATTAGATTAAGAGGTTTTAAAAAGCAATTATTAAGTTGAAATATCTAAAAAATCTGAATTTTAGACATCCGTATAAATATAAGGAAAATCCTTGTTAATAAATTATGGAAATAAATATCTTTAGTTGTAAAAACTATTCATCCAATTGAACTGAAATTGTAGAGATTTTTGTAAGAACGATATTTATTAAATATACAAATAATATGAGCTTAGACGAGGAATTCTTTGTTGGATGTAAAATTCATTCAATGTTTCGGCTCTTGAATCTTCATCAGGAGTCTTTTCGCCGAAGTCAATGTCTGTGGCGTTTCTGTAAAAGACAGGAAATAAATCTTCATCTATTCCATGTCTAACCTAAACTAAGTTAAACAAAACTATTGTTTTTGGTAAATATCCGATCAACAGTTAAAGAGCTAGAGTTCGTTTATTGTCCGTCCGTCTGTCGTTAAAATGAAAACTAAGATGGTGTCCGTTGCCATTGTCAGGAAATCATTGTGGAATGTCTTCAAAACAGACAAATACACGAAAGGAAGGACACATCCAAGCGATTCCGGGATGCGAACCCAGATTCAGATACATTAGCCCCTGCCTTGACCACAAGGCTGTGCCTGAACGAATGCACAGAAATGACAAAGGCTTGTTGGTGGTGGTTGGGTTTTTAATGGCGCAAAAGCAGCTGTAGCTAAGCTGCGCCAAGAAAGATAAAAAGGAGAAGAAAGAGAAGAAAATGGAATGAAAACTAACTACCTAGATAAAAAGAACAAAAACAAGAAAAGAACAGGTAGTGCCGAAAGGAATGACAAAGGCTTCAACTTGTCCTTGTAAATTTATATAAAACGATCAAAATACTAAACTAGGATGATAATCTTAAATAAGATGTTTGATAAAGAGTCTTAATAAAAAAAAAACGTAAGATAGTATCATTAAATACTCTTATTTCATAGAAGTCTATTCATTATTGAAAGCAAAATCACTAATAGAGGAATATCTCCGACAAAGAACCCCACTTAGATAAACAAAAGGATAGAAATTCTTGTTCGCTATAATTGTTCTTTCTTTTCTGTTACCGTACAGCAATTACCCCATTTTAACAATTGTAACTTTTAACAAATTGGACAATGATCAGTTCTTTATCCTTCCTCTGCGTTGGTGGGAGAAGGTCAAAGAATCAGTTGCATTGCCGTTAGAAGAGCAACAGGTAAATTGAGTTTAAGGTTCTCCAGGGTTAATAAGGTTAGAGCAGCAATGATTGTCAGTCGAAATCCAACACATGACGCAGCTCCGATTAGAACACCTCCTAATCCAATTCGTCTCTGAATAAATTACAGGGAATAATTTCATACAGAATTGCCAGCGATAATCCATTACTTTTGTTGGTTTTAATTTTAATCCATTGGTTTTATTGACTTTTTATCTGCTGAGAAAATGGAAATCCATTTTATTTCATGTTTTGCTTTGATTACATACAAATATCACAGCACAATTTTTTACTTTCCTTGAAGAATTTATTGAATCTCATTAATTGAAAATATTTACTTCTTTTACTGTTGATTAATTAAACGAATTCAGCAGTGAATTAATATCAATGCCTTCTTATTCTACTTTTTTTCCTTTGTGTTTGTAAATCCATTTCAAGGATAACATTTCTCTAGTTTGAATTGAATTAGACCACTTTTAATCTTGAAGACAATAAAGAATTATCGAAATTCATCTCACTTGATCTTAAGAATTCAAGTTCATTTGATATTTGTTCAATCTATTTCAAAGACCTGTTGGAGATCTGTGTTTTTATTTCCTACAGTAAATATTCTGTAGCTAAATTCTCTTTACTAAATACAATATTTCTAAAGAATCGAACGAAAAAGGCATTTATTATTTTAATGTTGGGAAGTGGCTTCTGATTGATCTTATATCCCCGGTCTGTCTGTCTGTCTGTCTGTCTGTCTGTGGACAAGTATCCCACAATGCTTCGCAACGGTGTCTATTAGCTCAGTTGGTTAGAGCGTCGTGCTAATAACGCGGAGGTCGTGGGTTCGCTCCCCTCATGGGCCATTCTTATTCTTCATTTTTTCTCCACATTTTAAATCTTTCTTTCACATTTCAGTTTCTCAACTTATGACATTATGAGATATTGGTTATGTAATCCTTTAGAAGTGGGATTTTGATAACTACTTTATTATCTCTAAAATTAGTATCAAGTTGTTATTGAAAGTTATTGAATTCAGTCTTTTAATAAGATTTGAGCTACGAATAACGATTATTCCATATAAATAGGTGTGGGTAAGATAGCATGAGGTCGCAAACAGACTCGCGCGCGCATTTTCTAGACCACCCCGGCGCAGTCTATTCTAAAGTAAAGGTGACTCAATCTGTACTCTACTCATCCTTCTTATTAAATCATTATCAGGAATTCAGTGTATTAACAACTTTAGAATAATTGTCTTCATTCACGTATCAGAAGCCGTTGCGAAGCATTGTGATTGGTTTACTAATCGTTATCGCTACCTTGTTTTAATTAGAAGAAATATATGTTATTATAATTATCTTATTTAATTGTTTTTAAATTTAATCCTTATCATTTGTTAGATCAAAAGGACAATAGCAAGCCTGCATAGGGCCATGGCCTATAGTGAAAGTGACGCATTTGAGGTCAGAAATAGATTAAGGGGGTCTTAATAAGGAATAATGTCCATAGGCCCACGTCTCCAGCTCTTACCGTTTCGTAGATAACGCCCATGTCAAGGTACAACTTTGATTGTAAATTGCTCGGCCATCGTAGTAGATAGAGAGGGTTTTTGTTGCATTCATCTGTCCTGGAGATACTGGTTCTAACAGTATGCCACATGACCCGCCAACTACCCCAGAACCACGTGACATGGTCAACTAGTTATGGGCCCGTAAGTCAAGATTTTGGGGTAGGTACCTCTGAGGTTTATACATGGTATAATGGTATATATTGAATGCATATGCATGCCAAGTTTGAAGTTCGTAGTGTTTTCCTAAGTTGGTGTATTTGTCAAGTGAAGTTTTAACTTTGAAGTCGGATTTAAGGGTGAAACCCATGTTTCCGAATATGGTGCTAGAGGATAAAATGATCATAACCATAACCCGTTGACCATGTCCAGGTCACGTGGCATACTGTTAGAATCATTATCTCCAGGGTAGATGAATGCAACAAAAACCAGAGCTCTTCTACTATGATGGCCGAGCAATTTGCAATCAAAGTTGTACCTTGATTTGGGCGTTACCTACGAAGCGGTAAGAGCTGGAGACGTGGGCCCATAGACATTATTCCTTATTAAGACCCCCTTAATCTATTTCTGATGTCAAGTAGGTCACTATTAGGCTGTTGTCCCTTATAAATAATATTTCAGAACTTTTGTGTTTGAACTTAAGTTTTTAACGAATCAGTTGGTTTTGAAGTGAAAAGATCCGTTGATCACAAAATAAAACCATTTGGACAATTTTTAAGTCGTTCAATAAATAATAAAAATTTACCTGAAAATTAGGAAATTTAAAAATTTGATAATTTCAATATAAAATGATTCTCCTGTTCTTTTAATAATAGCATTTTCATTTTGAAACAATCTGGTACTAGGTGCAATGGAATTTGGAATTTCTTCTTTTTCTTTGAACAGTATATAATCTGCTAGTAGAGGGTGGGGAATCTGCAGCCTTTTGTAGTCTTTCGATTGGAATTTCAAAGTCCTACGAAAGACCACTTACAAAAAAAAAGAACAGTAAAGAATTATAATATAAATAAGTGAAAACTTAAAAAAATTGGTTAAGATAAAAGTCGACCAAATATTTCTATTTCGATGCCACCCTCACTTGACGACGGTTCCTCGAAAACATATCTTGAAGCTTATTTTACGTTAAACGAGCAGCTCTTTTCCATTGACACCCTCGTTTTATAATTCTACATACAATCTTAGAAAACTAATGTTTACTATTTTATAACTAAAGGTATAATTATAACCTTCGTTACCTTCCACGACCGAAAAGGTCCCATTGGACTTCAGAGATGGATTTTAAATTTCGTAGGCTCTTCATGATCTTTAGGGAAAATATTTTAATGGCATACATTGACTGGGAACCGAGGGGAGAGGATTGGGAAGGGTTATAATCTTCCTCCACCTCCTCATTGCATCCGAAAATGGAAGAATAACAACATTTTGGATCTATTTTCTTTGCCCGTGCCTCCCAATGGAAAAGGATAAAATGTTTTTTTTGTTTTCTTTTTGATTGAACGACAAAATAACCTCTTCCATTTCAAATTCCTGAGTAAGTACATGTATGCCTACATTTATACAATGATCTACTGAGCTCAGTCTGTTACAAGTGACCTTCAAACGACAAAAGGTTCCCATTCCTTTTCTAGTAAATGTAACTTTTATAAAAATCTGTAGAATATTATTTAACTTTCCTGAAGCAAAAAAAATAACTTATTTTTCGATTTACATTTTATTTATTATTAGTTTTCTATAATTGGTAATTTGTGTTAATTACTTCTTTTTTTGATTAAAAAGCTAGTAATAAAAAATAATAATACAGCAAGACCTCGTTAAGTCGTCACTCAAGGGATCAAACATTTTTTACGACTTAAGCGGAGTTACGACTTAGGCGGAGTGGGAATTTTTGAAAAAAAAAAACCCAAAAAACACTGAAATACAGTATTTTCATGAATTGCTGTAGGATTCGGTGAGAAAAACAAGATTTTCAGAAATCAATATATGCAAATGAATGAATGGGAAAAAAAAAAAAAAAACTTTTTATAGTTACCACATTTTAATCGTTTTAAAGAAAGGCAATGTCTGTCTTTGAAACGTTCCAGCCAACCATTGCTGCTGCCGAAATCTTCAATGTTCAACTCCTTAGCAATTTCCATGGCTTTTTCTTTGAGAATCACGGCAGAAATCGGCACATTTTGTTTTCGTTTCCCTGGCATATTAAAAACGTAATCGAACCACGAAATTACAAGAGAAAAAATAACCTTTACAGCGGGGCTTACTCGCTATAAAATGAAGTCACACTCAGGAGCGGTCAAGAAAAACACTCGACAGAGTCGCAGCGAGAAGTATGCTTTGAATGATTAGCAGCGAGATTCCAAGAACCCAAATCCTCCGAAGGGGTAGGAAAGGAATGAAGTGACAGACGTGGTCGAAAATTCCCCGTAAAGGCTTGGTTTTCTTAAAGTGAAGGAGCGGGGCTGAAAAGACAAAACTTGCTTGCAAAATGGAGAAGAAAGATGCTTTTGGACATTTTTGAGGGGGACGAGTTACCCGGAGTAGAATTAAATTTGGTGACGGGTAGAGGGTTATTTTACATTATTGTGTATGAGACCTTGTCGGGACCAACGGAAAACGACGACTTAAACGGAGTGACGACCTAACGAAGTTTTACTGTAGTTACTTAAATCTATCTTTATCTACCGTAAGATATGGTGGTTTTGTAATAATAATAATAACAGCTAGCATACAAACACTCATTTATTAAGAACACGGTCCCATACTTCAAGTACACACCACAAAGCGTATCAGAGTCACCCTCACACAAGCTGTACTGGGACCGCCCCATTCACACAGACAAAACTATACATCAAAACAGACGTGACATCACCCTTGTTGATAAGGTCAACAAACAGACCTATCTCATTGATATAGCAGGGCCTATCAGCAAGAGCATGCAGAAAACTCATGCAGACAAGATCATTAAATACATCGACCTAGCACACGAGCTCCAGAAGCAGTGGAGGAAGGACCGAGTACGTGTTGTAACCATCGTCTTGTCCGCCACTGATCTGGTGCCTCATACATTGCACCAGTCTCAGCACACTAGGACTTCATAAAAACACTTATGCACAACTGCAGCATAACAACACGCATAGTTAGGAATAACACAATCACACATCCCTAATCATTCTTGCAGATTTCTTTGTTTGGCAATATGTGCTTTGGTCCTTGACCATCGATATGTTGTCTTTGCTGGGGAAACCCTAGAATTAAAACTTTTACATAATAATAATAACAAAATTACTTTTCTAATGTTAAAATTCATCCATTTCGTATTTTTCATTAGTTCAGCAAAAGATATACATTGTACTAAACCTATGAATATATTTTAAAATTAAAATTCCTAAATGAAATAACATTATATTCATATTTTTAATGAAAAGTAATATTCTTTACTAGGATGATTAAAAAGCAGATTCAAATATTATAAAAGCTTAAAACCTATTATAAATATGACAAAAAAAAAACCCGCCATAATTTTATTTATTGAAGTAAAGTAGAAGCTTTCAGAAGATGTTTTTTTTATTAACTTCAATTTCTCAGTGTTCTCCATCCAAAACTGAACGTTCCTTTCAAAAATCCTATCAAGTTTTTTTGTTTTTTTTTTTTTTGTTTTTTTTAGAAAAAAGGAATTTACTTTCTAAAAAGAAAGAATTCAGTTTCTCAAATTATGTACTTGATACAAACAGATGTATTTTTTCACTAAATATTTAAAATAATTGATCCAGAAGTTATTAAGCATTGGTGGCTGGGAAATTGAAATATGGGAATAATTCCTAAGTCTTAGTAGAATAAGAAATCAACAAAATTTGTTAAAACGTTTATACAGTATAATAAAAATGTTTTAAAAATACATTACGGAAAAACCAAGGGCGAGAGCTTTCGGAATCTTTGCGATTCCCTTGTCAATCTTGTCGATTCCGATTGACAACTCGCCCTTGGTTTTCTGTAATGTATTTTTAAAACATTTTTATTACATAAACTTTTTTAATAAATTTTGATGTGTTTGGCGACTTCTTATTCTACTAAATGCAAATTTTTAACACACGTTAAGCTTTTATCTAAGGAATTATTCCCATCTTATCCAATAAGTCTCTGTCCAAGTTCCGTCCTCAAATGTTTTATCCTCAAAAGCAATCAAGGAAGAACAAACTAACTTCTGTCTCTCCATAAAATAGAGGAGACAGTAGGAGGTGATAATGTAGAGGATCTGCCTCATGACTCCAACTAGACAGATGTTTGCTATATCCCAGTTTTCCTGGCTCTTAAGTAGCTGAGATGAGAGGATCGCGAAGGACGGAGTTTTTTAATAGTTGTCGCCGACTAAAAACAAAAACAAAACAAGAAAAAAAAAAAATTATTGGATTTACGGAATTAGGAAAATAAAAACAATGGCTCTCCAATCGAAAACAAGGTCCAAAGTTCTTTCTTTTTCAGATATAATGGGTTTGCATCAAATGTGAGTTTTTTTTGTTTGTTTTAAAATGGAAAAAATTAAAAACTAATAAAGTAATTTTTTATATAAGTTCTTTATGCCTGTACACTTGACTAAAAAAGTTCTATTTAAAATTACATAAAAATTAACACCGATTTTAAAAAATACTAACAATTAAAATTAAAAAGATAAAAATTACTTTACAGACCGGGTTTCCTTCCCGAGAGGGAAATTTTCAAATTTCAAAAATTTCCCTCTCGGGAAGGAAACCCTGTCATGTAAACTAAATTTTTATCTTTTAATCTTTTAATTTTAATTATTACTGTTTTTTAAATTCAGTGATAATTTTGGTAATTTTAAATAGAACTTTTTTAGTCAAGTGTACAGGCGTAAAGAACTTATATAACACATTCTCAGTACACGTAAAACTTAGTATGATGATAATAAAGTAATTAATCAAAAAAAAAAGACTGGAAATATATAATGAGAGTTCAATTGAAAATTATTCTGATTGATAGAAGTGAAAGATTTTAACTTTATGGCATTTCTCATCCGATTTTAAATTGTAATAGTAAACCTCGAACAAAGGTACTTCAATCTCTTATTAGAATAGAATGTAGGATGAACGTGATTATATTAAGGTAAGTCAACTGCATTTTAACAATATTTTATGACTTATTGTTCAATGACTTAAGTACAAATATTCCTACATATTCAAATAGTATAGATACATTTGTTTTCAGTTTTGTTTTGTTTTATCATTATTTCCATTTGTCCCCATCCCTCGACCTTAGATATTTGGTTCCATTACAGTATTGATTGATATCAGTAATTTATCATTAGAACAAATATTTTAATATTTTAAAGGTTGCCAATGATATTGACTGCCAGAAATCCCATCATAACAAAGTCATTGTACATTGAATAGATATTCTTCAATATGAAATTAAGTCACAATTTTCTTTCCTTAAGAGAAGTTCAATCAAATAAATTTGTTTTCTAAAGGACGACAACAGATTTAATGAGTCTTTCAATGCTAAGTTAATCAAAAAATAATAAATTTAACGTGATGTGAAAACCTAGAAGGACGAAACGGCCGTTCCCAATTCCTTCCGATAAATTCTCAATGACTTAGAAGATAACATTTGTCATTTCCAAGTAAGAGGAAAAAAAAAAAAAAGAAAAAGTTAAGCTCAGTAAGAACTTTTTCTACTCTTTTCTTCACTGGACACTTTTTTAGAGTAGAAAAATAATATCTAATAAGTCTCAAAAGCTATTTCTTGGCTGGCAGATGGAAATGTTTTACTAAAGTTAAATAAATTAAGTTTTCACAAATGCCTTACATATATTATTATTTCTTGTTTATTTAAATTCTGCATATAATGTTTGCAGCGAAGTACATTGATCGATAAGTGAGAAATGTAATTACTGGAATTTACGTCCGTTTTCAAATTATGTCATCGGAACAAGGTGACGTAGAACGGGCATGCTGTAAATCCGAAAATCAGCCGAACCTTCTTGAATGAGCTATTGAAGAAGCAACACTTTGGAATTCCTATAAAATGACGATGAATGATGAACGTTAGAAAACAGCGTTTTTGTGGCCATTCAACTAGCAGTGATCACGTAGACTTCCAGCTACAAGATGACTCAATGAGTTATACAAGCTTTGGAGTCAATATAGTTTCGTACTGAACAACAACGTAACGAATCCAAACGTTTGATTATCAACGCAGGCTTTTTTTTTCAATGAAACGTCAAACAGAATTACCTGCAACAAAAGAACAAAGAAACAAAAAAGGTGTTGGATGACTTCACTCACAAGTCAGATCTCCAAATCATTAAGCGATTTTGAATGACGCTTCTAGAAGTAACTAATTAAATCTTTCTTCCTTCAGAATGGTTGTTGATTTTCCTTTTGCATGACTGACCTTTTTAATACCCTTATGGAAAGGTGCTGAGAGATTTGCTCGCTCTTCTTAGTACTTTTTTTTTTTTTTTTATAAGACTTTATCAAACATCTTATTTAAAATTATCATAGTTTAGTATTGATCGTTTAATGTTATGATCAGTTCTGCATATGTTTGCAGTGAAGTACATTGATCGATAAGTGAGTTTGAAATGTATGTAAAAATTTTACCAGATTTCAAGTATAGAATATTATAACTTTAATATCTAATACAATTGCTTTTCTGAATTTAAAATTATACAATCTTAAAATTTTATTAAATTACAGATTTCAGAATTTTAAATACAATATAATTTTAAGTGACAGTATTATTTTACAAACATTAAATGTAAAAAGGTTTAGTTTACATTAAAAATGAACTATGACGCTAACAACTTAATTCATTGGAAAATTTTTTCGTAATTACAATGGACTATAATCAAGTTTAATAAATTTTAAAAGTAACAGTTTGTACTATAGATCTATAATTTTCTTTCTATTACTTAAGTACTGATAACAAAATTCCAAATCGTCTAACTACAGTCACCTGTTTATTTTTAAGTTAATAACCATAGAAACCATGAGACAAGAAACATTAGGTAACCCAGAATCCCAATTGTATTTCATTTATATTTCCTATCCTGATAATTTTTTTTTATTTTTTGTAATTTTACTATATTAGTTTTCTCCTACATGTTATGGTATTTTGTTAGTTTTATTAGTTTGGTTAATTATTAAGAATTCCTATGATAACTGTTTGGCGGGGGGGGGGGTGTTGTCGCATTTTCCCGTTCAAGTTACTTCTCAGGTTTCCATGGTTATATTAATGAATCTCATTCCATATGAAAGACTGCCATTGGACAATCTGAACTCTTGTTATCAGCATCACTTTTTCCTTTAAATGTAGGAATATTAGGTTGAGTTGACAGCTTTTCTTCCATGAGGTTCACTTAAGGAATTATTTTTATATAGCACTCACCATAATTTAAAAAAATATAAGCAAATTTTTAGTCGCCCAATAGCCCGAAAGTAGTTTATACGTATTCAATTTGTTTTGTTTTTTTGTTCTTATACTAGATACTGTAACTGGTATATGCCCGTTGTATCTTCATTATTAAAAAAAAAAATAATGCAATCCTAGAGGAGTTAAAACTTCTTGTTGCATTTAAATATTTCAAATGTTTCATTCTTTCCTTTCCAATAACACTTGCAATTTAAATACTCAATATATGGTTGAGAAACTTGCTGTCTCAATCTATGGCATCAATGACAGATACATTAATTTTCGTAACTTCTGAGGCTACTGAGAATTTCAATTGGAAACATACTTCTAATTTATGAAAACCGTTATTAATCTTCATCAGCCTACTTTATAAATTTTTATCTTCAGTGTGGTCGGGAAGTTCCCATACCCCCTCTATTATGGGCTGCGATTACATCAAATCCTTTGTTTGGATTTTTTTGATGGCCATGTAATGGCGAAACTTTATTTTTACATATTACAAAAAATGGTTAATACCACAGCTTGAAGACGCGAGCATCAAGGAATACCCGGCTACAGCAGGACGGGGCACCTGTTCACTTCGCTCTTACTGTGCGCGGGTTTCTCCATGAGCATTTTCCAGGACGCTGGATTGGTCGCGATACTCCAGCATCGCCAGCTCCATTGAAATGACCACCACGAAGTACTGACCTCACGACGTCTGACAACTCATTGTGTGGAATCATCAACGCCTACGTGTCTGAAAGTCGTTCTGCTACAAATGAAGAATTGCGCAATGGAGTTCAGGACGCATTTCGAACCTACCGGACATGCTCAAAAACCGGTCAAGCAAGACCGCATTGTTTATTTTAAACAATGAACTTGTGTATAGCATGATGGCGAGCACTTGACACTTAATGTCTAAATATTTTCTTAAAATATGAATAACAATTAAGGGTACGGGAACTTCTCGGCCACACTGTACTTATTCCTTTACGCCGAGATATTGTCAACATACAGGAAATCTTTCTCATACAAAGTATTAACCTAAAGATTCTAGACGCAACTGAAACCTAGATGTGAAAACAGGCGAATCTCAAGATATCTTCGAAGCAAGGCCATCTGTTACTTGTCTGTAGTCTACTGCAGTGTTTCTTCCCGTTGCTGTAAGTCTTGTCAGTTTCTGAAAAACTTAAAAAAATAATTACAGAATGCTCTTAAGATGTGGAAATTATTATCATTCTTATGAAACTAAAGCCAATTATTCAATATATTAGAAAGTTTTTGGATGTTCGACAGAACTTAATATAAAAATATTGCAAAAGTATTTTATTGAATATTTAATTATATTATATTTATATTATATTATATTTATATTTATAATTATATTTTTTTAATACAATTAGTTTCGGAAATGTTGCATTTTTTTTTTTAATTTAAACTTTCACTCAACTGCAAGGATAACTAATGTTCAAGCAAAATAGGATTTTTTTTTAAAGAACCAAATTAAATTGATTGAAATAAACCTGTAAAATTTTAAATTTTTCTCAACAAGAAATGCCGAGTCACTTTGGTTTACAGATTGCAAATTTGCATTCAACTATAAAGCTGACTGGGATCAAGAAAGGATTAGAAGAAGTTCCGCATTACATACGCAAAATTATGCAATTTTAGTTCCGAAAAATACTTACTTTGAACTTATCCTGTTTAGGGGTGTAACATCTTTAGACATCGTCTTCCTTTATTCCCTGATCAGTTGATTCTTCAATCTTGAACCATCTTTGAAAAAATGAATGAAAGTTAAAATTGGGGTTTTTTTTTTTTCCTTCTATCACTTTCCATTACATTTTCTTTTTTAACGAAAGCCCATTAAGTTAAACAATCCAAACTCTTACCTATCCTCTATTACATCTACTCTAAAGCCCTACTGGGAGGTTCTTTTTGGAATGGGCACTTCCTGAAATGGCTGAAGTGTTCCAAATTGCTAAAAAGCAACACAACACAACGGAAATTAAGAATCATTACAATACTAGCTACAATAAAAGAAAAATATAAAACTGTTAGATAAAAATGTGCATTTAAAAACTTATCTGCAACAGCAAAGCATGGGCAACACCAAGACAACTAAGGAAAAATGTGTTAATGTATTAATTATGCCTTGTCTAATCGCTTTTAACGGTTATTTTTCAGAATACAAAATTAAGTTTTTTCAGAATACCGCACCAGTTAAATTCTTTTTAAAATCTGAAAGAAGACCTCTTTCTTTAAATAAAAAAAGACTAAAAATTTATCTAATTCTTTTAGTATCTAATTGATCGGTATTAATGCCATCAAAGTTCATATTCTATACAATCTTGATTTTCCAATTATGTAATGGGTCCCAAAGTAATTACCGTCTTTCAAGGCGAGCTAATTATGCGTCTTGCAAAATGAATGACTAGTAAGTTTATTATTATTCTTTTGTGACACCACCGCGCTTCTCACGAAGAAATAATTTTTAATAAAGAAACTCACTAATGAAAAACTAGTGAGAAAATTCATGTGTCAGCAGTCCGCCGGCCTCAAGGAGTTTTTTAATGCATGAAAAATTCAATCTACGCATTGAATTGTTTCAGAAACCCTATATGCACGAGCCCTATTAGAAGAGAAAGTTATTTTAAGCGTGAGGAAACTTAAGTCCCAATACGTTATATTAATACAATAGATATAAGCATCAGTGAATGGAAGTACATTCCACCAGGTTAGTGAAGGTACTCGTCTCATATCCCAGAGTAGAATACGCTGGGAATTGAGATTCTCAGATTTCGCAAAACTAATTGTTCCAAAAGATAAGTTTCATCTAATTACATGCATCGACTAAAAGCGTCAACTTTGGGTAGATTGAGCTCTTAACGGAAAAGATATTGAACCAAAAGGGCAGCTCATGTGAAAGAATTTTAAAGTTTTCATTGATTTTGAAGCATTTTTTAGTGCCTAAGTAATACATTATCTTCCATTGTATTTTAGAATAGTTACCTTATTCCGGTACCGAACTTAAACACCAGAAGTATTTTTCTTTCCCTTTTACTGTAAACTACAATAACTTCCATTTTAATAAATAAATACTTCCACTATCGTTGCAGGCATACAATAGGATTTAATATTTTGCTCTTCCTATAAGATAGGAAATCCTTAAATATTTAACCTCAAAAATGTGAAAATATTTACAACTAATGAAGCTACTCAGAAACCATCCTACATACCAACAGAAGCTAAACAGAAAGCATCCTACAAATCGACAGAAGCTAAACAGAAATCAATCGAAGCTAAAAATAAAACCTTGATTCTTGTAAGAAATTCAGATTTGTTCTATTCAACCAGAATTAAAACGATACCAAAATTAATTCCTCTTCATCGAAACAACGCTTCAAATAAACTCCCTTCAATACAAAAACTTGAATCAAAACTATCAAAAATCAACTACGTTCCTTGTTCTAAATCTAAACAACGATGATAATGAAGGATGACAAAGCTACCAAATGAAACCCTTTGAGGCTTTTTCCTAACCGTATAGGAAACAAAACCATTTCTCTATCTTATCAAGAGCAGCAAAAATATCAAATCCTGCATATCCTGCAATCGTTCTAAACAGTCCTCCAAAATACGATGAAGGCACTTATTTGTCAGAAGGTTCTAACTTAAATTTTTTAAAATTTCTTTAACCTTTTAGTTTTAGGTATTTTAGCTCCTCAACTATGCTTCAACATTTATTTCATATAACACTTTCACAATCAGCTCTCTTTGCTCAGTTTTACTTTACTTAATATCTGATATTTAATATATCAAACATTAAGATATAGGCTACATTATATTCGGTTTTTCTAAATGAGTTAACATCAAGTAAACTCATTTTTACTATGAATTTTACTCGTATTTGCAATAAGAAGGTTTAATTTCCTTCAAGCTTTGCTTATGATAAAGCCAAGAGTTGGAACAATGTATTAAGTTCGTATCAATACTCCACCCACTGTTTCCGAGATCTGAGGTGGATGAATCTTTTATTAAGATCCCTATAATAGGATTTCTAGATAGAACTACTTTTTCAAAATCTAGTCATTCATGTTGCAAGGCTTCTTAACATAATTGCATATCATATTCCTTGAAAGAACTTTTTTTTGTTTTGTTCGTGTAAATCAGGGGTTCTCAACCGGGGTCCACAGGGATCTCATTGAATCACACTTATTTTAAAATTGTTTATCATGAATTATTTACCAGTGTGTAGAATATGTATTACAGTAGAACCTCATTATAACGGACTAATAGGGGCTGAAGGTTGTCCGTTTTAATAAAAGTCCGGTTTATAACAAATTCTTATAGGGGTGTAATGCAGCAGAGTGTACATCAATGAAAGTACAATAGTTAGCTATAAAAAGTGTTTGTTTTTTATTTGATATATAATAGCCTTCAACATAGTAGGTTGAATTGAAAAAGATGTCTATGTATACACGTATTAATTTTTAGAACAAGAAGGTCCTGGTTCATGTTGATTGCTTACATTCATTGGTTTGAAAAAATAATTTATTTTCTGCTGTGTTTGTTTGCTGCTTATTTATTCAGTTAATAACTGACGGAGGTGTTCATAATATGCAACACATTTTCATTTGCTGATAGTTCAACATATTGAATAACAAAAATCTAAATGGTCTTTCACTTCGCTCACCTTAATTTTAGGCTGCCAATTTTTTTTAAAACTGTCCGTTATAATGAGGTTCTACTGTATTTACCACTGTAGAATAATTTATTTGTATTAAATTAGTTTTCATTCAAAATAAAGCATAATCATTTACTATTTCATTGATTATTAATATAATCCTTTTTAGTTATTTGGGGGGGGGGTCCACCAAAAAAAAAGGGAAATTTGTGAAAAAAGATTGAGAAATCCTGGTGTAAATAATCAATTATACATTTTACTAATGTTTCTGATGTTTCTATTTCTTTTCCAGTGTATCAGATTACTTTTTTGTATTTTTCCATAAACGTACAAAAAAATTTAGAATACATACCTACCATCTTTCCTTTTCTGTCCTTATTTCTTATTACCTTCGATGTCTTTGACGTCACTTCCGTTCTGATTAAAATCTGCCTTAATTTTGCTTTCTATGGAAAACTTAAATATGAAAAATACCAATAACACTATAAAATCTTAAGAAATCATGTCTACATTACAGATCTTACTGTATCTTTATTGATATGAAACGTTCTGTTCGAAATGTTAGAGAAATCAGGATTTTGTTTTTAAATGCCTTTCACTCCATTTGGTTTTCATAAACCTTAAACCAAAGTTGATTAGTACTTCGTGTACTAATGAATTCAAGAATTTTCTGTTCTTTTTCAAAAGACTACATCTAAATATTTAATATTTTACTGACATGATTTCAGCTAAAACCTATTGTAAACCAATACATAGTTTGGTAAATATCCTTAAGTTTATCATATTAATGCTTTGTTTTCTGAATATATTTTCACCATTTAAAATTTTTGAAGTCTTAAAAACTTCTTCGACTAACGTTGCTGAACACTTTACTTTTCAAGCTCTAAAATGCTATTGTACTTAACAAATCTTAAAATATCTAAGGTGTTTTTTTTTTTTTTTAATGTAGTTTGTTCATCGATTTAGTAAAAACTATTTCTTCAAATTAATATTAAGTATTCCTCTCACTTATATTTAGAAACATTTTCTAATAATGCTAGTAATATTAGAATTCTCTAATAATATCATTGTTTATAAATTTCATTTTCCGATTTCATTTATTTATTCTCATTTTCTTACATTTGACGTCTTCTACTTCATCTTTTCTTCAACTGCTAAGTATCCATTTCACATCCTGTATCTGTCTGGTTTCCTCTGGCATATCGTTTTCTGCATTCAAAGTAAACTAAATGATAATTGTCATTTATAAATTTCTCTTGTAATTTATTAGCTTTCTTTAAACATTTAAACAAACCGTGGATTAACCAACTCATTTCAGTCAAACATGTATTTTAAGAAAAAATAAGCCTTTGTTTATAAGTAAATAAATTCAGGCCACCACTTCTAACTTCTATAACTTTCTAAAACCTAAACAACTAATTGAATTAATATTTAAACTACAAATTCAACTGAGGATTTTACTTTAAATAGATTATGGAATCTAATTCCCGAAGTCTTGAAGGTTTCAGTTTTATTAATTGTTTTAATGAATTTCAGTTTTATTAAAATTTATAAATGATTTAAATTAAAATGAATATAAAGAAGCTAGCTACATTAATATATTAAATTCTAGATCTCACAAAATTTATTAATTCTATTAGGGTTTAATTCTAATCAAGACCCTTTATAAAAAAATTGAAACGTTCGTTTCTTTGTACATCTATATTAGGTGTCGTTATTTTATAGGATTTCTAAGTATTTCAAACTTTTTGAACCAAAATTGTTCGTGTACTTATGTATTACCAATTCATGCCTTCATTAATAGCATTTTTAAATATTTAAGTTTCAAAGAATTTTTGATAATTACGGTGAATTTGCTTAAAATGTAAAAATTCTAACAATTACCACATTATCGTACTTCAGAAGTTTTTTCAAGTTCAGCATTACGAGATTTACATGTAGGATTTTGCATTACGAGATATACCAAACCCCGAATATAAAAAATTACAGGAAATTTCGTACCTTTGATGTCCCGGAAGCCTACCTGCCTGTTTTTCCAAACGTTCAATGTCCCGGAAGCCCATCTGCCTGTCTTGCCAAACGTTCATGTCCCGGAAGCCTGTCTGCCTGTCTTGCAGCACGTTTAATGCTCTGCTTAGACGCCAACCATCGAATTTAAGCATCAACTTAACAGAAGAAGTCTTTAGGATCCGTTGACATTTTACTTACCCGAACACTTACCTGAATACTTACAGAAAACTTACCTGAACACTGTAAAGAAAGTTTAATTAAAAGACTACGTTTAATTACAACAAACGCGATTGGTTTACTCTACAACAAGCGCGATTAATTTACTTCACAACAAGCGATGGGGTAAATAGATTTGCTAAGTCACAAATCTATTACCTCTTATTAAACAAGTCTTCTTTCCAGTCACCTGTCCACAATCCGCGTGTTAGATCTACGTTTGTTAATTTCACCATAACTATTTAGTGAAAGTAATCACCATCAACAAACCGTACGATCACCACCATCAACAAACCGTACAAAAACCTAGAGAACCGACAAGAACTACCAACGACAACTATCGAGAATAACCATCACTTATAACAATAACTTACTTGATGGCTTGAATGCGTTGTCTAGTGTGGCCAACCAGTTCTACATCCTTCCAGTTCCTCTTCTTCCAGAGACAGCCTTAGGTTGTATGAGGTCCAAGGCAAGCTTGCACTTGCGAGGCCTTCCAAAAAGGACAAAAGCGCGAGCCCCCATTAATTACAAGGGCCTCGACATCATACCATAGGAAACACGTTAGGTCGACTATGCCTAAAGCCGCCTCTGTATATGACCTACCTTATCAGCCTGTTAAAACAAAACAACAAAAGCAAAAGTGCAATTTGCAGACTACCGTATTAACCCACGTAATTTCGCCAGCCTAAGTTATATTTTATAGTTTATATTTTAAGTTTTCCTCCATGTTTTCTCATTCTAAGTTTGGATACATTCACATATGGCACTTTTTTTTTTTTTTTTAGGCCATTCTTTCAATAGATTAATTTCTCGGAAGTTCAAAGTGAGTGGTTTTTGATCAAATTTCATTTCAACTGAATATCGACTGAGTCGAACAGAATCGAATAGAAAGTTAAAATAATGTCGGAGGAATAAGATGTGATTAAAGCTACGGTAATCTTATCCCCAAGATGAAAAAAAAAGTGATATGTAACAACGTAAATAGATATTACGTTTTTATACAACAATGAATTTTATATTTTTTTTTGCTTGTGAATACATGAGTTTCTGTACTTTCTTTGTTAATGTTAAATAATTTATTTTCTATAAAATTTTAAAGAGGAATTACGCGAGTATAATACGGTAATTTTGAAATAAATATCGGAACAAACTTTGGATTAACTTTTTAATTCAAATAACTCTTGACTACAGTTTTGTACAATTTTCAGTTCAAAACCGCGTTTCATTAAAAATACTTTAAAATTCTTGACAAGTTTCACGATTATTCAAAAAATCAGAAATCGTTATTAAAGTTTTGCACAAATCATATCCCCAGTTAGTTTTAATCAATATTAATCCAAAATTGTTTCACTTAAAACTAGTTCTCTTGGATTTGTTTTTCTTCCTGCGTCTGATGATATATTAGCTTTCTCATTGAAGTAATTGCTGTTGAATAAGGTTTTAAATGAAGTGTTTTTCATTTGAACATCTAATGAAAATACCTAGAAGTGGAAATTAAATGGTTTTTTTTCGCCAGCTAAAATCTGAAATTTTAAACATGTCGAAAAATATATCAATTTCTTACTGGCAGCATGGGTCCCTAACTGACATCTACAACAGTGCTTTCTAACTTTAGATTTCATTAATAAATAGACAAGATTTTTCAAATTTAGTTTCACTTAAAAAAAAATAAAAAAAAAAAAAATATTAAGTGACCACATTTTCATCAATTTCGTATGTACCATCTTTAAGAAAACCTGATAATCTAAAATTGTCATATTAAGATTAATGATTTTATGCAGATTAACACTTCTGGAAGACAAAACTATTGTTTTCTGCTGAAATTCCGAATCCTAAATATATCATTGCCTAAAACATGTTGATGTAATATTAATACTCGATATGAAATCACTTCATCGGTTTTACTCTTGAATTAAGTAGAAAGTTTCTGCAGACCACAAAAATTTTTCATTTTCGTTTGCTTTTCATTTGTATTTATAGTACATTTTGATTTCTTCCTGTTTTCCGTATTCCTCTAAACTAAGCTGCCTTCTATAAATAAAAGAAAAATCTCCTACCTTTCGTCGTCTTCAGTGTTGTCTGCGATGAAAAGCCTATTTTAAATTTAAAACATTCATTAGTAAAACGTAACTTAGAAGTAAATTAACAATGAAAGTTTTCGTCAAATTTTTATACCTTGTTTTCCTTGTTTCAGAAATATTTAAACAATCAATTCTCTCAATTGCTTCTACATTGTATTGTTGTGTTACCAGTGCATCTCAATTCCTTTTATTTCTTTACTCTTATTGCTTCAGTAATGTAAATTCATTATCACTGAGATTTTAAGACATCTTTTCATACAGATGTGTTCAGTTTTAAAAGGGTGCAGATAAAATTTCCATCCATTCCTTTGAAAATTCGAGCTGCTTTACTCTAGTACAGATGATTTTTATTACAATTAAAAAAAAGCTAAAAAGATTTCAATGATAACTAAGTTTTCTATATTTCTGCCAGCTAATGAGAGGTTCGGACTTGTTTTGGCGAGGAACCAGTGAGCAGTGACGAGTGGAGGAGCGGGGGGGAGGGTTGCTACTCACCCGAAAAACTTGAACACGACTGAATCATTCGACTAAATCACTTACTACTCTACTAAATTGTTGCTGTTCAGGCATATTTAGTTACTAAATTACTAGCCTAGTGGGAACTAGGCATAAAAGAAAGAATATTAGAACACGTTAAAGCAGTGTTTCCCAACCTTTTTTGTGCTATGCCCCACCTTCAGTATCTAAAGTATGCTATGCCCACCAAATTAGATATAACTTTCACAACCAAAAAAAAACTACTTTTTAAGTTTTACAACCAAAAAAAAAAATTTTCCAATTGCCCCCTTTGGGGCATGCGCCCCACGTTGGGAAACAGGGCGTTAAAGCCTCTAGCAACAATAGAACTGACAATAGACTGGGCAGATCACTGCAAAGATAAGAAACATAATCCAGATCCTTAAGTTAAAATATTATTTCATATTTTGGATGAAAAAGAACGTTTAAAGATTGAATCATATGTAATAAAAACCTTTCCTTGCATAAATAAAGACAAATTTCTAAAAGTCAGTAGTTTTACACTAATTTAAATATTAATAAAAAAAAAAATTTTCTTATAAAATTTGTTTTTAGTAATTTCATTTTTTAAACAAACATGAGAATTGTATCTTGCACTAACTTATTATTTTATTTTGATTATTATACTGTATCTAAATATTTTGTTTTTATTCTTTGCTAAATTACTGTATTAAACAAAACGAGAATATTGTATTTTCAAGTACTTATTATTTTGGTTCTATTATCATACTTATTGTATTTTTCACGAACTCACTATCTTAAAGATTTTTGAATTTATTATTGTATTTATATTCCTTTTGTAAATGAATTCGAAATATTGAGGATATATCCCTATCCTATTACATCTGATGAAGTTTCTTCGCAGACTAGATGAAATATTATGATTAAAATGTTTTGTAGAAGAGAAATTAGTTGTTACTTCTCTTCTACAAGAATTGGGTAACTTGATGAAGCTTAGCCATAACTAATCTAAAAACTGATATTGTAAGTTATTAATCATTAAATTAAAAAGATAACTGTCCTTTCTTTTTGATTATACATGTTAAAAATAGTTTCTTATAAAATATTGTCAAAATCTCCACTTTCTACGTAAAACGTCCGTCCCCTGGCATGAAGCCACTACAAAAATCAGCTCATCGATGTTTATATTTTCGAAATTATCTAAAATAACTATTATCTTTAAATAAGTTATAAGATACTTTTAAAATATTACTAAGTTAAATGATGACTAAATAATATTTTTTCATCGAATTCGTCAGTCCCCTGCCTAGAAAGGCGACAGGGAACTGACTGCTATCAAAATAAAAAAATAACTAGATACAATTGGTTAAAAATCTTTCAAATCATTAAATTGAATAATAATTTTGGTCTAAGATTGGAAAACTATGTAAAATATAAATTATTCAGTCAAATTAATTGGAAAAAATATAATTCTGAAACACTAAAAAGTATTAAAAAGCTTAAAACTTTATTAATCGCTGACGTAATTGATGAGAATGTTACTCTAAATTTTTAACTTAACTTTTGTTAATTATCTAATACAAAAGAAACTTAACAAAGTTAATTAATCTACAGTTAATAATTATAAATTAATCTATCAGCACCTATAGTACAGATATTCTTTATTTTTTGGTAACAATTTCTATATCAAAGCTTGCAGTTGTAATTCATGCAATTATTATTATTATTATTACTACTACTACTATTGACAATCTAATTCTATTTTTAATCTTTTAATACAAGTGTGAATGCCAATGTTCTTAATTATCTGTAATTGTTCTGACGAACTTTACGGGATTGTTTATAAACTTTTTTTTTTTTTTTTTAAATATGTAAGAGACAGTTATTTTATGTACCAAAAATTACTGATTATGATGTTGTTTTAATGAATTTCAGGATTTTAATTATTTAAAGCATTTCTATTTTCAATAAAACGTATTTTTTCGCAGTCCCCTGGAGGCAATTTTCAGAAAAACTGAAATAACTTCGAAAATACTGAATAAAGTGACTGTTCCTTTCTGGAACAGTATATTGATTATATTTCCCACCTACTCTATGTTAAAACACATTATTTAAAATAAATAAATAATTGGCACGTTTTTCTCCAAAAAGTTACCCAATTCTTGTAGAACTACCCATACTATAAATGAAGTTTTTGAAGTTTCTTATAATATATAAAACTACTACATAATTTACATCTTTGGAGCTATTCTTGCAAAATTATTCAAATGAGGAATATTTCCCCATTTACAAAAACTAAGAAAATTTTATACGAATAGTATATTAAAAAAAAATCATTTATTAATTCAAACTTATTCTAAAGTCTAATTTTGACGTCCATTGTAAGCTAAAGAGACAGATTTTTTTTTTTTTCCCCCCAATATTTCGTTTGTCACGTGGCAAGTCAAATGGTGAGCTTGTGTCACTTAATATAAATTATTCTTTTACTTATATTACACAGTAATTATGCCATGTTTGAAATGTATGTATTGCTTTTAACAGATGTCCGATGCAAAGTCTCGAAGAAGTGTTGCCAATTTTAATGTTTAACCTTTACTAAAAGTGTTCGCCATTCAAACTTAAATTTCTGACTATACACGCATTACTGCTTGACCCTAGGCCATTTCTCTTCCAATTTATTCCATCCCAATACATTATTACTGGAACTAATTCAACTTTTTTCAAGTTAATAAAAACCCTATCTAAAAATGGCGGCAACTGTGTCCCGATACAGTCTCACTTTCGAATTGACTAAACTGATAAAATAAAGACAAGTAAATAAGCTAACTCGTTAACAACTTTAGTTCTTCCACCCACTATTTTATATTTGGTATTATAGCAGAAAAAAAATACACGAATCTTACAATTAAAACACTTACCCTGGCAACGTCTTCGCACGCACTGACAAATGATGAACGCTTCGAATTGACATGTGGCCATTGCGCATGCGCGCACTTTGTAAATATTTTGTTTAAATAATGTAATTCTTATAACATAAACATTTTTTTAATATTTATTTTCATTATTAATCTTAGCTTTACGTTTCTTTCCAAATTCGTACATACACACAAGCTAATGTTTTCTTATTTCATTTCATGAATAATCAGAAGACATTAGAGGAGTCCATTAGTTGCTTGGGGGGAACTTTCATCTCAGGTGTTCAATAATTATATTTAAAAGTCTTTCAGTAAGTTTATTCGAATCTTATTCAAATGGCCTGTATCCGTGTTTTTGAGAAATATATTTCATAAATAAAATAAACAAATAAATAAATTACATGAAAAAGAAAAATATTTAATATTTTCCTGCAGTTGAATGTAGCTAAAAAAAACCTTTTTTTTGTAAATATAATAATTCAAATATATCATATATATATATATTGATATATTTTTATCAAGTATTTTATATCAAGTATATTTTACTGTAGTTTATTTTTATTTACTTGAATTGTTATTTTGTAATATTACTATTAGGAATAAATGTATTTCAGAAAATAGGAAATTAATGAGAAATTTTAAACCTACTTTCAATGTTTGCTTCTTTTTATTTTCCTTGAAATTAATAAAATAAGAAAAGTTTCGTCTTTTTGTAAATTTTCATATCAACAAATAAAAACAATATTTTCTGTTTCTGAAAATTAATGAAAGTCGCCAACACTTATGTAATTATCTAAATCTAATTCATTTTAATTAGCAAATCCAATATCAATAACTACTAAAAGAATTAATAGGAAGACGGAACTGTTTATTTTGGAATGATTAGGAGAACGTCTGTCACCATCATGTACAAATGTGTCCAGAGAACTTTTCAAATACAAAATCTTGATAGTCCATGAATAGATAGGCCATGTTTCAAGATCTCTTCACTTTACCTGTTGAGTTTCTAGGAAAGGAAATTCAAGGAAAGCCAATTTTAATTACTATTTGCTTATTATAAAAATTTAGTATCAGTTGAAAGCAAATTATTTATGAAGTCAGACTTAATGTAATAAAATAAGTAAATAAAAAAAAAAAAAAAGTGAACGATGAATAAAGAAATGCCAGGAGGTGCTTAAATTTAATTTCCGTAACATTAATTCATTTTAATTTCTCTTGGGAACGTGAGATTCATTGAATCACTCAGTCTGTCTGTGTGTTCATCTAATGAACCATTCGATGAGTCTTCTTGAAACTTGGTTTGTATATTCCAGGACGATGTAACTTTTCTATTGGAAATCCATCGGGTCCTTATTGAGGAATTAGCAGGAGACAAAAATCCCCATAGAGAAGAATCTAAACAATGGGTTTCTATCCTATTTCTGTTAATATCTCGTTGTCGTAAGCAATGATAATTAAATCCTTAATCCATTGCACGTGTTTTGATCCAATTAAAATTAATCCAATTTCGAAAACTTGGTCTCGTGCTCCAGGCCTCTCACGAAGCAGCTACGTGGGTTCGATTCCCAGTCGCGACTTGTCTTCTTCACTTTCTCTTGAAGCCATTCCCTAATGTATTCCTGAGGGAACTCATCCCATTATATTTCCCCAGGGGATTCTGTGGGAATTCTTAGAGAATTTCGTAGAATGTTAACCAGTCTAAGACTGCATTACTTAAAAAAAAAAATAAGTGAAGGAGGATTTAATTTTTTATTCTTCAACACAAACTATCCATTAATCACAATCCATTATTTCAGAAGCCTCAGCGGCTTTCTTTTTCAAGCTTAACAAAGAAAGGAAAAGACCTACACCATCTCTTCTTTGTAATTGACTGATAGACAGTTTGACTGATGAGATTGTTTGGATTATCTTGATTTCCTTTTTGTTATCATTCGGGAATGAGATATTATTAATTTCGAAACATCTCGTTTATTGTAAAACACGACTGATAAAATGATCATTATCACAAGTGTATTTTTTTACTTAACATTAGGATAATTGAACGTGCATGACAGAATTATTAATGTATGAAAAGGAATAAAAACGCAAACAAATAAAAATCATTGAATTCCTTTTGAATTATTGATTCCGGGAATGCAAGACAGACTGTTTCAGGCTTTTTCTTGTCTTTTGTTCATGCTTTGTTGCTTTCTCTGAGCTGCTGATACTGGATACATTCAACCTATGATGGGTAATAAGCCGGAAACAGTCTGTCTTGAATTCCCGGAATCAATAATTCAAAAGGAACTCAATGATTTTTATTTCTATACATTTTTATTCCTTTTTATATATTAATATTTTTACTTGATTTCTAAAAATCCAAATACAATCTTCAATAGTCATTACTTCAAACTTTATTTTACTTTATAAATATTATCTCATCTTTTTTATATTTCATCCAGGGAATTTCTGGACTTCCTCAGGCTTCTTTTTGAAAATTAATAATTCATAGATTTACATTTTTAATAATTACAATTACAATATTTTCATGCGACTTTGACTTAAAACTATTTACAAACATTTTCATGCCGTCTTTGTTTTAAACAATTTGTAACAATTTCCAACAGTTTTATGTGAATTTGACTTTAAACAAACTTTTTTCTTTTGACTTTAACAATTTATAAAAATTTCATGTGAATTCACTTAGTATTAAAAAATACTTTTTTTAAAAACTTTCTGTTAAATATTTATTCACCTGTGTTAAAAAATAAAGCGAAATTCACATAAAATTGTTATAAATTGTTAAAGTCGAAAGAAAAAAGTTTGTTTTAAAATCAAATTCACATGAAAGTGTTGGAAATTGTTATAAATTATTTTAAAACAAAGTCGCATGAAAATATTTGTAATTATTAAAAATTTGAATCTATGTTTTATTAATTTTCAAAAAGAAGCCTGAGGAAATCCAGAAATTGTCTGAATGAAATATAATGAATAAAAAAGATGAGATAGTTTAAACCTTCAATTTCTTAAAATAGTTGTGTAGTTTGCTGATGTAACAAAATAGATATGAAATTGTAGTTACATCTGGAACTATTATTATTATGATTTTCATCATTTCCTAATTATTGTACTTTATTTAGACGCACTGATACACCTTGTAGGAAACACCTTTGCCAGATCCTTTAGATATTGAAAATAGCCCATCACTGGATCCGATCTTAATTCCCGGAAAAGTCAATTACTATTTCTTTCTAATTTCTTTGGAATATTTCAATAAAGAAACACTTGATATTTTTCAAGCTGAATTGCTTAAAATTCAATAAGGGAAAGCGAGGAGAGATGACGCAGGTAGGAAAGTTAACGCGGTTTTCAGTTTACATGTCTAACACAGCGTGGTGATATTTACCCTCAGTCGGATTGTACAGTGGTGTGTTGTATACACATTGTCAAATTCTTCTACATTTTTGTCAATATTTCTGGATTCTGCGAGGGAATTTCTGCATCTACTCACTTTGGCAAGTGTCTGAATTTTCATGTAATTGTGTTATTATTTTCACACAGCATATTTATCTCAGCGATAAAGGATTTTCTGCTGTTGTTAGTTGAAACTGGGTTCTTGGCGGGATTGTATTCACAATGCTTTCGTGTTCGGCCATGTTTGTTGGGGAAAAATTAGATGCGATGTCTCTCCTACCCATAGCGCGTCATCTCACCTACCGTATGAGCAGAGATGGCAAAATATAGTATTTTTATAAAACGTAATTTTTTATATATTTAAATGATGCAAAAATGATTCATTCTCGAATGAATTCCAAAATTTTGAAAATATAAATTATTATCGAAATGCGCGTCATCTCTCCTCGCTTTCCCTTATCCTTTTTATACATTTGCTCGACATATTGCGGAACTACAAAACTTAGGACCACGAAACTTATACGCAATGACAACACGATAATAATGTTTGTTTTTAGCTGGATCCATTACTGATCTAAAAAGAAGAAAAAAGAGAAAAAAAAATATAAAAGATTTCGAAGACATTAAAGCTTACTTGCTTTAGAATGTGATTTTTTTTCATTTTCATTTTCACTAAATCCGAAGTAACTCAAAATCGGATTAACTCTCAATTTAAGTTCCGTATTAATTAATGGATTAGATACGAGAGGATTGAAATTCATTGTAGAAAACAATGAAGTATTTAAGACAGAAATCCATTTTTTTTTCTTTTTTCGAGTACATTTGTTGGATATTTGTTCCTAGAAATCCATTGTTTACAATCGAATGCTTTTAGGCTTCTGATAGGAAGACTTCTAACCCCGCTTTGTCCGTCGGTCTGTGGACGAGTATCATTAAAATCTCATTAAATTATCATTAAGCAAAACAATCACAATAATCGCATCAATTGCGCCTTTTGCATTCGCAGCAATCTTATTTGTAATAATAAGGAAATTAAAACAATAATTCAACATACATTAATCAGAAGCCGTTGCGAAGCATTGTGATTGGTTTACTAATCGCTATCCCTATTTTTGTAAGAATTTCAATCATCTTGACGCGCTCATTTTTAGGTAAGGACCAAGTTGGAAAAAAAATTAAATCTAAAAGTTAAAAAGTCCATGGATATGCATACTAAGTTTGATGAAGATTCATTCAGCGGATCAAGAATTATTAGAGGAATAACGATCTCTTTCTTAGTTAAAGCAAGCTAGAAATATGCTGTGCAAATCTGGAAATTGCACGTTTAGCACCTGAAGAATGTTAAGTTTCACAACAGAAAAGAAAACAACAAACAAAATGAAATTTGAGATCATTTTTTTTTTGTCATAGTTAGGTTTCTTAAAAATAACTAGCAGCCCGGGAAAAGTGGATTCTCCCAACCCACGACTGCTTTTAGAATCAAAGAGTGCGTCTATGACATATTTGTATTTTTTATGTAGATTAGAATGTAGTCCTCGTGGCATAAGACGTGTAACTTCGGATTAGAAGGTTGCAGGTTCGATTCCCATACTGAATTTGTAGAAATTATTTCTATTTTCACAAATCACAACAATTGCACCAGACAGACAGAGAAACAAAAGATTTTATATAATATATACGATTACTACCTTCTAGCCTGACATTATCATGTTAAACAGAAATGATTAGAGTTAAGTGATATATCAATCAATAATGCATATGCATACCAAGTTTTAAGAAGACCCTTCCAGCGATTCAAAGAACAAAATAAATTATAGAAAAGAAATCAAAAACTGAAATAGCAGCAATAATACGTAGTCCTCGCTCACTAACAATAAAAGTTTTCGTACATTAATATTTAATAAATTGTATAACATACTACGTCGAACGCATTTAAGCAAATGTTGTTTTACAATTGTTGCAATTGTACAAATGTTACAAATGTTACAATTAAGCAAATGTTGTTTTACAATTCAAAATCGATCTATATTTATTTACAGCGTGATTCAAAATTCCCTGTACAAACTTTGAAGGTAGATTCTACTCAGACAAACAAAAAAGTTCCAATAAACAGGAGTCCGGAAATGAATCTGCTCCAAGCAAAACTTCTGATTTGAAACGTAGGCTTATTTAACGGGAAAATAACGAAATAAACCAAAAGAACTTAAAATCTACTTTAAGTAGACTTAACTGTTAATGTTCATTCTTAAAATTTCTTTATTTTTTTTAATTTGTTTTTTGAAGTCGTGACAAAAACGAAAGTTCCTATTCAAATTCTACTCAAAAAACAAATTTTCCATTTCTAAAAAAGAATTAAATCCTTATTATTTATTTAAATTCTCTAAATCGGAATAACTTTCTTCGTATCATTCGAAATGGAATAAGGACTGGATAGAATTTTTTGGAAGACAATCATCCTATTAATAGACAAAAATTGTACGGATCTTTGTAAATTTGTAAGCAGAGAAATAACCAATCACAGTGCAGCGTTGGAACACGTCAGGCATGACGTCACGCCCATGTTTAAACATGGCATCTCGAACATTCTTCCACTTCATCGCGACGGATCGCGATTACACAATTATTATCAGTGTATTGAAATTTTCTTTTAACACATGAATGAAGTTTACACTGAAATGCATGAAGTTCATGCGTCAAAATTTATCAGAGAGTTTGTAAAACCTCGGTTTTTACATAATTTCGGCTGTGTAGCCTTAGTCAAAATTACCGCGGTTTTTGTCTAAATGTGTAGCCGCTCGCTCATTAGGGGAACAACGAAGTAGGAACAATAACAATAACATTCATTATTGTTATTGTTATTGTTGAAATTGGTAAATCAATTTTTTATTTTCTTTTATTTTAACGAAATTTGGTTTAGTCATTCAAATTATATGTGGGCTGTTGCAGAAGTCATAGCTTTTAAAAAATTAGCTTAGAACATCTTTTTCAATCTTGTGTTTTTCAAAAATGTGGAATTTAATTTACTTCCGTGAATATTTCACGGGTCGCAACTAGTAATATAGTAATAGAAATACGGTAAAAATGCATTGTTTAGATTCAAACTAAAGGAATTTCTCAACTGAAATCCACCCAGGAAATATTTCAATGTGATCATCCCTCAACAAGAAGTTCTTCCTACAGATATTCAAAACACAGACTAATCAAGCATCTCTTTCCTATTAAGCAACAAAATAAAATTTTAAAACATCACAAATTGAAGTTTTCCAGTATTAATGTGTAGCTCACTAGCTCTTACTGTTTATCTACTAACAATAAAAGGTTTCTTAAATTAATACATTTTAATATCAAATACATATTCCTTTTTCAGCAAATTTTGTTTGAAAATCGATCTAGGTTTATAAATATAATATCCTAAAGTCCACCTTCTCTTAGAGAATGACTATTTCAGATCTCAGAAGTTAATAACATCAGAATATTGGAAATGGGATATTGCTCGGTTCTAGTTTGTAATTGGGACAGAAAGAATAAATGAACCACAGATCTCGGCTTTTAAATGCAAAAGAAGTCAGGAAAAAAAATGGAACGGGAATGGGAAAGAGAGTCATTCTTACAAGAAGTTAAAATAAATACTAAATTAATCATTAAGGAAATAAGCAATGTAACCGAAAGACATAAATTAAAGATTTATAAGAAGATATCTAAGCTTTAAAATGGAAATTACACTCAAATTTCAATAAAAATAGCATTCCCCCCCACCCCCTCCAAGGGTTTAATGACAATAAGCTTAAACAACGTTAACATAAATGAAAATATAGTTAAATATATATATATTGCAATTTTAAATAACTACAGTAGAACCTCATTATAACGGACCCTATTAAAACGGACGTCGCTTATAACGGACAGTTTTAAAAAAAATTGGCAGCCTACAATTAAGGTGAGCGAAGTGAAAGACCATTTAAATTTTGTTATTCAATATGTTGAACAATCGGCAAATGAAATATTTTCATTTTGCAATATTATGAACACTTACGGCACCTCCGTCAGTTATTAACTGAAGAAATAAGCAGCAAACAAACCCAACAGAAAACAAATTATTTTTCAAACCAAAGAATGTAAGCAATCAACATGAACCAGGACCTTCTTGTTATAAAAATTAATGCAGTGTATACATACACATCTTTTTCAATTCAACCTACTACTACTATACGTTGAAGGCTGTATTTTATTTGATTTATAATAAACACTTTTAATAGCTAACTATTGCGCTATGTGAGAAAAGAATCTGGTTTTTTAAAAAAAAATTAACCCCTGAAATTTATGTTATGAGATATGTCTATGAATTTTTCTGAAATCTGTAACTTTTATTTTTGCCAAGGGCATGATTATTACTATTACTATTACTATTATTATTATTTTTTACAACTTTTCTGATTTTTTGTAAAAAGTAAAATAATAAAACTATCTTTTGAATTAGTGGCAGTTGATAGAAGATTTTTCCATACAATTCTTGTAGCTGATACGACGATGAGCTTTATTATAATTTGAGATAAACTGCACTTAATTTTTAATTCCTAAGCTAAAGTTACATATTTATTAATTTTATCAGCGTGGGCCTTATGTAGATTATTATTAAGAGGCACAGTAACATCTATGAGCTCGACAGTTTTGTGTGTTTTGTCTAGAAATGCAATATCTGACCTGTTCGGTGATAATTGATCGCTCCCAGTATAATTTTCTGTTTGAACTGCATCGTGATTGTAATACAGTGTTTGCAAGATAGCTAAGCCATAGAGTGGAGTACCCAGAATTAAGATTGGGGGGGGGGGGGGGACTAAGGATGTTGTAAAAAGTCCTTTCAAATGTACGCCTATTTTAAAAATAAATTGTTTCAATGATCATTTTCCAAAATATAAGATATAGAGACATTAGTGCTTTAATAAAGGTTTTTTTTTTCTCGTTCTTTCTTTATTACTTTCTTGTCTTTTTCGTATTTATGTTTGAGTTCGGGGGGGGGGGGGGGGAATCTTCATCTCCGTGGCAAAATCCCGTGGAAAAAAACAAAAAAAAAAACCTCTGTCAAGCACCCTTACCCAATCGACTGCCGGGCCCACAATAGTTGTATATAGCGATAACAATATATATGCCGTTAGGATACAGTCCAATCAAGGAGATGAACTGCCATGTGGTTGATGCGGTATGGGTGTTTCTTTCTTTCTTGTTAATGTGCTACTCTTCCCATCAATCACCTATTCTCAATTTCATACTTTGTTTCTGGCTTAGCCTCTGTCGCTCGTTGAGTCATTATATTTCGCACAATGAAATATGGGTGATTAAACAATAAGAATGTTATGTAAAGGTATATAACATTTAGCAACATAGTCCTTAGATAAAACTTGTAGAAAATATCCTGAGAGAGAAAACTCAATGGAAACATTTTTTTATTTTTGTAATAAATAATTTAAGATACAAAATCTAATTTAATTTTTTGTAATGATATTGAATCCAGTTTTAGCCTAATTTTCATTAGGAAAATGGAGTTCATCAAATGAGATAGCCTGTCCGTGTATCTTCCTCCTCCCCTTTAAGAAATGTTCTATCTCTGGATGATCTTCATGAAACTTATTATGCCTATTAGAGGCCTAGGGATGGCTCTAACTTTTTTATTTGAAATGTTTTCCAAATGAGTCGTCTTTTCAAGGTGACAAAAACTCCCACAGAAAAGCCCATTGTACTTACACAGAGGATTTTTATTCTATTTCCTTTTTTTTTTCGTTCTGTTCAAGTGAGTGGATCGTAATTAGAAGCTTTTGTTTTTTTGCCTTTGAAGTCCAATAACATTGAAATAAGTGAAAATATGTTAATCGGTTTTTTTAATTCACATTGTTATTTTTAATGTATGTTCTGCTTTTTTGTCTTACTCTTTTTACTTTGATATTAGACGTTAACAAGAGACTCAACAATGTTTACGAATGAGGTAAAAGAAGCTTCTAATCATGTTCCACCTACTTTGTGACTCTTGTTATGATAAACTCAAACATGTCAATCAACTCTCGTGTGCAATAAACAACCGACAACGTGATTCTCTAGGGAATTGAGTGGAACTGATCCCTTGCGCTCCCGTAAACAAATTTTCCCTTAAGAAATTTTAATCCGTGTCCTAAGCAAGTAACTGACAACCGGAAATGATGCGCTGCATCTACAAGGAAAATGAATCGACAGAATTGTCTGCGTTTGCATCGATGACATCCCTTGATTAATAGAGGCTTTACTAACACAAATCGTCTTCAATAGAGCGAGAAAAAATCGTAAACAATAACTTTTTTTTTGCTACAGTCGTTTGATCAGTTAATCCCATTACAACTTAACGAAAGGAAGACGAACGAAGCAGTGTTGATTTCTTTATTGGTAAAACATCAGGGATTGTTTTTCTTGTAGATGTTTATCATCAGGAAATCATCGAAGTATCAGAATCATTGGAGATCAATAACGAAATGCTTAAGAACTTATTTCAACATTATATTTAAATGTGGCTAAAAAAATTATGAGGCCCACAATCGTCTAAATGCTAAAAAATAAAAGAGTAGAACTAGATTCTCTCCAAACCCTTTCTGGATAGATTGCATTCTGAAAGTAAATTAACTCTATGAGAAAACTATTCTATAGAATTTTAATTATTAAAATTAATTAATTCTACAATTATTATTATATTAAAAAAACTCATTTACATATTAATGATGTATATTTCCTTTCATGCATTGCTGTTTGTTAAATCATTAACAAGAAATATCGAATGTTGTTTCAATATCTAATCCTCGTTGTCCATTATCTCTACTTTTTTTTTATACTCTGTGCAAAAAAAACCAAAAAAAAAAAACCCAATGGAAGTACCACAAAGGAAGTATCAATTTGAATGAGCTTTTGTTTGCAACTCTCGTCCCAAATGATTAGTTTAGTTGATAAGAAGCGTCAACGAAAGCCTCAGTAGAAGTCGCCCACCCATCTTGTGGTCCATAAAAGGACCCTCCGAATCTTACTAGACACATTGCTTTGTGGAATTATTGCATTCATCTCAGTTTGCCATCAGTAATGTCTCGAAGACCCTAGAAGCAATTGCAGGATTTATAGCTGATGAATTGCTCTCCATCTGGATTGTAGTTATGTTCTGTGGGAAGCTATTGTAATCATTCACTTGGCCAAGGCTCTGGTACTACTGCTAGAGATTGTTATGAGGAAGCTATAACTGCTGCGTCACTCTAGACCTTCCAGAGGCATCCTGAATAGAGCAGCCGGTATTACTGACGAATTGTAGCTGCTGGACTTCAATCCCATCGCTCCTTACGAGGCCAGCATAGGTCTAGAGTGGTACCTAACATGGTCTGCTCTCAAACTGTCTCGTATTTTGTTTAATTCAGCTTCTGTATTGCAGCAGATGATCGCATTCGGGTAAGAAGAAAGACTGGGCAATTGTAATTAAGCACACACAAGATACAGCTTGTGTAATGGTGTGAGGAGACATTTCTTAATACAAACAGATGTCCTCTCATAGAGTCTCGAGGAACTTTAAATATACAGCAATTCGTGCAAAAGATCTTTGCTACCTGTTGTTTTACCCTTCGTGAATGAATTCACCAACAATTTAAAAAGTATGTTGTAAAGTAAAATACATGTAATAATATATAAAGTACACAGTTATAAAGTTATGATTTTTATTAGCAATTAACAAAATACCTGAGCTTCGCGCGGGTTAAAAAAACGAAAGAGAAGGAAGAAATTGAAATTGTGAGATCACTTCGAACTTTTCCCAATTGGTTAAAATGAATGTTATATTCGTATTTTGGAACCCGAAAACCCCTCAGGTATCAAATTTGATTAAGACTTCCTGCTCTTTTCTGCCCTTCACCCTTGGGGAAAAAAATTGTCAAATCCTGAGAAAACGTATAACCCAATTTTAAAAGGAACCTTAAAATTTAAAGTGTCAATGTTTAGCAGCTTCGTTGATGTGTCAGTGACTACTTTATTACAGAAACCTCTCTGTTCACACTTTTTTTCTAAAAACACTTGAATGTATATTTCTGTACGGCTTTAAATAATAAAAACATACATGTACCTAAGTAAGCATTCACTGTATTAGTATTTTGTGTACCAGGAATCCTGTACAATTGTTTCTGGTTTCCTATCAATTGGATTCCCTCAGTATCTATACAGTTCAAGAAACATATAAAGAAAACATAAGTCAAAGATCCATTAAAAACAACAACAACAATATTGTTTTTAAAAAACAACAATATATAAATGAAGAATCCTTACTTAAGTGCGTGTATGTTTTTTATTGTGATGACATTATGATTTCCGCACATTAAATTTGTTGTTAAATGTATTTCTTCATTTGTAAAAAGAGTATATTTTCCGACTTTCACGTTTCTAGCTTAAGCCCCACCCCCCCCCCCTTTCCCGTTCGAGAGTGGTAAGTCATAAATCTCCAAATTTCTTCATAGTATTAAAGTCAAATTTCTAATAATACAAGGGCTGTAATCACATCAAATTCCCACACATGATTATTGGTTCATTGCTTCACTAAAGTTGACGATTTTAAGGTAATATCATAGAAACTGATATTTGTGATAATTATCCACTAATCATAGAATACTCCGTATAATAAGAAAACAGTAGAATTATCCATCAAGATAAATTAAGAATAGTAAATACAGATGACATTACATTATCAAAAGTATTCGTAATTAAAGATACGTATTTTATTATTGTTATTGTTCTTTTTTCTTTTTATTGTTATGCTTTTAATTTTTAATCTTAACATGAATTTTACTTAAATATATTAATTTTAGTGAGTTTTACTTATAGAGGCAGAGTGTATCTATTGACTGCATACGAGACACTGGGGTATTTCGTTGAAAGGAAGATAGACGAGGCCTTTCGCGTCCTATTGTTCACGAATCGTCTTCAGGTCTTCGGGTCTGGTCTATCTTCCTTTCAACGATGTGGGAAATACCTCAGTGTCTCGTAACAGTAACTTCGCCCACAGTCACATTAGGACTACATTTATCTGTTGATTTGTATCTTTCGAAAAGTTAATCTAATCCTCACTCACAACCAGTGACGCACCCAGGGAGGGGAGGGGAGATTGGAGGGGGGGGGCGAGCCAAAAAGAAAAAAAAGAACGAAATGAAAACCTTATTAAAGCACTGACGTGTCTGTATCTTATTATTTCGGAAAGTGATCTTTGAAATAATTTATTTTTCAATAGGCCTACATAGATGGACTATGATATATTACACCAAATAAAGATTAAGGAATAACACAAATAGGGAAGAACACTTGCAGAAGAGAGAACAAATTTGTTAGTAGCGGCCAGACTACATTGCGTGAATGTTGACAGAGCTAAACGCCAAAATGGCCGCCCCTTTTTTAAAAAAACAAAACGGATATATAGTTTGAAGGGACCTTCACATATACAGTTTGAACGCAATTATTAAAAAGCATAAACAAGAAAAAAGATAAGGGTTTTGAAATACTGATGGGTATATGGAATACCATAAGCCGATGGAAATTGCACTTTGATGCACAAAACATATTGCTCCTTTTCACACCCAGCATATTTCTCATGGGACCACATCTCACACAACATACAGTGCACCCATATTTCCCCTCTGATATCTTCAGAAAACTTTTTACAACAATGAAGATGCACTCTGCAGTGTTGTTGAGGACGTTTGCTTATAGTATCTTCATCACTGGAATCTTATAATGCTACTACATCACTGGAACAACTACTTTTATCAATTATAATAGGAGCATCAGTCAGATATTTAGTATGATTAATTTTCAATTTACAAATAAATTTTGTACAGTTATTAAATAGATTAGAAACAATATTTTATGTTTGATTACTATAGTATCGTGGGAGAAAGTAAAAAGAAGGACGATATTTTTCCCTTTTTAATACTTTACTGGTTATGTTTCCGACATCATCAGAGTCAGCAACAAGAACTTTCCGATACATCATCAGTATTCATGAAGAACGCATAATATTGTCTACAACGAAACATTGATGAAAAGATATTTAGTCTAATTGAAATATCTGTCTCCTGGGTACCAAATTAAATCTTCTATAATTTACCATTATAGGATTATCGTGCCTTGATTACAGTGAGACTAAGACACTCTATCCATGACCTTTCTTCTTTTATTTTATAGAAATCTAAGAGTGTCTTAAAAGAGATCTAGAATTGAACTCCTTAGAGATTAATCTTCTTTGTACAAATGTGAGATTCCTTTAAAGGAATTTGTTTCATGAACATCAAATCAAAGCAGATCAGACGCATCTCATTGTTGTCTACCAATAATTAGAACTTCTGTTTAAACATAAGTTTCTTTCCAGAATTCTAATTCGTAAGCTACCTATGCTATACAATCTTTTGGAGAATGATATAGTACTACAATAATACCTAATATATTCTTACATTTTAATAGCAAGTTAACAAAATGATGACGGAAGAATAATAGGATGCGGTCCTACTGAAATCGAGTGATGGAGAAGAAATAAATTAGAAAAAAATTCTTAACAATGAAATACAAAAATACCCACTCTGAGGATGTTTATCAACTAACAACATACGCGTCATTATTGAAAAAACTACTATTTCCTCCCAATCATTGTATCTTTATTACAAGATCATCCACAAATTTGTCATCCTCTTCAGTTTTTTCAGTGATTGATTTGGTTCTACAACGCTTTTTATTCATTGGAACTTATTAACTGAAGACACTGACCTTTTATATGTAAAGTTCGCATATTTTCTTAGTAGATCCTTTCTCCTACAGCCTCTACCATCACACCAAAATTAAAATGTAAACTACATTTAATATCAAAAAAAGCAAATTTTCGAGAAGAAAACGTCTTCTCTTTTTCAAGCCTTAAAATAACAATAAGTTGTAAAGATATGGAAGAAGAACAGTATTTCAAATTACATATTCTTTCCGTTTTTTGAATAAGAATATGAAAAAATATGAATAAGAATGATGGTATTGAAGTAGAGGAATATTTCGTAAGATTAGCTAAAAGGTTTGTAGATAAAATGTGCACAAATTGCAATAATAAGGTTAAAATCAATGAAATAGATTGTTAAGTCATTTGTTATATTATGTTAAAGAAAACAAAGATTATATGTAAATGGTATTGCTTTCAAAAATATGGTTATTATTTTTTCTCGAGGAGTTATTAATCTAATAATGGGTGATTAACAAAAAACGGAAAGAATATGTAATTTGAAATATTGTTCTTCGTCCATATATTTACAACTTATTGTTATTTAAGGCTTGAAAAAGAGAAGACGTTTTCTTCTCGAAAACTTCCTTTTTGATATTAAATGTATATTACATTTTAATTTTGGTGTGATGTTGGAGACACTTTTTCCAGTCATTCTTCTCGAACTTTAGTGTTTACTTTTTACCCACTCCCACGTTGAAAATTTGACGTCGCAGAGTGGCCAAACTTCATTTAACTTCTATCTTAACTATAATATTATAATATTATTCAGAATGTTATCATTCACGATTTCCATTATAGTTTACGTTGATAGAATTCTAATTAGCACAACACAGAAGAGAGCTTGGAATATCTGCCGCCGTTATCCTACTATTGTTAGTCTTGTGTTCTTTAAAAAGACCTGAGCTTATGCGCAACGGAGCCGGCGGAGTGTCGAGGACTTCAAGCATTGTTCTGCATCTTCTTGAATAACAAGAAGGAAAAACAAAATAATATACGACACTACTCCCTTCAAGGTTTAACAATTCTTAAGGAGAATGATACTGAAATCGGCAATATCTCTGATCGCAAGAGCTATTTGCTCGTAATCTAGCTCTTTGTCGCCAGAGTTTCAAATCATCAAAGTAGGGCATACATATCATAGCCATTCAACTAAGATTTATTTCTTGTGCCAGAGAAATATGTAATATTCCCTTAATATTAGATGAAGTATTATTTCCTTTACAGACTTGTAAGAACACCGCCTATGGTCCTGAGGGGATACATTAAGAAATCCTGCGGCATTTATCTTCTGCTTGCTAACAGTCGTTGTTACTATCTTAAGTAAAATTAGGTTGGAGCATTTATTCCAAGACTGTGGGTGTGAAGTTACCATTATTGCATTTGCAAAACCTAGGAAAGACAGCGATCGCTTGTTCCGTCTATAAAACACTTGAAGGAGTATGGTGAATCGATTACTTGTCTGGTAACCTTGAAGAGAACAATTATCTTGCACCTATGCAGTGTGGATTTTGTAAACACCGTCCAGTATTGATCATTTCGGTTCAATTCGCTCTGCTTTTGTCAACAGAGGACATTTAGTTTCTATTGGTTTTTTATTTGGAGAAGGCTTATAATTGAAATTGGAAATTCGGAATTTAGCATGGATATATTCCCATATTTCTTGAAAGCTTTCTTGCAAATTGCCCTTTCTTAATTCGGCTATGATCATCTCTTTCAACACCTTATCCTCATGAGCTAGATGTGTATAATTCACTATTTGTGAACGCCATATTATAGATTTCCTGACTTTCTACAAACTTACGACTTACCCAGAGGTAGCTCTAGTAATCTGGGATCTCGACTGAATAGTCTCAAGAACTTCAACATGAAACCCATTGGACTCACCATCAAGGGTTCTTCAAGTGACACTTAGTGATTTACAACTTCCTTTTACATCGGAGGATAAATTTCTAGGTCTGAAATCTTTCTTACATTTGGTTTTAAAAGAACCCTTCAGCTGTTTACAAATGGTTTCCGTGAAATTCCTTTGCTTTGTTGCATCATTAGGAAAAAGCTTCAATAATTTTGAAATTTTTATTAGTAAGTAACACAAAATTTTATCTTAGATATGTAATAAGGATAATACTATTGCTTAATTTTGAATTATAGGAATGGTTTGAAACAAGTGATTTCAATCGTTACTTAAAATCACTTAAATTATAATTTGATTCGAGATGTAATAGAATCTTAGAAATTTGTTGAATCTGGAAAGAAAATGAATCTCCTTGGGATGAAAGAATTCTTATAATTACTATTAAAACTCCTAGACTTCTCTGATATTATGGATTCAAATAATTCTGATGCGATTTTCTTTTCTTTCTATTTTTATACATTTTTAATGAATTTCTTTTATTATTTGTTTTACAAATGTGATTAGGCCGTATTCTACTGCCCTGAATTGTACGTATGTAACTTGTAAATTTATATTTTGAAAATATTTCATAAAATAATAATTCAAAATAATAAGATCCAACGAAGTAAATCTATAGAAGATATATTTTGTTCCTTCCTGTCATCCCTTGACCAAATATGCGACAAACAAGTTCACTACCATTACCATGGCAACCGACGTTTTTGTTTATATCCATTAGCCACAGTAAGTGTTGGGTGTCTCTTGTCTTTGTTCCTGATTCGTTCTTATTAAATTGAAAAAGAAAACAAAAACTACCTCGTTATATTTCTTTGTAAATTAAAGATCAACTGATTCATAAGGGCTGTTTTTATGAAGCTTTTACAATTAAAATATAAAAACATTGAAAATCCTCTGATATAAAATCTTATTTATTTTATAGAATATCTAGTAAATAAAAAGGCTTCAATAAATAGTATTCATGAAGGAAATAAAGTACATTCATGTCGTTAAATTAAGTTTCAAAGGGAATTGGGGGAAAAAATTATACGACAGTCATATGTTCTGCCTAAAAGCGAATCTACATATCCTACATAGTAATCACTTGATCTCAGTTGAAGTCGATATAATCAAGTGAACATCATTGAACGAGATCATTTTGGAGGTTATTTTAGATTGATTTTAGCAGCAGCTAGAATTTGCTGTACAATAACTACTTGGTCCTGAATAAATGATAGAAATTTCAAGGGAGATTTCGACCTATCAAACCTAACCATTTCCTTTGTGAGACGTTTCTGAAATGGTTTGTATCAGACAGTAGCGTAGCAGGGGGGGGAGCAGTCCGCCCCGGGCCCCCGCTTGAGAGGGGCCCCAAAAGCCAGCCTAGGGGCCCATCCACCTAAGTATCCCGACCAGCCCCTTTATAAAGTTTTTTTTTTTTTTGGTTGTTGAATTGGAGATTCCGTTTTTTTTTTTGTTTTTTTTTGGTTGTGGAATAATGGAACTCCCGCCCCGAGCCCCCAAAGGCATTGCTACGCCACTGGCATCAGATAGAATATTGAACTAATAAACCCTGGTTCGCAAACGTTTTTCGTAGACAGACTCTCACCCGAATCAAATACACACACGTACAAACACCAAAAAAAAAAATCAGTTCACATTAGGTAATTGAAAAAAAAAAAAATTTGTTATTCTCAAGCATTCCTAGAGGCGCGCCCCTAGTCTGAAACCCACTGTATAAAACTTACGTACCAAAAAACGTTAATAAACACATGGTACAGTTGGAAAAAATAAGTGCAATGATTTATTTCTAATGAATTTGAAATGCAGTTCTAATAGATAGCAGAATTAAAACCAAATTTCTATATTACAACATCATTTCCCAACCTGGGGTCCGCGATGCAGACTGCGGGGGTCCGCAATACCCTTTTAATGATTTTTAACGTGAATATACTAACAATTTGTTTTACTGAAATATGTATTTTCATACGTTTTACGTGAAGAATGCTTTTACAACGATATTATTGTATGTCCAGCCTTAATTTAGTTAGTTCAAGAAATCACCAAACAAGTAGGCTTAGTACCACAATTACGACAGAGACCGACAGATGGCAAGTAGGATTGTCCTCGGGTGTTAGCTTCCAAATAGCTCGTATGATTCATTTCTTACTCAATGGACGTGAACAACAACTTCCCTGCAATATTGATCAGTGCCTGAAACAGCATCATTGCATCTTTTCGGAGATAAAAATATGAATTACATGAATTACCACCAAATGAAGCGTCTTGAATTGATTCCTCTTTGAAGACTGTGTTTTCTCTACTGGCACTGCTTCGCTGCAAAGCAACATCAACATCTCATCCACTGAACGAAACTAATTTCATTTATGAAGAACTTAAGTTAATAAATTTAATTATAATTAAAGGTTCATTCCTCCTGATAGATGGCACCACCCATCCTCCTCCCATGATTCCAAGGGACTTCAGAAGAGCTTAAATATCCATGTTTTTAAATTACTTTGTCACTCGTCAAAGCCTCATACAGAGGCGAAACCGGTCGCGTCCTCTGTATATATTTTTAATGTGTTAAATGTTTTTTTAAACTAGTCAAGTGTAGTTTTTATTTATTATTTCATAAGTTCTAGTTATTTTCTTTATTATTATTACTTAATTAAATTGTAATACTAGTGTTTTTAATTTCACTTGTTTCATGCTGGCCTTTTATTATATTAATAGTCAATCAATTACAATTCCTTTTAGGTATTTCAACGGAAGCTTTATTGTGGATCTTATTATTAATCCTATGTCTGTTTTCTGTCTTCCTTTAGAACTGTGACTTCAGAAGAAGTAATGTCCTACGTGGCTGGCCTTCCTTGTTGTGCTTTTGTGGAGACCTCAGCCAAGAGGAATGTTCGCATTGAAGACGTGTTTTGTGAACTGTTCATTTTGGGCAATCTTCCTATGGAAATGAGTCCTTCTTTACACAAGAAAGTTCAACCTGGCTTCCTTGGCTTCTGTCAGACGCCCACCAAGAGGGGTCTGTCTCTACGTCGACGATTGAGCGATGCGTATGGTACTATCGCCCCCAACGCCCGCCGGCCCAGCATTCGCACCGATCTGCTCATCCTTCAAGCCAAAACTGGCGAACCAGTGACACGAGACAGAGAACTGTTTTTCTGTAATCTCCAGTGAATTAAAGACGTCTATTGATAGAAAAGTCCTAGGGAAAGTTCACTGTATATCAATAATATCCAAATACGGTCTTTGAATTGACATAAATTACAGACTTAAACTCGGTGTATTAAATGTCTTTTCCTCTGCTTTGATTACAATTAAATAATTATCTGTGAGTAATTTGTTGAGATTAACAAACTCCAAACATCAAAGCGAATCAATGTGAATTGTATTTTATCATTATGTGATTTCAAACAGACTAAAATTTCTACATTAAATATCACTTTCATATAAAAGCAAGCGACTATGAAGGGATTTTTTTTCTTGTTAATTTTCTTTGTGGAAAAATATTTCTACATTTTTTTTTTTCAGATTAAATTAAGGAGGATGTAAATCTTCTTTTCTTTTTTTAACAAGACTTTAATATCGCATTCGAATCCCGTCTTGGTTTCATAAAAAAAGTCGTAAATCTTGTTTAAGCCAAAATTGAAATTTAATAACGCATCCATATTTTATTACAGGATGTCTCATAAAGGATTTTAGAAGATTTTTGGATCAAAGTCTTAAGGGTTTATTAAAGTGACCAATCAATAATTACAGGCGATAATTTCTATCGTACGGTGTATTTTTGGAAAGTGAAGACGAAATTTATAAAAAGTAATAGCTTATTGGAAATTTGTAAAAGTGCCATTGCATCAATACTTTCTGTGATCGTTTGACAACAATTTCTAAATAACGCTCTATTTTTGGCGTCTTCTTCTTACAGGCCACTAAGATTTTCCATTTCTTCTTAGATCGCCTTGGACACTAATCTTGACCCTGAGATTTCCATGACAGCAGCGTCAATAACACATTTCACAGGAACTTGTATTAAATCGTCGTGATTTCCATAATCCAGTGGGTTACGAAAAATTCTTCTGTAGATTAGAAACATGTCAATCAAACATTAACTCTTGATATTTCTTTTTTCAATTGTCGTTTTCTTTTTTTTTTTTTTTTTTAATAAAAACTAAATAAATAAATTAACAGTTTTGTTAATTCACAGCCTCTAAAAAAAAAAGTTTCAAAAAATTTAGATTAAAATTTTCCATAGTGTTAAAAGAATGACAGAAAATCAAAAGTAAAGATTTATTTATTTATTTTTTGTAAGATGACAATTAGGTAATTTATTTTTAAAAAAATCAATACTTAACAATACTTTAAAGAGGAATCGATTAAATTATTCATTAATTTATCGATCAAAATTAGACGCCACAATAACTAAATACAGTCTGATAATTTCCTTGAAATGTTAAGTAAACAATTTCTTTTTCTCTTTTTAAAAAATAACGTAAATAGTTGTTCTTTTATTAAATTCGTAAACAAGTAATAAAATTGCGATTTTTTTTTAATGCTACAGAATTTTAAAATAAAGTTTTTATGAATTAAATATATAACAAGAATAAAATTCTTAAAATAGATAATCGTAAAGCTCATATTCATATTTTTTCCTTTAATTATTAATTTAGTGCACCACAATTTTAAAGAAAAATATCCTCAATTCGTTTCCTTCAAAGATATTCTTATTACTACTCATCTTATCATCGACGTTAAATCTGGCTGATGATGCCTAATAAGCAGAAACGGCCGGTCCTGTCGATGATAGCTCAGTTCTTCCTTTGGTGCAATTAGATTTATTATTGACATATTATTTAAACTTTATTTATATTATTATTACTAATTATTTTGGTAATTAAAAAAACTTTTATATAAACAAACAACTTTTCATTTACTAAAATAACTAATAATAATAATAATAATAATAAGTTCTAATGAAAGGAGAAGTTCTCATAATTAAATAACGGCTTTCCATTGAATTGAATAAACAACTAAACTTTCTAAAATAACTGTAATGTGTGTTTCTAAATGTTTTTGTAACTTTCCTTTGAAGGAAATGTCCATTTGACATTGGAAGATTCTTTCATGAAACCAAAGAGACGCTTTTAAACACGGGTGAAAACTCAGCGTTGGAAATAAGAAACTCACAATATTTCGAAGATTCCTTCAATAAAACAGACTGAAAACAACAAATTCCTTGCAGCAACTTTCCTTAGAAACTCTTCTTTTTCTATTAGTCTGTTTTTTTTAAGATCAAAAATGCCAATAAAAAACCTGTGTTTACTTTGAAATACTTACTTTCAAGGGATTCCAATTCCGTTTAAGACCCGAAAGGACGGACTAAGTTAGGGTATTTCAATGCCTCTGTCGTGACAAAAGTTCATTAAACAAAGTTACATCATCTCTTTATCTATAAATTGCACGTCAAGTTAACAGAAAATTCATTCAGCGATTGAAAAGTTAGTAAATGAACTAAAGAAGAAATGATTCAAACAAGCAAAAGATAATTTGATATTTTTAAAAGGTAATTTTGTAGAATCATGAATTTTAATTATTTCCATTCAATTGCTTTGTGTGGAGATAAAATTATCTTTATTTTAAAATAATAATAAAAAAAAATCATCCTGTTGGGTTCCGTTGAATTATCCATTTACAATAACAGATAATTATTATAAAATTACTCCAAGCGAACTTAAATAAATATTTTTTTTATTTTCTAATTTCTTATGCAATGCTTCCACTATGAAACAATTCCATGAAATCATCCCAATATTTACTGTTTCCTTCATAATATTTAACTAATTAAAAGAAGAAAATATTAACTGATTCATTATTATCTCTTAATATATTGTTACTAATACTACTAATGCAAAATATTACCAAACTATTATAAAAATAACATATTAACATAAAAAATATTACTGTAAATGTAAAAAATAAAACATACTCAGACAATGTAGATAATCTATTTACCAAGAAGCTAAGTTAAAATTCCAATGAAAGAAGATTTTAATAGAATTAATAAATTATATTTAAAGAAGATTAAAATTTAAAAAAATAAAAAAAAAAACTTTAAAATTAAAAAAAAAAAAAAAAGTTTAAGTTTTTTTAGACATTATTCTTAATGAGATTCTAAAGGAACTTTTGTTGAAACCCTATAAAAAGAAACTTTCTCAGCATTACATTCACATGCACGCATAGACAGACACAAGCCTTTAATACTTGGAAGCTGTTAAAAATCAAAAAATACTCAAATGCACTAAAGGATCTCCTTGTCGAGGAATTTTCAATGCCTTTCAGTTTTTTTTCTTTTTTGTTTTTTTTGTAAGAGATATATTGAAACTATCATTTAAAATTTAAAATAAAAATAAATAATAATTTCAAATCACATTAATTAGCAGTCCAATTTCATTTTTATATAGAGTAAAAATATACTACATAGTTAATACTAAATTGTATTAATAGAAAGTTGATAAAGAAAGATTTTTAAATTAAATAATAATATTAGATTTTAAATAATAATAATAATAATAATAATAATAACAGCAGAAGATCTTGAATTACTCAAAAAAATGGGAATTTTGATAAAATTTGAATTTTGATAAACATTGGACAACTCTGTTGCCAGTGGACTCCAAAATAGTTGGATTTGTAACATAGAGTTGTCCAACATTAATACTTTTTCAAAATTCCCATTTTTTTGAGTAATTCAAAATTTTTACGACAAAACGAATGAACCTAAAGGCTGGTGCCCGACAGAGACGACGCAAAACTAATTCCAGCCTCCATCAAATTCTAAAAAACAACAACTAAAAAGAAGCAGAAGTATTTCTTATAAAATATTTTCGAATTCTTCATCCTCCATCATCCTTTCAGCTCCTCATCTGTGGGAAAACTTCTAAATTACCCACATTTTTTTATTTGTATTATTTTTTTTATTTCTGAATATAAATAAAAATTCTTTTTCATTTCCTTGTTTATTGTTTCTGTTTTCCAACTTCTAAACAGAAAATAGTTGTAAGTTACAAAAAAAACAAAACCAATACTACTGTTGGTGTTCTCAGGAGATTTCAATCACTTCTAGATAGTCTTTACTTCGCGAAGAATTTGCGAAGATTTTATTATCTTATATAAAACAAAAAATACGACGAATATTAGGAATCCCAATTGAGAGTTTCCCTTGAATTCCAGTGTGAATTCGATTTGTTTTCTTTTATTGAATGGATTTGTTTAATCAGATGACGTCATATTTTTAGAACAGTTCAATTGAAAGAATAAGTGACGTCATTTACTAACACTTTTTTGTAAATAAAAAACGAAAACAATGCAAATAAAAACGATTTCATTCAACTGGACCTTAAAAAAAATATAAAAGAAATCAAAGATCATAAAAATTGAATGGCATTTAAAGGAATTTATAAAAAGAACGACAATTTTATTTTTTCTAAATAAAAAAAAAAAGATTCTGTGAAAATCAGCATTTACTATGAAATGAAGTCCTATTTATCTTCCTATGAAGTTTTCAAAAAATTAAAAATTTGTAGTTGTTTATAATAAATTGTTTCTTTTTCATTTAGAAAATAGTAGATAAAACTTAGATAATTATTTGTTTGATTTCCTTCACTTATTCACTAAGAAACCACATTAGCAAATTTTTTCATCTCCGAATGCCTCCATAAGAATTGAAAACAATCGAAGGGAATCAAACGGCTGTTAGGTTTCATCATCTAATTCTTTTCCAATTGCCAATTAAACATTAAGATATTTTTCTTATCTTTAATAATGACTATAAAGTAAATTATCTTCAATTTCTTTAATAATTAAAATTCTATAAAAAAATCTCTATCTGGAAACTCCCCGATTTGTTTTTTGTTTGTTTGTTTTTTCTAGTTTTTGACAACTTTTAGAAACTGTATTTATTTAATGAATTCATATTTAAACATTAAAAGAACCAATGATTTTGATGCTGTCAATCATTTGAAATTCAACTATTGTTCCAGTCTTTTCCATTGCTTTTACGATGGAAACAGATTAAAATATTTTTATTTTGAGACATTAAAACACATAAAAACTCTAATATAAACCAAAGAAATAAATATTTCATCAAACAATATCTTATTTCGAACGCAGAACCATTTCCCAAAGTTTCTCGATGTTTTATCAAGTGCCAAATTCCTCGTAGTCAATTTAGACCCACTATAGAATTTTGAACCTTGTAAATGTATCAGTGCCTGGTTCTTCTTTCATTTATTACTAAACGTTAGTTTTAATAAAGATAGTTATTTCAAACATTGTGTTAAATGATTCTTGTCTATTTTTGTATTTTGCGATTCTTATTTGTAGCTTGAAACATTTGATGTGATTTTGTAAATATTGATATGTAAACGATTGCTCTATTACAGTCTAAGTTATTCGTAGGGATTTTTGCTCCCAATTCTGTTATCCCCCCCCCCCTTGATTTCTGTTGTTGTAGCATCAATAAGGATTCAACTGACCTTTTTCTATCAGTATATCTTTTTCTACACAGTATAATATCATTTATGTTTATTGCGGAACGTGATATCTGCTTTGTCATGTACAATATTTCTAAAGAAATATTATATATAAAATTTAGATACATCTATTCTATTCTATATTTAAGACTGTCTATACATCTCACTTAAATTTGGCTGCAAAAATCTATTGTATTGAAATGTAGATATTTAAGTAATCATTTGTTGAAGTCATGTATTCTCAAATATATATGTATTTTTTTTCAGTACAAATTTATATATAAAAAGTGTTAAATATTTCAGATTACAAACGTACACACATATATATAATTAACTATTGCTTTGTCGATTAGGAAGTGATTTCTCTTTTAAATATTCGATAATTGGAATATTTCGGAATCAATAATCTATTTTCGTTTGTTTCTAACTAAGAATTTCATTTCAGCAAATTAAAGGTTTTTCAAAAATTATCAGAGTCAGCAGTTTTCAGTCAATTCTTTCTTTCTTTCTCAAGAGGTATTTGTAAGAACTCTTTGAAATTTCTTCTAACTTAGTTCCTCAGTCAAACAATGCGACCATGTCTATTACGAAATCTGCTGGAATAAAAATATGAAATATTGGAATAAAGATTTCGACTGTTAGGAACACAAACGTAGATCTGAAAATTATCAGCTTTTTTTAAGAAAAAAAAAAAAAGATTCTAGTCGAAGATTAAAACAAAGAGGAACTAAAAATCCAATATTAACAGTTTCTCTAAGATGGAAACTTTTAGCAAATCTTCTTTTAATTTTTCTCAGAAAAAAAGTCTCCATTTATTTTTTTTTATTTATAAGTTGTAAAAAAATCACATTGTTATTAAAAAACCTATTCCAAATTCTTCAATTGACGTCTTTGTTCTTTAATAATAGTCAACATTTGTAAAAAGATGGAGTTTGTATTGAAAGATGGATTGACTTACAAAAGAACAATTTATTTACAGCATTAATGAAATACTTCAAGTGAAATATTATAAAGATAAACCACAAAAGACGAGAACCAAATGAGAATTTGAGGATGTTTAAAAGTGATGGAAAATAAATAAATTATTAAAGCCTTTGAAAAAAACAGAAGAAAAACTGTTACTCAAATAAGTAATGGGAGGCCATTTTTAAAAAAAAAATCAAATACAAATACAGAAACTATCTCATTATTATCGTGAAACAAAATAATTTAAAATCTTCATTTAAAATATTTTATTGTCGTGCAATTTTAATGTTAAGGCATTTTTTTTTATTTATTTTGTCATTAATTAAGTATATTAATAACAAGTATTAAGAAAAGCAAAAAAAAACTTAAAAAAGAAAATATGCTTATTCCACTCTTTCAGATTTTTTTCTGTTCGTTTATTCGCTTCGTTTTCACAAAAATCTCAATCCCCTATTCATTTTCTTTCTCTCCAACAACTCTTACCATCCTGTGCCATAGGATGTTATCAGCAGAAGGTTATAAAATGTTACGTTATGTTATCAGCATAACATGGCATTCTTAAGCATCGCATTATTTAGAAAAGATTTAAAGTTTTTGTGGGAAAAAAACCTATTATTAGATTCTGTGATTGGAAATACGTCTACGAATAGAAGATACCGAATTCTTGTTAAATGATTGAATTACAACTGAGATGAAAAAGGTTCAAGTTTTCTATTATAACAAGGCCTAGCATTATTTGATTTTTATCTCAAGCCAAACATATGTCGAAGTAAATACATTGTTTGAAGATTGTTGTTAGTTCTTAAAGAATCAAAACAAGTCAGAACTTGATTAGAAACTGTTTCAGAAAGGCAATTTCTAATCAGGTGCTGACTTGGTTTGATTCTTTAATATTGTTCACAGCACGTTAAATTTACGATTTAATTGTTGTTAGTTCCTCATGGAAAACAATCAATTTCGAAATCGAATAAAAAGTAACTAGTTTTATTAAGTTGCGTCTGGCGAAGAAAATAGTTTTTTCGTCCCACTCTGAATTCAAGAGAAATTCTTTCTAAGATTATTGAAAAACTTCGAATAAAAAAAAAATGGAAGTGATTTGTTTCTATTGTCAGAATAAGTTTCCCTCTTCTGATGATCCTTCCAAGTAAAACATCTAATTTAATCTCGACTTTAATTTTTTTTTCATTTCATTACAATATTTAACTGAAAATCATCAAATAAAATAAAGTCTTTTATCATGGACCACTCTGCCAACAACGTTGATGGCCATCAACAATCCACCAGTTGTTGATGGTAACAATCAATGTAAAAGAAAACTTGCATAAATGCCACGTATGAGCCGAATTAGATTAAGAAAATCTTATTGAAAATGACTGTACTTCCTGTTCCTCCAATGCCTTGACAATAAGCTCAAATGACACGTTTGTGAAGAGGGATTTCTCATCCAATGAAAATAACTCAAGATCTCGGATAGGGGCCATTTCCCTAATATTAGAAGCAAAGTCCTTTCCATCCTAAAGTAGGAGCTTACTTTAAGGCTCTTCATTTGTGTGAAGATTATGTTGGAGAACCAATGGTTTTGTTTATATACATCACCACATGCTTTTTGTAAATTCCGCTGTATGACGTGGCAATCACTTTCTCACCCATTGGCAAACTCCGCAATGCGGATTTTCTTCAGAGATTCAACCTGCATACATTGTCTGCTCTCCTCTTCCTAATCATTCACTGAGGAAGGTCTGTTGAAACCTGGTTTGGTTCTCAAGTACATGGTTTATAAAGATTTTTTAATTTTTTCTTAAGCAAGTGTGATCGCTTTTAAATTCGTCCATAACTATATCCACATACGTTAAATTTTATCCGCGAGTCAATCTATCTTTACATAAATATGAATAACTGTAGATTAAAGCCCCGCGAACACCATGCAATTTTTCAGCAACTTAGTCGTCCGATTTTGACGTCACGAGTTGATATAAACTTTTGTCTAACCCCGAACATCATGCAACTCGACATGAAGTCGGCGGTGATAGTAGGAATCCCATAATGCAATGCGTTTCCCAAACCCGATGTGGAAAATCCGAAAAAATCGAGGTTTTGAAACCTCTCTGATAAATTCTGCCACAGACAATTTCTGCATTTCAGTATAAACTTTATTTATGCATCAAAGAAACTCGCAATACTCTTGATATTCATTGAGTACGAGCATGTCTTAAAATCGAATCGAATCGAATCATTTTGGACGCCATTTCTTCCATGGGCGTGACGTCACGACTGACGTCATGCAATGCTGTCCTGTGATTGGGTAATTCCCAGCGACTTCGATGCAATTTTTCGAGTTGCAGGTGTAGAAACAACTCGAATCGGTTGACAAAAGTTGCAGTCAAGTTGCATATAAACGGGCTCAAAACTGTCTATATCAACTCGGGACGTCAAAATCGGACGACTAAGTTGCTGAAAAATTGCATGGTGTTCACGGGGCTAAACAGATCGAGTCCATTAAACAATGAAACGAGCTTCGTATACTTTCCTTTACTAAACTGAAGCACTGTTGCTTCATAGTAAAAATGGATAGTTAAAGTGTGAAATAAATGTAATAAATTTTTAATTCATCATTTTAGACAAATAGTTCTACGTACATTTACACGATAGAAGATATAAATACATACAACTATTCATAATTGCAATCTTCCAATGTATAACAGACAGACTTACAAACCTTCTTATGGGTAGATGCACACAAATTCTATTGGAAAGTATTTATGTGTATTTAGTTATGTGTTTGTATGATCTATTTGTCTGTGTACGTAGATAGTTATTTGGAACTGAATGGAACAAGTGCATAAATTTAAGGGTAATAATTAAAAAAAAATTAAAAATAATAATAAAAAAAAGAAAGTACAAAAATAAAAGAAAAGTTAGGAAAAAAATTTAAAAAAGTTAGAAAAATAAGAAAAACAAAAAATAAACAAACCCATGCGGACATTGAGAAAAAAAATTAACAGAAAAAAAAATAAAAACAAACGTAGATAGACGGATTCGAATCGACAACCTTCAGTATGTGAGTCTGAAACTTTCAGCATCAAGCTGTAGCTGACAACTGAAATGAGATGGTTGCATTTCTAACATTTAAGCTAATAGCGGAAACCCAATGAAAACTATGCCAAATATCTCATGGGAAGGGGGGGGGTGGCTTTGGCCCTTGAAAATACCCTACTGTTTGAGCCTCTGACGATGGTGAAGTCCGTTTGTCGATCCGACCTTTCACAAATCTTTTAGGGGGGGGGGGGGGGGAAAAGGAAAACGGTGCAAAATATCTCGAGCAGGGGGGGGGGGGGAGTCGTTGGCCCCTGAAAATGCCCCATTCCAACAGTTTTTGGGCCTCTGAACATGATGGTGAAATCCGTTCGGGAGTTGTTAGGGATGGACAGACACGGACGAACGGACAGGACAAACGCAATAGCTACCGATTTTCGTGGTTATCACAATAACTCCCAAATGAGTCGCTAATAAAACTAGATAGAAATTGTCAAGAAATATAAGAATGATCTTGTATGGAGGTCAGATATGAAAGTAGTCTCTATTGAACAGGTTATCAATGAGAAGAGATCTTTCATAATTGCAGTCGGTTTTTGTTTGGGGAATAAGAGCATTGCTGACATCAGTAGATATGATGCAGAAAGACAAGTAGGTGTTTGGGGATAAAAATAGAATGCTAGATAAAGGATGCAGGAATGGAGTTAGGATGAGATGTTGATCAAGGATGGAATGGGAAGTAGAGATGGATTGGTGAGAGTAAGTACAGCAATAAATATATGAAATTATGAGAAATTACTTTAGGATATGGGGTTTAGGTATGTTATGAGGATAAAGATACTTATAAGGCAAGTGTGGATTGCAGGGTCATGTTATGATATAAGTAGTATACTTGTGACAAAAAAAAATTGAACCACCATAAAGGAAACATCCAATATGAATGAAATTTGTAAGTATGCTTTGGCCAAAGAGAACTAGAAACTATTGATTCAAATTTCAAACAACAGCATCATCGTTGCGGATTTTTAGTATAGTGTTGAGTCACTTCCGGCTTTTATGGTCTGACATGGAGTGAAACCAAGTCCTGGTTTGACGTCAAGCTGTTGCTCCAAATGCCGGATGTACAATGCAGCTGACGTCCTAGCATATTCCAGACAAGCCAAGATCTGGGGATCTGGCTGGCCAGGAAAGGATTAAGTTTGCTTGAAGGCATTACTGGGAAACGTGAGTACGTGCATTATCCTGTTCGAAAATTTTCTTGAAAGACACATGAACGACAAAGCAACGGGTTGCCAGATCTTCTGCCCGTATCGTTGTAAATTAAAAGTTCCTCGAATCACTATCAGACGGGATCTGCTGTCATAAGAAATGACTTCCCACACCATTATACCAGGTATAATGTCTGTGTGCCTCTCGACAATAGTGCCAGGATTTGAAAGCTGCCTCCCTATTCGGATACGACGATCATTTACTAAAAGACATCAGAACTCATCTCTTAACGCAATACGAGGACCATTCGATAACAGAGAATGTCTCTCGGACACGGCACCATTCTAGACGGAGCCTCCGGTGTTCGATTGTTAAAGTCCACACCTTGTAAAGGCCAATGGGAATGAAATCCAATTCTGCAATTCGTCTAGCAATGCTGCGGATGGTGCCGGTTTCTGTGTACATAGAAGGTACCACATTTATCGGAATGGGGGAGAGTGAAACTGTCGAAGCAGTTACCATTTGTCTCACAATAAACCGATTGCCTCTTGCAGTAGGGCCGATCAGAGCTGTAGCGAAGTGAATTTATCACATTACCACTTCCCAGATGGCGAGCGATTCGTCTGCAGGACTTCTCGCAGTCCCACAATGCGATCTCTGGAAGTTCTTCTACAGAGACTGATGGTAAACTGATGTGAATGCAAAAGTTCCATGAAGCAGTATCGTTGTTTCGTTTTTTTTATCACAGAGGTAAAGTAAAAGATAGAGATAAGATGTGGGGGATGGGATTAATTAGAATGTATGAATAGAGTATTTTTTAATTTGGATTTAGAGAGAAAAATAGGATGATGGAGATAATCGGGGGATTTAAGAGTAATTGTAATGGCTCAACTTATGTAAATTATAATGAAAAAGTTACATAAAGAGATAGAGGTTAGAAATGATTTCTTCTCTGTTTGAAGACCGTTTTCTCCAAAATTTCTCCGAAGTTTTTTGATGCTAAACGTTAAAAAAATAAAAATTGTGTTTTTTAAAATTGTTTTTGAGATTAAATTATTTTTTTTATGTGCTATCAAAGAATCTTAATAAAAAACGTTTTCATTAAAGGCTTTCTAAATATGATGCAAATTTATTTGATGATTTATTTATTTCGTTTCTAAAAACAAATTTGTTTGAAGCATTTTTTTTATAGAAACAGATTTTAATAGAATTAACAGTTTTTGAATTTTAAGTTTATTAAAAGGTTTACGTTTACTAATATACATTAGCACCATTAAGAAAGGCTACTGATAATTATGAAATACAATTTAATAACATACGACTAGTTTCGCCAATCTTGAGAGAGGGCATTTACAAGTGCTTGCAAATGCCCTCTCTCGAGTTTGGCGAAGCTAGTCGTATGTTATTAAATTGTATTTCGTAATTATAAGCAGGTGACGGCTTTCTTAATGGTGCTTTTGAATTTTAATTTAATTAATTACAGAATTTAGAAAATTAAAAAGCAAGAAAATATAAATCCTACATGCTTCACAAGTTCGTATTTAAATTTTCAGAATTTTAGATGCATTGATAAAAGAAATATATAAAAGGTTCCAGTCACCTTACTTGACTGAATCAGGGCCTTAAGAACAATAAATGTTCAGTTGTTTAATGCATTATTCTAGATATTTCTTTCTCCTTTTTCTTTATGAGTTTCGAATCGCAAATCACAATTAGAAAGATTAAAGAAAACAACGAGCAAAATGATAAAATCGAAATTCTGAAATTTTGTAAAAAATTTCCGTTTTTCTATTTCATCCATATTTTACTTATCTTTCTTTAATGTTTATTATTCTACTATAAAGATAAAGTTTAAATGTTTTTAATCAGCCTTGGAAAGAAAACAGATTAGAACAAAAGATATCTAAAGCTACCTAAAGCGAACATCATACAACTAGTTGGCCGACTGCAAATTGGCTGTGACTGGCTGTGGCGAACACCAGCCAACTGCCAACTCAAGTCAGGCGAACAAGCAACCCAGAACAACGCAGATTTCAAATACGTCACGTGTGACGTCAAGTAGAATGCGGTTATGTCGTTTCAAACCTAATATACGATTGACTGATTTTCAACATATGATAAATATTTTTTCAAAATTATTAGCCGGTATGGAATCGAAGTTGATGGTATTATTTGGATGCAAGAGTAACGAACCTATTACGTCGTCACTTCTTTCACTAACGAGCGAGGACTATCCCAGAATTAAATGCGAACGCCGCCGCCGCTTTGTAAAATTCGAAAAATGGAGGTTTTAAAAACTCTCTGATAATTCGGACGCATAAACTTGATGCATTTCAGTATAAACTTTATTTCTGTATGACAGACTATTGCAATACTCTGATATTCATTGCGATTTTGTAATCGCTCGCGTCGAGCTGAAGCGGGGAGAAAAACAAAGACGCCATGTCTTCAAATGGGCGTGACGTCACGACTGACATGTTCCAACGCTGCCCTGTGATTGGGTAATTTCAGCCCGACTCGACGATGAAATAAAACAGCAACAACTTAAGTTGGCCAACTTTAATCGGCCAGAATGCCACAACAACTATGCTCAAAAGGCGCTCTAACGTCAAGTTGGCCACACAACTCGACAACTAGTTGTATGGTGTTCGCCCTACTCAAGATTGAACTTTACGTCGAAATAAAGTACAGTAAAACCCCGTTATTACGCTCGTCAAGGGACTATGACCTACAAGCGTAATAAGCGGGATAGCGCTATAGACGGGAAATGATTTTTGAGATAGGGAAAGATTTGGACACCATTTTACAGGAAATATACATGATTCTGCAATAGATATACTGCAAATATGAGCTTATTTCCTATTAAAAAGATCTTTGAATGTGGTTTGCCGGGTGTGTGTGCTACTGTTATGAATTATGATATTTTCAATGCGGTTCAGGTAACTATTAACGTCAATTGATACACCACTAGGAGCAATACTAATATATTTTCGGAGCAGATTTAGTGCACACTTTAATTTTTTACTTTGCAACAACCCTTCGCTGCATCGGTAATTGCATCCCTGTTTTTCATTATTGTTCACAGACTGGACGACTAGAGATTCAGCGAAATCCTTCTGACTTCTGTAGAATTCTCGTCATACTTACGGAGAATTTGCAATTTTTCACTTATAAAAAGGGATTTCCGCTTCGATATTTTGCACAACTGTATCACAGACCCGCACTTCAAAGATTCCCTCCTACCAGGGAAAGAAAAAAAAGAATCTTTACAATGTTACATTTCTTTTCGATACACAATTTCCGATAAAAAAAAGCGCTACAAGCGAGATTTGAAGCGTTTTAAGAGGGTAAAAGTATACAGAGATATATAGAAAATTCCAGGGACCGTATGAAAGGAGCGTAAAGAACGGGATAGTGCTATAAGCGGGAGCGTTATATCGAGGTTTTACTGTATTATTTCTCCCTCCCCCGGTCCATTTTCATTATGTAAGTTAGCTCAAATATATATATTATATATATATTATATATATAATTCTATGAGGGCCAAATTGGCTTCTACAGTATACATGCGTCAAAATCCACCAAAGCGTGGTTTAAAAAAATTGATGTCATTCCATGACCTTCTCGTTCACCTGACCTAAACCCAATTGAAAACGTGTGGGGTTGGATGACAAACATTGTATATGGCCGAAACAAACGGTATCATCGCTTGAATGATCTGAAGGTTGCAATTTGGAATGCTTGGGACCAGATAAAGATGTCCGATTTGAAAAAATTAATTGGGACGATGCCTGACAGAATGATAGAAATTATAGAGAAGAAAGAAGGACCAACACGTTATTAATTTCAATAATTTTCGTAAATATTATTTTTTGATGCGTTGAATTAAAACAAAGCTCATGCATCTGTTTAACTAACTTTACTAACATAAACATAAACATAACAGATGCCTGAGCTTTGTTTTAATTCAACGCATAATATGAACAGTGCATGTAAAATTATTTCAATTATTTTTTGAGTTTATATTTTGTTTACAGTTGAAAAGTGATTTTTATTTTTTAATTATTTAATTTTTTAAAAACAACTCAAAATGTTTGAGATGTTTAAATGGTACATGAATTTATTGCTTTTAAATAGACTGAAAAAAAAAAAAAAGAAAGTAAAGGAATCCTGTAATAAAAAGTTATTTGAAATACTTGTGTGAGTTATACTTTCTTTACAGTATATATATATATATATATTCTAAAAGTTAAAAATTTAGACGTATATGTAAGTTATTATAAAGAAGATCCTATGGAGTATATTAGTGCATAGTAAACTAAACATAGGAAAGGAGACAAAAACCCATCTGTTCATTTGTCCATAAGACAATTCAAGATCAAAACTACTGATCTAAAAAAGACGAAACTTTTGTAAGTAGGTTGAGATGTTGAGATGGAAGATCGCTGGTAAGGTTTGGAAAATTTATACCAGTAGGTAAACCATCTTTTGTCCCTTTTTTTTTAATAGAATCTAATTATGCTGGAATTAGGAAGTTGATACCCCAACTACGTCTTATTATCTATAATGGATTCTAAAAGATATAGAATGTCATCTTATGTTGAATAATTTCAATTAATGTTACTCTGTCTTGTAGATGCAATCGATGGGAAAGTTTGTGATTGTTTTCTTCCATCATTTGTCTGCAATGCCAGAAAGTATCACAATATTCTGCTGTGTTCTAATATGATCTTCTGATTGCTTTCAAACTAAAAACAACGCAAATGAATCATCTGCATTTTAATTTCCTCCATCTCAGGATTCATTATTTTTATTACTTTTATTATTATTTTAAATGTTTTTAAAACTATTTTATTTTTATTTTTATATAAATCAAAAATAAATAAATTTTTGTTTTTATATTTTCTCTCTATCTCTTTATTTGAATTAAATTTGAATTAAAAAGATAATGTTAAGGTCGCCTTATTTCCTTCCCCCCTCACCCCTGTAAAATAACATAAATAAATAAATACTGTTCGTTTCTGTTTACGAGAACCTTCAGCTCTTTTGCGCATGCGTCAGGTCTCCTTCGGGTGAGGAGGAAAGTAGGGGTGAGGAGAAATAAAGAGGGGATGTTTACTTTTATCAGTGTTAGTTTACTAATAGCTGCGTTCTATTTATGCTTTTCGGGAAAGAATTTTGGAAAATTATTTTTTTTTTTGTGGGGGGGGGGGGGCTGAAAGTTCCAGATCCAATCAACAGGTCTTAGGAAAGTGCCCAACTCAGCGTATCACCCCTCTGCGGAGTAGAATCGTCCGCGAGTGCGATTCTGACTTTCCAAAACGAACAGTAAATAAATAAATAAATAAATAAATAAATAAATAAATAAATAAATAACTTAAGAGCGAAATGACTTAAGGCTTGTTCGCACTATAGCGTTTTGCTGCGTCAAACGTTAAGTTTATGTAAGATAATTGCTTTTGCGTCTCAGTTTAAGGCCAAACGTATATCTTGAAATAAGCGAACATCTGCGTCTCCTCAGACGTAAAGCCAGCCAATCAGATCTTGTGTGTGAGCAACATCCAATCACAGAGCACTGACGTATTCCTACAACTTTTGAAGATCGAAAGCAAGTTTTCTGACGCCATTTTGTTCACCGCTTCGTTGGGATCGAAGGTTATTACGAATTAAATATCACATTGAGGAGATTAATTTTCGAAAATAAACAATATTTTTACTGAAATAAATTAATGCTATGCGTCAGAATGTGCAGATCTCACCTTTGTAAAGAGATTTTGCATGTAAATCAACATCAAAGGTAGCGGTAGCCAATCGGAGTGTGATAATCAACAGCCAATCCGAGAGCATTGATACAAATTTTGCCGGGAAAACGGAATATTAGCAATTGTGATCGCCAGCCATTTGACCGTCGTTCGTCTCCAGTAGTTTTTTTTTGACAAAATTTGTTTTTAATATCTGTACATCGTTTTTTTGTTTCATATACTTCTTTATGAAAGAAATAATCGCTTGTAAATATTCATAAATGTAGGTTTTTAAACAAAATATACATTACAATTTCGAATGTTGCATGAATTTATTAAAAGATGAAGGTTAGTATGTCATAACAGAATTGTGATCAGTCACTGCATAATACTGAAGTACTCCAATCCCTAAGAAAAGTATGATAAATTTTCATAAATAATATCAGTAGCCTAAGTGAACAAGTGACTAAAATCATAAATTAAAATAAGGCTAGGAAAATTTTACTGTTCCAATGATAAAGCACAACATGAATATGTGGTTTCAGTATCCCTCCTGAATGAATTTACTGCTTCACTAAATATAATATATTTGTTTCTAATTTTTCTTAAATTCCCATAAACATTTTCTAATGTTTTCTTTTTTATATATGACTGCTATGTTGTGTGATATTGGGTGTTACATTACAAAAAAAAGAAGAAGAAATTTCACTAAAGTTTTGGTTTATGTGATTGAAGTGCAGAAATTGTTTTGGAATCTTATAAGTTTCTTTATTATGATTTCTGATAAAAAAAAAAAAAAAAAATAAGCAATATTATGTTTGGTTGATTCTCATTACAATAAAGAACTGAAATTACTTAGATTCATTATCTTCATAATTCATATGTGTTTTTATATTGTCTCTTAAAAGATTACAGTTGTAGGGTCAGTAAGCTTCTGTTAGTAGGTGATGTGTTATTTACCTTGAATACAATAAATTATTGGCAGTCAATTTTCTATAATTCAATTTCATATTTTTTTATTCTACTCAATAAATATTTGTTGACAAGTACAATGAATTTAAAATAGAAAACAAAATAACAGGGTTCTCCAGAGAAGTAATTATAATCCCTCAGCAAAATATGGAAACATGAAAAGTACAAAGTATGAAACAGGGTTTTCAATGTACGTATTCATATAGTAAATATAATGCAAAAAAAATATTATGGAAACATGGTTGAAATAAAACAGATGCAGTAAAGCAAAATAAATTACACAAAAAAAATACTCATAAATTAAAATAACGCTAGGAAAATGGTACTTTTCCAATGAATAGACAACATATCTAAATCACAATATAAGCAGTTTCCGCTTGCCGTTAACTTGCGAACGCAAGTTAACGTTAAAATGCGCTCTGATTTTGCCGCTGACGGTTACACGACGTTTACGCAAACACAACGCTGACGCTATAGTGCGAACAAGCCTTAAGCGTCTGTTTGGGAAAGAAGAAAAATAAAAAAAAACCCAATCCAATGCATCTACACAGAAGTATTTCCTATGGGGTTTTCTTTTTTTTTTTTGCTACAGGTTTAGATTTCGTAAATAGTTTCTAAACCAAATTAGATATACTAGAGATAAAATAATATTAAATAAATCCAGAGAACAACAGCATCATGAAAAATAAAAGCTTTTTTTTTCATCTCTTCTTGTATCTAAAAACGTCACTTGAAACATCAGTTATAAGACAAAATGATGACGTTGACATGAGTACTAGTCACGAGAATAATTGATATTGCTTCTTTTATAAGCGCATGGAAGCTGCGCTACTAAATAAAAGCAATTTGAAGTCGAAATACATATGATATCTCCCTCCGTTCATCTGTGAACAAGATAATTAAAAACTAAGCATCAATGGGTGAGACATCCTAGAACAGCTGTGTCACGTATCGATCATCAGCTAGGAGTAGTCAACAGTAAACAGCGCGGTCTCAATACAGAGGCTAATAGGAACAATCGTCGGAATAAATGTGGAACCTCGTTGTTTACTGGTGACTACTCCTAGCTGATGATCACCAAAGAGCGTGAAACAGCCGTTCTTGGATGTCACTTAGTAAACTCTTGCTCTCATCCATTGATGTTTATTAATATTTACATTTATTCTTTTTTTGCTCTAAAAAAAATTCATTGAGGCCGGAATGCCAGCATATGAATTTTCTCACCTATATTTTGTTTTGATGAGTTTGTTTTTTATTTGGTTTTGGAGGCTCCTCTGTGATTCTCATAATTAAAAACCTATTTCTCCTTTGTATCTGAAACGTTACAAAAAACTTTACGTTGTTATAAGGAAGATCTTTATCCATTTTGGTTCATATCGAAGATAGATAAGGACTTGCGAATCGAAAGACATTCAAATACATTCCATTATCTGAAACAACTGCAGATGATCGCTTCTGTTTAAAACTTTCTTTTCAGTTGATCTTTGAACTTTTCGCTTTTATTTCTTCTTAATCTGCTTTCAAAAGGTAACCTACCTTCTATTTATTTTCTATTTGCGCCATTTCTGTTTTTTGTTGTTGTTGTTGTTTTATTGGTTTTTGCTTTGGTTTTTTTTTTTCCTTTTTTATTTCTGACCAATTGGTTTTACAAATCTTATCATGAGAATATTGGAAACTTGATTTACACATCAACTACACCTTGTTTATTTATTTTTAGCGACCAACATCGGTAGCTATTGCGTTTGTGCTGTCCGTCCGTCCCTGTCTGTCCATCCCCAACAACTCCCGAATGGATTTCATCATCGTGTTCAGAGGCCCAAAAACCGTAAAAATGGGGTATTTTCAAGGGCCGACGCCTCCCCCTCCCCCATGTTCGAGATATTTGGCATTGTTGTCATTGTACCCCCTTAACAACTCCCGAACGGATGGTCGGATTGACAAACGGATTTCACTATCGCATTCAGATGCCCAATAATGTAGGATTAGGGTATTTTTCAGCCCCCCCCCCTCCCCAATGTTCGAGATATTTGTCATTATTTTCATTAGATTTCCGTTATTAGCTTAAATATTAAAAATGCAACCATTTCTTTTGAGTTGTTAGCTATGGCTTGATGGGTAAGTTCTCGAACTAATGTATTGTCGGTTCGTATTCGTAAACTTACTATCTTTTGTTGTTTTCTCTTAATTTTTTTCCTCAATGTCAGCGTGGATTTTTTTTTTTTCCCCTACGTTACTGTATTTCCTTTTTTTTTTTATTATTATGGGTCCATCTTAAATTTATACTTTAGTATAAAATTATATTCACTTGTTTCATAAGGATTACATACGAATAAATTGTTGAAAGTTAAAAAGTTGGAATAAAAAAAAATGCAGCAAATAAAACTAACTAATAAAATAAATAATTATTTTAATAGAATGGCTGTAAGAAGTAAGGGGCTGAATTGCCTCCATATGTTAGGAAACATGCTTTCACTTCATTACACAAAATGTCCCTAAAATTATTTAAAATACAGGTAACTCCGAAGAACACGATTAATTGGTTCCGTGTTCTTTGAAACCGTGTTGTTTGAGACTACAAAAAAAGGGATTCCGTTTCAAGTGTGGAAATAAAAAAAAAGTTACGTTTTAATTTTTTTTTTTTTTTTTGTTGTTAAATATAAAACTAAAAATTTTTATAGAAAGCAAGTTTAACGTCCGTAATCATTTATAAATGGAGGGAAATCGCCACGGACGTTAAACTTGCTTTCTATTGAATTTTTCAATTTGCGTATTTGTGATTAATTTCCTTAGTGCCTTTCAGTGAGAGGACAAGGGGTTAATATTTTGGATCTTTCAGGATCATTTTTTATTTTATTGTTGTTTATCCCGGCGGGCCATTCGCGGGATCGCGTTTGCTTTTGGGTAGAGCTTTCGCGCGGCGAGCCAAACATCAACGAGTAGATTCTGCTGATGAGTCCCCAATAAGGACGAAACAATTGTACAGAATTCTCGTTGATGTTGGCTCAATGGGCGAAGGCATATTTATTGTCCGGTTGGCGATTTCCTCCATTTAAAAATTTTTATTTTTAAAAAATTTAAAATACTTACTATTAAAGAAAAAATTATTTATAAAATAATTATGAATAACATTTATAATGTCAATAAGGAAAAAAATAATCAAAATAATGAAAAAATAACTCGATACAATTGGTTAAAAATCTTTCAAATCAATAAATTGAAGAATAATCTTGGTTTAAGATTGGAAAACTATATAAAATACTAGCCGGGTACCGTCGCTTCGCTCCGGAACCCTTGCGTATATAGCATTAAAAAAAAAAACTTTATTTATTTAGCAAATTAATATTGAGATCGGAGAATATACGACTTCCCAGCCCATTGTGACGTTTCCGCTTAACTCTGATGTATTGCGGGTTGGCGCCACACACCTGGGGTTGCCGCCATACACTTCATCGTCAGTTTGCCAGATTATTCCCTATCCCGAATTTCGAAAAATCCGGCCTTATTCCTTGTCTACATCATAAAGGAAACCTCTGTGCAAAATTTCAGTTTTCTAGATCCAAGGGTTTGGGGTGGACGTTGATGAGTCAGTGAGTGAGTGAGTCAGGACTTTTCTTTTTATATATGTAGATTTTCATGAATTTTGTTTTGTTAACATCATTGATTAGTTCTTTATAGATTATATTTGGATCTGTTATTTTCTCATTTTCAACTGTTATCCGATTCGTTCTTTACATATTATTCCTGGTGTTTTGATATCATGTTTATTTATGAAAATATGATCTATATTTGTTTTCGTATTTCCATGAATTGTACAGTTTCTTTATTAATCTTTCTTTAACGTGCGGAGTGAACTAACTAAGAACACAATTGACACGCACAATTTACGCAAAGGATTCGCACCCCGAGCTGTCATCGTGATGAGACTGGGACGGACCGTTTCGCACTTATTAGTGCTCATCAGCCAGCCAAACTCCATCGATAACATGCTCAGGAGGTGCGAAACTACTAGCTATCCCGGCTCTTGCTCCCAAGAGCGGGATCTCTCACCAAAGAAATACAAAACAAAGTGCGAAACGGTCCGTCCCAGTCTCTTCACGATGACAGCTCGGGGTGCGAATCCTTTGCGTAAATTGTGCGTGTCAATTGTGTTCTTAGTTAGTGTACAGTTTCTTGTTGTTCCGTAAAGACGATTTTTGAAACCATTATTGCACATAAGTTTTACGTATTTCTGTACTGCATTGTTTTTATTCATTTTGAAAATATCTATATTTACGTCGCCAATCAGTATAGTTGGACAGTTGTTTAATATATTTTCATTTTTTATGAATAGATTCTCTATTTTAGTAACATTTTAGTAATTTGTAATTTAGCATTTTGCTTACATAATGACCGATAGAATAACGATTTATAATATACGTTTTTATATATTATAATAATAATAGCCGGGTACCGTCGCTTCGCTCCCGAACCCTTGCATATATAGCATTCAAAAAACAAACTTTATTTATTTAGCAAATTAATGTTGCGATCGTCGGAGAATATATAACTTCCCAGCCCGTTGTGGCTTCTCCGAATAACTCGGATGTATTGCGGGTCGGCGTCACACATCGAAAATTCACATTTTTGCATGTATCTTGCAAACGCTGAAGCGTTTGTGAATAAGTGATATATCGTTCGATAGAACTTTCAAATGTCAACATTTTCTCAATATAATGTTCTCTTCCATCTTTTATACTTTTCGTTTAAATTGAGAAAAAGTCAAAATTTGACCCTTTAAAAGGCGCCATCTTGGAAACCAAAAACTTTTTTCGAAAGATTTTTGTAGCATTTTGTTTGACTTAAAAAATCTACATTTTATCCATTTACATGACCAATCTATCTCTTATAGTTTGGTCACAAAATTGGCGTTATTATTAATTAACGCTTTTATAATATATAATAAATTATTCAGTCAAATTAATTGGGAAAAATATAATTCTAAAACACTAAAAGTATTAAAAAGGTTAAAACTTCATTAATCGCTGACGTAATTGATGAAAATATTTCTCTAAATTTTTAACTACTGTAATTTTATATCAAATAATATGTGTATTTTATTCTTTTTCAAAAGAATTACTCGAAAATCGTGTAGCTTGAAACCCTGCAATTGGTATCCGTGTTCTTCGAAACTAATTGTTCTTCAAGTACCGTGTTGTTCGGGGGTTACCTGTATAAGTTTGGTGGTTTCACTTTTTCAGTGTTGAAGGAGTTCAGAGATTTCTAATGCAGTAATGTAATTAATATAATAATTAATAATTATGAATGCAAACATTAATAATATTGATATTAAATAATGTTAAAATTGATTTAATAACTAATAATAATTAACGTTTATTAATTCACATTGATTAATTATTTAATTTAGTTACTGCAACTATATTTCCCCTCCCACTCCGACGTCTCTATTGGACCCCCCCCCCCCCCCGCACATAATGCTAAAGGCTTTAAGGCTAAAAACAAGACAAACTGTTAATTCTAAAATTGGTTGTAGAACAGATCATCTTTTATTTTCAGAAGCTTTAGGAGTTCAACGATGGGTTTTTAAAACCATTAAAATTTAAGTCGAAAATAAGAAAAAACTTAATTTAAGAATATTAATATATAATAGTTTGAAAAGGGATATTTGCTTATTAGCGATCATTCCCTATTGTGCTATTTATTAAATTAATAATTTATAATATAAGGTTCTGTTAATAACTTTATTACATAATAAATATATTTCAAAATAGCATTGTAAGCTCTTTCTCTGTGTCTCTCTTAATCTCGAAATGTTTAATTTATTATTTTTGAGCAATCATAACAAAGTTATTATTAATATATTACAATTTATATATTATCAAATAGATATGTTAGAATATAAGCATGTTTTTATAAAAATAAGGAAGAAGGCAAACAGCATATACTATTAGGACTTAAATAAATAAATAAATAAAACCTTAGTTATGTTTTTAAATATTTGAAAACCGTGTTACATTTTTTGTTTTCTTTTTAATGAAAGAAAGAATTACGTAGTTTTGTCGTGAGCGTTGTTTGGTCGAGATGGACCGTCGTCCCTTATAAGGGGATGTTGAGGTGAAAAACGTCACTTCCGTTTCTGCGGCCACATGGGACACTAAGAAATGGAGGAGTTGTTGGTGATATTCGGAATCAACTGGTGTTAGGTTGGCAACTTGGAGCGAGACTGGGTCTCTTAAGGAAACACGTCGGTTGGTTTATTATCCCACGCGATTCATGGAGCAGGTAAGCAACTACTTGGCTAGGTGCCATCGACGTGTTGCCGGCCGCCCCCGGGTCATAGATCCGACGCGTAACTCAGACGGGGAAGCTACGGACGCCACCGGTGTTTCGTCGACTGGTGAAGGGGGATATTTGAAAACCCGTTCCTCCATCGAGGAGCTGGTATTGCTTCTACATTTACATAACAAGTTGGAGCAACTGATATTAGTCTAATAAATTAATAGGAAAAATAAATATTTAAGTGAATAGAAAGTAACGAAGAAGGGATTTCTTTTGAGGAACAGAACTAACCAATTACCTTTCACGGATTGTCATTAACATCATTGGGAAAATTAAGTGAGAGGAAAATGAACATTAAAAAAAAAAAAGAGAGATTTTAAATCCAATTAGTTCTAAGTAGTTATGTCTACTTACTTAACAGATAGTGTTCAAAATTGGAATTTTGAACTGAATTAAATAATTGTTAGAAATTGATTGTCCCAAATGCTTATTGAATGAGGATTTCAGAAAGTCTGCTTTTGCAGATATTGGAAGTGTTTTAATGTTGATTTGTTCGAGTTACAGATGAGAAAAAAACATACAAAAATTCGTAAAATTTTGAACTTATCATGGGGTTCCGTTTGTCATTTTTTTTTTCTGTTTTTAAAGACAGAATATTAGAGGACTTAAATCACGTAAAATTAAGTGTTGAATATCATTGGACTTCTGTTCTGGTAGGAAAAAGAAAAATAGTTTAATTAATAAAAAAGATCGTATTTTTTTAGTTTGATTGTCTGAGTTAATTAAGAATTCTGAATTCATCATTTATTTGAACACAAGCACGGATGAATAATAAGAAATCCAAATAACCCTTACTCATTCCCTCACCAAAACATAACAAAAAAAACCATATTTCTGTAAATTAGGTTTAAAAATTGTAATAATTTTTATTTTATAGAATTTGTGTATTTTTAAATTAACTTAAATGTGAAATTTTAGATTTTCTTTAAAAATATAAATTCAAATCTTTTTAATAAATTAAAGTTGAAAGAAATAAAATAAGATTAAAAATACTAAAGAGTGTTTTTTTTTATTTTTTTTATTTTAGGAATATTTATTTTCAAGAATTATGAGTGATGGTGAGTTAAACTCTTTAATTTTATTATCTTTTTCTAGAACTCAAGGAAAATTCCAATTATTGTAATAAGAAGGGAATTCTCAAATTGAATTCAAAGTTTTAAGAAAAAGAAAAAAACAAATCTTAAATAAAAGTTGTTTCTTATCAGTGTTTTAGAGATACTACTACAGTTTTTATTGATAAAGGTTTTTTTTAATGTAAGTTTTATTATCTTTCTTTAATCTCAATTCATAGTTTCAATTTTTACTTCTTTTGCTTATAATATTTAAAATACGAGACTAATGATGGAACGTCTTTTATAAATCAATGCACAAAGGAGTTCAAAATCAAACCACTTACAAAAACACGATCTACATTTGGCCATATATTGAAGAGGCTGCTTTTCGCGTGTTTTTTTTTTTTTTTTTTTTTTTCTTAATACTGTAAATCATTACTTTATTTTTTTACCCATGACTAATTTTAATTCTGTACAAAAACAGCTTTTTTCTTAAAACAAGCGAAATGGGACGTCATGAAATTTTCAGATACAGGTAACCCTTGAACAACACGGTACTTGAAAAACACGAGTTTCGAAGAACACCTTTACCCCGAATTACACGGTTTCAAACTACACGATTTTCGAGTAATTCTTTTGAAAAAGAATAAAATACATATATTATTTGATATAAAATTAAAGTAGTTAAAAATTTACAGCAATATTCTCATCAATTACGTTAGCGATTAATGAAGCTTTAATCCTTTTAATACTTTAGTGTTTTAGAATTATATTTTTCCCAATTAATTTGACTGAATAATGTGTATTTTATATCGTTTTCCAATCTTAAACCAAAATTATTATTCAATTTATTGATTTGGAAGATTTTTTAACCAATTGTATCTAGTTATTTTTTCATTACTTTGATTATTTTTTCCCCCACTGACATTATAAATGTTATTCATAATTATTTTATAAATAAATTTTTCTTAGAAGTGTTTCCCAATATGAATTCAAAAAATAAAAATCTTTAGTTTTATATTTAACAAAAACAAAATTTAAAACGTAATTTTTTTTATTTCCCACTTGAAACGGAATCCCGTATTTTGTAGTCTCGAACTAACTGAGCATCTGGTTTGATTAGGAATAGAATTGGTTGATTTTAATAAAAGAATAGTGAATTTAAATTTTGTAATGTTTAGGCCATACTGTAATTCACGTAATGTGATATTTAGAAAATCATTTATTATTTAAATTGTGAAGATTTATTCTTCACTAAATTTTGATTTTTGTGGGATTCAAGTTATTTACAAGTAATATCTAAATCATATTCATATTTTTTAATAAATTAGAAAGTAGAAATAAAAAAAAAAAAACACCTCTAATTGAAACATTTTAATTTTGTTCCCATCCAATTAAAAGATGAATGTCTTCCTCGTCTCCCAGTCCCAAGGGAGAATCCTTCCTTATGAATAACTCTTTTATCTAATTTATTTATTCTCTATTAAACATAAAATATCTCGTTTTAAAATCAGCTTTATTCTGCGAGTTCTTTATTTTAGATTATTAATAATGAAAATGAATTTTAGTAAATCATGATTAAAGTTAGTTTAGGCTACAAACTGGGAAATAACTTTAAAGTTGTGAAAATCAAATTTTATCTCCAATAGAAGTGGCCAACAAGTTAGGTTGTGAAGGATTGGTTTTTGTGTTCATCAAAAGTAGTTTTCGTAAAATTAGATACAATTGATAGTCCAGTCTATTTGTGTGTGATTCTCAAATTATAAATATTAAAATGAAAGCCGATGGATTGACAGAATAGACACGAACAGAAGGAAAACCATTTTTACCCCTAAGTCAGTTTTCACTTTCACCCGAGTATTTATATAAGAGTAAATACAGCGAAAAGAAATTATTATTTAACACTGATTCTGTCTTTCAATAACGCATACAAAGAAACTGTTAGTAATTATTTTGCGAATTATAAGTGAAGGATTCTCTATTTGTTATGTTTCTTATTTTATTATAATTGATTGTTTTGAATATTTTAAGTTTTAGCGTCATTTGGTTTATGTCTTCGTAGAAACATTGAATCAATGAACAAGGGAAAATCTAACTTTGAAATTTTTACTGATACTTTTTAAATATATTTTAAATAATTTTGAAATAGCATTTTTCAATTAATTTCTTAGCAATAAAAAATACAAATTATATAATTTCATTTTAAATAAATCTTAAAAGCAACAGTAAAAACTTTGATTTTTCCGAACATTTTTTGGATTGGAAATAAGGAAAATTGTATTGGACTAAAGTAAAAAAAAAAAAAAGCCAGTAATCAGTGAATGGACCACTTGAAAGAATTCTTTTTCTTCCTTCACTCTTGTTCTGAAACCGGTTGAATTTGTTTAAACCTCAAATATAAATCCACCGTGGAAATTGTATCGCAATCCCTCTATTGAGCCATTACTTCAGTTCTCATAGGACAAACTGAAGAAAACAAAATGGAGCTCATAATGGAGGAATAATCATATGCTTGAATAATCAGAGATTCAAAAAAAAAATAGCTTCAGTAAAAAAATCAAAAAAAAAATCGACGTGTATTGGCTGAGTCGGGATTTAAGAATTTAAAAAATATTTTAAGTTATTTTTCTTTCTTTTTTTTTTTAAAAAAAAAACCAAAAACCTATGCTATTGATTATTAATTTTTAAAATTTATTCTCTTTAGTTATTTGAAGTTTTTCGATGCAAATTTTTTTTAAAGTCCTTTTCAATTATTTTATTTTCTGGTAATTTATAATAATTGATTTCATTTAGAATGGAAGCCTTAAATATTGGAGCTGCTTAATAAGTGATAAGAATACTTCTGTTGCTCGAGGGATTTTCCCACTACGGAGTGAGGTTTACTCGATATTTATTAAGAGTGTTAATTGTTGTTTAAATTTACGGCTGAGAATCATGATGGAAACTCTTCTATTTTTAGCTGCAAATAGTTATTAACTATTTGGTTAATGTTGTCCTTCAAAAATCGTTATTCAGTATTTTTCTTAGATTTAGATTGAAACAAAACTTACATAAGTTCGTTATTAATTTTTATTTTCTATATGGATTTTATCAATTCAAAATCATTCAAAAGAAATTTAAATTGAATGGAAGATAAATTATTACCGTCTTTGTTTTATTCAGATTAAATTTGAAGAATACTTAATTGATATTTTTAATTAGTTTAAATATTAGTCAACACCTAAATTGTATTAAAAAAAAACGGACTGTTTCGTTAGGGTTGTTGAAGCCACTTGTAGAAGCATTCCTTAGTTGTAATGGTAGGAGGGAAAACCAAAAAAAAATCTCCTTGAGAACAAAATCCTCATTCATAAAAGGACACTGATAACAACCAAGAACTTTGGCCTTCTTTTGAAAAACGATTTTCACTTCTGATTAAAAATGTAAATAAGAATTGAGATTTAAAGATAAGGGGTTTTGTTCTTTTTACTCAATTATATAAAGAGTTTGTTTAAAATCACTGTCATTGGAAAACGTCTACTTGCAAGTTTAAACTGCACTTGTAGACACTTGAAATCAATCTAAAAGTTTATTATTGTTGCCGTCAGTAGCGCATCCACAGAAGGGGGGAGGGGGACTAAGGGGGTTAAACCCCCCCCCCCCCCCACCCAAAAAAAAAAAAAGAGAAAACGAGAAGAAAACCTTTATTAAAAGCACTGTCATTTCTGTATCTTTTGATTTTGGAAAGTGATCATTTAAACAATTTATTTTTAAATAGGCGTACATCTCAGTGAACGTTTTACAATGTCCTTAGCCCTCCTCAAAGCTTAATCCTGGTTACGCCACTGGTTGCCACCAAACCAAGAATTTATTCCTTAACTAAACACTTGTAAATAATGTTTCTACAGTTTGATAGATTCGTATTTGTTTAAAATTCGGATAAGGTCAATAACTTTTTTTTTTTTTTTAAATGATTATTATTTTTTTATTAAATATTAGTTGATATTTTGTTCAATCTAAAGGACTTTTATTTTCCTGTTCTTTAATGGATTTATTTTAATGCCTAAACTATTTCTATTGTATGTATTTCAATCGCTTGATATTCTTTGAACAATAAGGATAGATTTATTTGGCAATATTTACTCGTGGAACTAAATAAAAACATTGAAATACAACTTAAAGAAAACTAAAGAGACAGAAAAAAAAAGAGAAAGGAAATAGAAGGATAAAAAAAAAAAAGCCAGAAATTTAGAGATAACAAAAATCTAACTTATTTTCCTTAGCTTTTATTTATTTATTTCCCTCGTTCATTTGAAAACTGATAAATCGGTCAAACATTTACATTTTCAGAGAAAAAAAAATGTAATTAAATCTACGTTATTTAAGTTCCCTAAATATAATAAATATTAATCAATTAAATTTACTACAAAAGGACAGACAATTAATAAATTGATTAATATTTTAAACCGATATATTTTTTTATGTAAGTTTTGTTAGGCTCCTACGTTAATAGACAGATTTTCAAATACACTAGTGGATTTTCTTTGTAAATATGAAAGCAAAGTATTAAGAAGATCATTCATCGGTTCAAAAGGGAAGTAGGACAGGCCACAAAACTAAGAGTTTTATGGGAAAGCAATTACAGAAACATTAAATTGCTACGGAGGCATCCACTGTCAAGTAATTGTGAGAAGTAAATTGCTCTGTTATCAAATCTCGTCTGAACTCATATTAGACACTTTTTAATAATATATCTAAAATGGATTGTAGCACAAAGGATTCATTTTGTTGGACTTTTCTGCTGAGGAGAGAATTGTTACATGCCTCTGAATAATAATAAAAAAAGCTTAAAAAGCTCAGTATAGATTTACAAATTTAATGAATGATTATTATTAAATTATACTTCAATTTTTTATAGTATCTCTAACTCCTCATTATGAGTTTACAAGTGTTTCTTTACTTTTAATTATATTTCAAGAATTGATAAAAGGAAGTAGAGAAAAAAAAAATCTCAATGAAATTGCTCTTTGGCTAAATAGTGATATTTTTTTTTTAACTTTTACAATTATCAAATGCTATTAGAAAGGGAGGTAAATAAATGTAATTAAATTCTTGTAAAAGTTGTCTTGAAAACGTGCCCAAGGATTTTGATTCAATGGGATGAATCTACAGTTTTAGATGAGAGAAAGCGATTTAGCTAAGTGTCGACTTCGGAAAAACTCATTTTGGAGGTAAATGATTGACCTGAGTTATTGTCTACAGAGTTCTTACTTTATTTTCATCTTATTTTATTCTTAATAAATTCGTGTTCTGTACATTGTTATCTGTAATAACATACTTATTTCACTTAATATTTTTTTATAACTTTTTCCTTTCGTAAGTATTCACTGTGGAGCTGTCCATTTTCCTAAATTAAGGTTAAATATCCTCAACGAGCTAACTTCGCTCTTTCTGATATTATGATCTTAAATGTCCCAACTAATGTATTTTGTTTGTTATAATGTTACAACAAATGTTTTTTTGCACTTTTTCGCAGTCTTTTTTTTCATTATCATTATTACAAAAGCATTTTTTTTTTTAATTTTGTATTTATTTCTTGTAGCTAAATATTGTCTTCAGGTTAAGAACAATGGAAGTAAATTAGAAAATCGAATCGTTCAATCGAATGGAATATCAGGCAATAGGCCTCTTTTGCATTAAGATATTTTTCTGCATCGAATGCCTACATTTTGAAAATACTTGTGCTGAGAAGTGGCCACAGGCCTTTGCGGTGGAAATAGATACTTTGATAAGACTGCATTTATTTAATGATAGTTAAAAATCAGAATCCTATAGAGGTAGGATGTATCCCTTATTTTCTATTGAGCCCCTGCATTTAATAGGGAAGGATGCAGAACCACTTATTTTTAAGACCTCGATGATATTACTATATAAAAAAAATTGAAGACTAATAATTTAAATGCAATAAAGCGTGGTGTCATTTATTAAATTGTCTGTAGATAAATGTTTAATTTAGTTTTTTATTATTATTATTATTATTATTATTATTATTTCTTATAAGTTTTACAATTTCAGTCCTACGAGATTCTTGCATATAAATTATTGTAGAAAATACATATGAATATCATTTAATATCACAAACTTCTTTATCTACATCATCCTCCTATGCTATATTTCGAATAGCCTAATCGGCCTATTCTTTTTCAAGCCTCTTAAACGGGAAAAGGAACATCCTCCTTCTTCCCAACTCCAAAATATAAATAAAATTAGTTACAGTCAAGAATTTACTAAATGATTTACGTTAATTATGAAGTATTTATTTATTTATACATATGAATATGTTTTACAATAACATTATGATAAAAATTCATCAACCTTGTATACTTAGTTAACTGTTTATGTCAACTTCCCTTATTCAAAAATTTTCATCCTAAAATTATTAAATAATAGATAATCGGTAATTTTATACTTTTTACTTTTCTCAAAGATATATAACGTAAAACTAATAACTCAAATATATGAATAAATCTACTCAACTGTAGCACCTGTTGATAGGAAGCTACACAAATGCTTCCTAATAGGACTTTGATAAAAATCTAACGGAAATAAAATGAATGACTGATTAAGTGAAGAATTATAGGATTTAAAACTCACAGGAAACAATCACTGGAACAAGTTTCTCATTTAAGTTTGTTTTGTTTTATCTTCCCAAGAATAATAG
>JAFIDM010000004.1:67688361-67740407 GCA_023159025.1 Thereuonema tuberculata
CCTCCCTCTTTTAGGTAATGTTTTAAACTGAAAGGATTGACCATTTATGCAAACGGATCTATTGATTTACCAAAATGGTGTAGATTTGATACGTGGGTGGAATTTTATAAAAGATCTTTTCAAATGAATGAAATCCAACAGAGAAATGGAATCAGAATGGATTCTATTTGGAAAAACAAACAAAGCAACTGAAAAGGTTTACCCACCAAAATGAGGGTTTGTTTTGGGTAAATAGATTTAATTCGTGGATTTATTCAAATCTGGTTCTAAAAGCTTAGTGAGAGGTAATTCAGTCAGAGATCAAATAGATTCAAAGTACATTTAAATAAATATTAATGAAAATAATAATTTCATGTGAAATATTGATTGAGAGGTCTTTGTAAACAAATACTAATTGATAAACAAAATATTGCAGATGGATCAAATCCATTTGAGCTATGGACAGTCAATTGAATTGTAGCTATATTTATTTATTTCTATTTCTTCAATATTTAATTTATGATAAATAAATTCACATTCATTATCAATGCTTTATTGTCAAAAACTTGTTTATTTTTATTACTTGTGAAAGAAGTCGTTGCCTAATTATCATAAATTGTAATTATCAAATTTATTTTTTCCTGAATTGAAGCAGAAACTTTGAAATCAATATTTTTTTGTAATCTTGGAATTGTTTGATCAATCATTGTTTCAAGCTTTTTTTACTAATAAAATGAAAAGAATTCAAATTTCTAATTGTGTATTTTAAAAAAATGGAAATACTATATTATGAGAAGAGTGGCAATTCAGAAAGATAAGACGAAGAAGTAATAAAATACAAGGTTTTGAACAAATTGAGAGAATTTCTTCTTTTATAAATGTCATTGTCATGAGATAAAAAATGAAGAAGAAGAAGAAGAGAGAGGGAATAGAAAGAAAGAATCATCCACGTTAGGAGATGAGATAAAGACAATAACTGATTTACGAATTAAATTCATTTTAATTAGTATCATTAACTTCTGATATTAATTCACATAGATTTAAAGATGGAAAATTCATCTAGTAAATAACCTTTGATTTTTATTATAAAACGAATTATTCTAATTTTAAAAAGTAACATTAAAATGTTACTAAATCCTTATTAGTGAACTTCCACTTCCAAAAATGTCAAGATCAGAAGAAAGCAAAGGGAATTTCAATGTAGATTTTAGGATTTTGAAATTAAAATTGTTAATTATTCATTGCTATATGCAGGAAGGGAATAGACGGGATTTTTTTTTTATTATTATTATTAATACGGGCTGATCTCGTGATATGTTTCCATGAAATATAATCACTATGTGTTGTTATCGCTCAGCTGAAAACAAAACAAAAAACAAACATAATTTAATAGACAGAAAGTTTACAAAAAGTATTAGTTGAGAAGAAAAGAATCCATTTTTATTTTATTCCATTTATTTCTAATGACTGAGATCATCTAAAGCAAAATGTGCGGCAAATTTAAAATCCTCGTAAATTTTAAGCTAAAGAGAAGAAAGACTTAATGGACCAAGAAGTGTTTTAAGATGAAAATAAATTGCGCCTTTTATTTATATATGTATTGAATGCAAAAGTTTAACGTGCGTACAAATACATGAGAAATAAAAGAAAAATGCACCAGACTAAGAGTTAAGACTTCACTGAGCTGTTTTTTGAAATTGTGATATCGGGAATCCAAGATGGACCATTTCCTGACTTCGTCAGTTGGATCCGCCCAGTATCTTACATCTCAGTGAACTCGAAAACATATAAAGAAAACAAAAGTAAACACCACAAGTCTTAGTCTAGTGCGTTTTTCTTTTATTTCTCCTATATGTATTGAACTTAGTGAAATTATTTTTGCCTCTGAGCAACAGCACGGAAGTTTTTGTAATTGAACTCTCAAACTAAGGTTGAATGGAACGATCCAAAATAACGAATTAATTTCACTCGGAAAAATCCCTCATAATCGAATTTCTGTATATTTAAGTAAAATGGCGTACTTCCCCTTCAGATCCAAGTTATATTCTAAGTAAAGAAATATTTCCCGTTTCTACAATGAAAAAAATGATAAAAAGTAGCATTAAAAAAATGAGAAGAAAACTCTGCTTTAAATCGAGAAATGTAGTGATCTTTTCCTTTTGTAGTGATCTATCTATCTATCATATTCCCTTTTAAATCGCCGTTTTTAGATAAGACGAAGTAATGTTTCGTAAGAGTTATCATACATTTATTGTCACAATATTCTTAGAAAAGAAGCCTTGTTTTATACAAATGCTGTTATTCAACCATCTAAAAAAAAAAAATTGTTTTTAAAAGACTTTTGGTTTTGCGAAAATATATTTCTCAAGAGTAAATATTCTCAGTTATATTTTGCTTCTGTAAATGTCATTTTAAAAAATGAAAACTAGACTTCGTATATTCTGATGTATTGCATAAATGAAGTTTGAACAAAAGCCGTTGTGTTTTTTTTTTCGTTGTTAGAAAAATAAGAAAGTTGGGCTCTTTGTATAAGTGAGCTTAGAGCAAATTGCTATCAACAGTATAAAGTAATACACTGAAGCTCGGTTATAACGCGATTGTTTATATCGCGAATTCGGATATAACGCGATTTGGTCTTGGACCCCTTCTATTTTGGAAAAGGTGTATAATTGTAAAATTGCAAAATTTACCGTTTTTTTCGCCTAAAATAAAATCAAAGGTGTAAATTAATATGCTTGTTTCCTTATTATTTACAGTAATTGAGACTCTGTACCCACTCTAATGTCACGAAAATGCGTCAAATACAATATATTTTTTAAAAAATACCAGAATCGCAGACTTTTTCGTTTAACCAAAATGAATATCGAGATCTATTTTTCTGCCAATGACAACTAGTAAAGAGGCCCATGTAATCTAATAGGCGTATGAATACCTAGTTTCGAACCACATGACTCGTCGTTTGTACAAGATGCCAAGATGGCGGCGCCAAATCGATTTTGGCTAATATAACCCATCAAAGTGTTGAAAAGGTAATGATTTATGTATTTATAAATATAAAATTCTCTCACATAGCTCTGAATGATGTAGGTAATCGCGAAATGACCATTTTAAATCGATTTGGAATCGTGTGGGCGATAACAGGGTGCGATATACGACATTTGACGTCGCGAAGTAGTAAAAGTTCGGTTATATCGTGGTTATATCGCGGTCTTCGAGATCTTGGATTCGAAAGATCGCGTTAGAACCGAGCTTCTGTGATTCACAAATATAAAATATCTCCATAAAAAAATATATTCCACAAAATATGAATACATTGTTCTATGATGAGATTCATTTTGCAAATCTATGTTCACTAAGTTTTAATCATGAAATTTGAATATTCAACAAAATTATAAGTATTTAATTCATATTTGACTTGAGAGAACAACCACATCATCTTTCAAGTTCCCCTCAACACGCAACACACACACACACATACTCTAAATTAGACTGAACTGTTAATGTATGTCTGTCATCACTGTTAATTTTTTTTTCTAAATAGTGCTAAGGGAGGGGGGGTATTGCTTTTTTTTTGATGAGATGAACAGCAGTGTTAATGAAAAACCCTTCCTGATCAACATCTGTTTTTGTAAATGAATCAATTTCTGCCTCATTGAATCTAATTGTGGAGGGAAATTCCCAGTAAATGACGGGGCTGTAGAAAAAGTTGTTTTGAATATTTCTTTCATTACACAAATACTCCAAAATGAAAGACAATTGTTATTTTCATTAATGTTTATTATTTGTCAATTTTAATAGAATTAATGTCCATTTCATGTTTATAGAAAACTACACTAAAACTTTACTGTGGTATTCAGGAAATATTAAACAGAGAAAATGAAATGGAAATTCTCCTTTTTCTTTCTCAGAATGTTTCCATCCTTCAGTTAATGTCAATGCTTCTATTAATTGCGCTTTTGCTTTGTTCCTAAATAAAGAAAAAGGAATTTACTTTAATTATTAATGGCATTTTCATGATTCAAAGGATTTAGATATCTGGAAGAGATATTATTCTTTATAAAACGACTTTGAAATGCAGATATCCATCTTTTATCTTACTAATTTCAAATATCTTCACGAGTTCTTGAATCTGAGATTTCAAGTGATTTCTTATCGTTAGTTTCTTTTAAGTTCATACAATGTCTTCTGACGTAACAACAACCAGTTTTTCTTTCAATCAATCAAACTTCCTGGAAATCTCCCAATTCTAGCCAGTGTTCAGTGTTTATACATTTTTTTTATTCACATCAAATAGAATTTTCCTTTTTAAAATGAAAAGTAATAAATGTATTTGAAGTACTTCATGTATTTCATCTCACAAAAGGGCATTAAAATTCTTTATGTACAAGCTAATATCTTGTTAAGGGACCTCTTTTGTAGTTTAATACTGTTAGGCTTATTTGAAGAATTGTTCATTTCTTGTGAATGTCTCTTTAAGTTGTAGAATTTCAATTGAAATATTTTTCTTGGATTCTTAGATTGTGTTTTGTTTTGTTTTTTGGTGATTGTTTCAGAGCTTTCCAAATCCAGTTAGAAGATATGTTGCTAAAATAACCACGATCTCGGATTTTAGGTTCATAAAAATCTGTTTGTCTTGATGTATCTACACTGAGCTACATTACGGTTAAAACTACAATTTGGAATATATTATTGTAGCGATACTTAAGAATGGCGTTACTTTACAACTGTCTAAAATAAAATTGGTTTCTTGTAATGATTGTTGAATGCCTACGAATTTTAGTTTATTAGCGGAAAATTAGATTTCATTTTGGGACACATAAAACACATTCTCTTATTGATATATTTTCCATTGATAATTCAAAGCCTTAAATAGTCGTTGACAAATCCATCCTTTGATTTCACCAGAGCCTAGATTAAAAGTATTTGTTGTGGAAAAAGTTTCTTTAATAATGGAAATGGATTTTGTTGAGATCCTGTTGTGGCAACTTTTGATACTGAATTGAAAGACGGGTCTCCACATTTTATTGGCATTTTTTTTTTTTTAATCTGAAAACCAGGAGTTTTTCTAATAGGATGTGAATTGGATTCGGTGATGTTTTGTAATTTTGGTTGGTTTTCCTTCTTTGTTAGTAACATTTCCTATCCCCCCCCCCCAAGAAATGAGATTCAGCGAAAAAGAACTTGTGACTATTTCAGAAATAATTCAAACTAACTTTGTAAAAGCTTTAATAAACTTCATTATCAAATAAAAATAATTGCCAAACTTTTTTACTAAATACAAGAAGATTGACTTATTTGACAGAACGGAAGAAGTCGATAATAAGTTTCAATGTTGGAATGAATTGAGGTTTGTTTTTTAAAGTAACACTCTTCGCTTAATATTTATGATGGCGAAAACCAATGAATTTATAAATTACTAATTCATTCCAATTAAATAGTTAAGCCCCCCCCCCCCCCCCCAATGCCCCCCCCTCGGAAAATTTCTACAGACCCCAAATGTCCATTGCAACACATGGAAGAATTATTTCATTTTAGTATTAATTAAAATAGTTCCATTTGCATTAATTAAATAATCCAAAGATAAAAATACACATTCCTAACCTGATTAAATAATGTAGTTCATATTATAGCTTTAAAAGAGAATAAAATAAAAAAAATGCAAACCAATTTAACTCAACCGACTAATATAATGATATCATCATTATATTATATCATCATATCATATCATAATGGTATCTAATCATCATAATGGTATCTAATGATACAATTGTAAAAATACTTTCTAAACTTATATCGTAAGAAATACATTTTTTTTGTTAGCTTTTATTGAAGCGTACTGAAATATATTATTCTTTTCTTTAACAACTCATAATTTTTCTTTAATAATTCTTTTTTAATTTTTCCCATTATCACTTTATTTTCTATAATAAAAACAAAGTGTTAAATGAAAACAATTTATTTTATTCAAATATTATCCCTAACTGTTTATAAAACAAAAAGTTCGAGAAAACGTAAATTGAAGCTAAAAACTTATCATAGCCATTTGAATAAATCTATATAAAATACATTTGAAATAAAGTATATTTAACAAATTACAAATTTTATAATATGTACTCTGATAATATATACTATGAAAAAACTTAATGTACATTACACTCTACAAATTTAATATTTATTTTAAATAAATAACATAAAGTAATATATATTGATAACGTTGCAGGAATTTTGTTGTTAAAAACGCATTGTTACAAAATAGGATTGTTAATCGTTTAACTGATTCCATTCCTTTATTTTTTATCTGAACGTGATTAAACTCACAGCAGTTGTTTTTCTTCCAAAAAAAACATCGGATAAAAAGAAAAGGATGAATTGATTTCTTCGAGTGCATTTCTTATCTTGGCTGTTTGTTTTCCTCTTCCATTTTTTTTTTTTTTCTTAAGAATTAAAGATTTTTTTTCCTTTGTTTTCCTAATCTGCCAAAAACACTTTGAATATTTCCTTATTAAATATTTAAGAAAAGTTACAAACTAAAATGAAATCCTAAAACCTTAACGTAGTCAAAATCACTAATTAATTCAATTAGTAATTGCGGCTACCAAATAGTGGGGTGCAGTTTTTTTGTTTTTGCACTGAATAAAATATCAAGTTTTGAAGTTTTAAAGTTCTAGGAAATATTTTCTTGAGTCAATGAACGAGTGATTTTAGTTTTTAATCTATCTTCAAATAAATAGAATCCTTCGTGTTTTTTCTTTCTTTCTTTTTTTTAATTCCTTCTTGACCTAATGAGTAACTGATAGTTTCTCACTGTTAAGTTTGAAGAGAATTAAATGAGAACTGTTTTTTCTTCTTAATTCTTCTTTTTTGAGTTAAAGGTTAAAGAAGGAATTATCCCTTTTGAAGAATTAAAACCCACTTCACAAAAGAATATAAGAAAGCGAACCTTAAAATATAATTGAACGAGTGAAAGCTAAAGAAAAGGTGTCAATAATTCCCCCCAAAAAAACTTGATTCTTTATTTTTAAGTTTTTAGAGATATCGTAATGGCTTTTATCAGCATTAATTCTACAATTCACTATTTATTTATTAATTTATGTTAATGTTTATTTGATTCTATTTTGTTTCCGATGTGATTTATTATTTAAAAGTCAGTTAAAAATCAGTTAAATGTATAATCGCCCTGTAAAGCACAGCAACCAATCACAGCCTTGTAAATAATTCTATTGAAACGCAGGCCTTGTGTAAATAAAGCAGATTTTACGATTAGTCGAGTTAGAATTTATTTTTCCGAACTATTTGCCTGAAACATCATTCACCACAATATGTTTAAATAATTCTATAACGTCTTTATTATAATTGTGATTTATTTAAAGCATAAATCCACAAGTTCAACTTGTTCTTGATGAGATTAACTCATCGCTTTTAAAGTCTATTTTTATTTTAGCTTTATTTACAAATTCGTAAAAGAAGGAAATATTTTGACTTATTGAATGATACATCAAAAATCAATCATATCTTATTTATATAATATTAAAACTATAAAAAAAAAATTATGATTAACTAAAAGAAATTAAATGGAACCAATTTTACTATTTAAAATGACTTTATTAATTTTTTCAGTTAATTAAAATTAAAAATATTAAATACGTATATTCATGGCCTGTATATTAAGATTATATTTTTCTTCTGTGAGTTAATGAGTTAAAACCTACATATTAAAGATACTGTGTATTCTCAGTATCCATCTTCATTGCTAAAATACCAAAGTTACTTGCGTGAATGTAATTCCTGTTAATCAAATCACGTGATATTTGGATTATTTTTGTTAGAAATATCATTCCTTTTGTCTATGGAAATTCTTCTTTCTTGTAGAAACATCCATGCGAAGGAATTTTCAAATATAAACGATAAATAGTTTGTTTGGAAAACGTTTTCCTGTTTCAGAAAAGACTCTTCACTTGTTCAAATGTTGTTAGGAAAGACATCCGCAGTTTGAGCTCAATACTTCTGAAGCATCTGGGATTTACATTTTTTTGTTTTCAAAATATTCTGTAATTAATTAAATTAAAATTCAAAAATAGTCAATTTGTGGGGGTTTTTCGAGGTATTGCAAAGTTGGAGTAATAGCTCGAAAACCCCTCAAAAATTGACTTTTTTGAATTTTAATTTAATTAACTACAGAAATTTAATTTTCAACTTGAGGAAAACCTTAAAATGATAAAAAATTTGTCCAACACACTATTAATAGGGGGAAAGGGAAGGAAGCATGAGTCAAAAAAACAATATAAAATAAGTTACAATTATAATTATGTATAATAACAAGGACATGGTATGATATAATGAAATTAATACAATGAAATAGTCATTATAATACAGATAATAAATTTAATTAAGTAATTAAAAATATTTAAATTCAACGCCGCGCCATACGGCTCAGTCATGTGGTTGGCCTCTTAAGCAACAGTTCTGCTTCAACGAACTAATTTTTGTGGATGTGTTTGGTTAATTTCTATGCGTTTCCTATATAATAGGTACTAACCGTAATAGGTAAGCGTACGTTTGACTTAATATATATAAATTTTAGTTTTTAGTTACGTTTAATAAAATCAATTTGTAGGTAGTTTTTTTTAATAGATTGCAACGATCGTGTTATGAATAGGTAACAATGTATTATAGACAAAGAGAAAAAACTAAAAATATCGTCTACAATGAAGTACTGTAAATTTTCATTAAATAATTTAAAATATATCGTATTCGTAAAAAACCTCATTATCTATTTTATTATTTCTTAGTATATAGCCATCAAACTGAAGACACTTTCTGTCAAGTCGGTTTATTTTTTAGTGATTGGTCCTTTTATGTTTCCACATAATTTCCAGATGGTATTTATAGTTAATGCAATGCACTTAGTTATGTACTCATAATGTGTATAAAATAGATATTTAATTTACCGCGGGGCACCGCTAGTACAAATATAAAAATGTAATTATTACGTACAGAGGCACTTAACTGTAAGCTTTGGCTATTCTGTTTCTATAATATTTCGATTTATATTTTTAACGAATTTTGCGTTTCATCCACGTTAGATATATACAAGTTTGAAAGTTGAATTTGGTTAATCCATGCCAATGCCTTTTCTTCTGTTTAATTATTACTATTGCTAATAATATTATTTCTTTAATTGTTTATAATTAAACATTTTGCTTTGTCATATGATGAGGAATCTAAATACTACATACAGTAAAACCCCGGTTAACCGAACTCAGGTCAACCGAAACCCGGGTTATCCGAAACTCCTCTGAAAATATTCATATGCTATAAACTATTTAGTACAGAATACTGTATATTGATGTAGCCTACTCTAACCCTAAAAATGTAATTTTAACTTTAATATAGAACGTAAATCTAGCATACAAAGAGATTTTTGATTTCGTTTGACCTTCAAAACCTTTCAAAAATACGTACTGTAATTACAATACAAAATACTGTAGCTGTAGTAGATGTTCATGGCTTAACCGAAAAAATTGTTATCCGAAATGGCTTCTCCCCCCCTTTAGTTCGGTTAACCGGGGTTTTACTGTATATTCTTTTTAACGCATTTAACTTTTTATATTTGTAAGGGAACCTTTTTTGAGGCCTTAAGAAAAGTTGATCTTAAAGCAATTCCTCCATCCATCCATCCATAGTTTTCTGTCCGAAGACAGGTCCAGTTCTATGGAGGTCTCACATGGATCTCCTAGAAACACCCGAGGAAAGATACTGGGGGTGGTTTCCCGTTGCCTGCCCCCAGGACGCCATTAACGAATGACATCAGACCGAAGAGAAAGTGAAGAAGAGGCTGGATAACACAGGAAAGGAAATTGAAACAACATGCCACTGCCAGGATTCGAACCCAGGTACTGGCGCACTGGTCGCCACGACTGGCCGCCGCCGAGACCGCACAGCCACGCCAGCACGGCAAGCAATTCCTAATAACCAAAATTGATCTACGTAATCAGATGAAATTCTTGTTAAATAGGAAGTCCTAAATATCCGTGTCCCGCTTTGCTCCTTACAGTTTAGATCTTGTGAGTAATGATTGTGTGTTTAAGGATATCGGTTATTGAGAATTTGAAGACCTGATGAATACAGAACCAAGTACACGATCTCCGTTAAGAGTCTCATGTAATTATCTAAATCTGCTAACGTTTTGCCATAAGAAAAGACTAAACACTTATATCAGTAAGAAACAATAAAAAATGATTGTGTGTTTAAGGATATCGGTTATTGAGAATTTGTAGACCTGATAAATACAGAACCAAGTACACGATCTCCGTTAAGAGTCTCATGTAATTATCTAAATCTGCTAACGTTTTGCCATAAGAAAAGACTAAACACTTATATCAGTAAGAAACAATAAAAAATATTGGTGAGAAAACTTATTTCGCCAGCTCAATGAATTTTTTAGGGCATTGAAAAATTAAAACCACGCATATGAATATTAATAAATATCAGTGGATGAGACCAAGTGCAGACCAAATGCGAAAGAGCGTGAAACAGCCGTTCTAGGATATCAAAGTAGTAAACACATTGATATATACTTATAAGTTATTAAACCTTATAATAATTTATTAAATCAATAAATTTTACTCTTTTGCTAAGACACTATTATGAATTGGATATTAAAGTGACATAACATCATCGTACAAGAATATCATTTATGTCATCGTCTCACTCATAAACAGATTTAGTCAATGCCAATGATGAATAGTGATTGAACATCTCTCCTAGGTCGAATGTCTACGTAAAGCAAAACCTTTAACGAAACAATCTTTCGTCAAAGCCTTTGCTTTAAACAGACATTCCAAAGAAATTGTATTGAATATTGCAAAGATAGTCTAATAAGCAACTTCATAGGAATCAGTTCACCAAGTTTCCATGTAATATATTGAAGCAAAAAACAGCTAGCTTCAATCTGCGATGCACGGTCGGAGCCTCACAGTGATACGGAAGTTGGATCTATCTTGCATCCGACGATGAATGCAGTTAACTTGTCCCGGCCATTCTAGATGGAGAAATTTAAAGACCTAGCTGGCTAAGAAAGGGTTTGAATTTGTTTTGAGACTCCACTGACAAACGTGTGCAATGTATGATCGTATATTATCCTATTTACCCTTAGGTGATCAGTGGCACCTTATGGATATTTAAGTAATTTAGAAATCAACTAAAACGAAGTATTACAAGACTTTCGTTCTTTTTTAATTCAAGCCAATACACACCTTTTCATACTAATAACCAGACAGCAATTTTTAAATTTAATTATTTATTACTAATTTTATAGTTATTTCTTTGATACGAGGGTAGTTTGAAAAATATGATAACAAAAGCAAGTTAAACAAATTTTTTTGAAATTTTATTTCTGAACATAGTTTCCTTGGAGGGCTATACACTTGGCCCAGCGAGTTTCCAATTTTTTCATTCCGTCGGAAAAGTCGGTTTTGTCAAACTCTGCAAATAGTCATTGACGTCATAGATGACATCCTCATTCGACGAAACTTTCTTCCCACCGAGCCAGATTTTTAACTTCAGAAACAGGAAGTAGTTGCACGAGGCCAAGTCTGAGGAATAGGGTGGATGAGAAATCAATTCGAAGCTCAATGCGTGCAGTTTTGCTAATCGGAAGCTCGATTTGTGATACGGCGCGTTATCCTGGTGAAAGTGCACTTGCATGCGATAATGGTCGATTCAGATGGCTGCCAGACATTATCTACGCACCACACACAACTGAAAATCGGCACAAGCTCATCGAAGGATAGAACAAAATGGCGATGGAATGGTTTCTTCATAGTGCTGCCATCTATGTGTGATTTACCATACTTATCAAACAACCCTCGTAGTTAGTTCTTTTATCAGTTTTGTCAATATTGTTGTGAGAATGATGGATCGTTCTCATTTACATCGTGAGACTTTTTCTAGGGAGGCAGACTTGGACCAAAACATGGTAATTTCTAAATCAGTTTTTCTCTATTAATCGATTGGTCTTTCAGTTGGGTAGTTTTTGATTCTCTGTTCATTGAAATGAAAATTTGAGACAAACAAGTTGAAATATTAATATTTAATGTTTCGTTTTCGATGGAAATGTCGTCAATTACTTGATTTTCCTGAATAAAATATTATCTCTGCTTCTCTTCTTCAGCGGAGCAGCGGCTCTGTTTGAAGTGAACTGCAAAATAGAGAAAGAAATATTTTTTATGAAAATTCCAATTTGAATAAAGTAATTTAAGTTCAAAGGCTAGAAAATATTAGAAAACTCTTTCCGAATAAACCCGATTGGTTTTTCTGCTCCAAAAATAATCAGTAAAGGATTTTTTTTTTGATTTTTTTATTTTTGGGCTGAACAAAGAAAACAGTCAAGTTCCAATTAAGAATTACTGAGAGACTAAATTTCACCGATAGAATAACCAAAGGATTTGAATAATTTATTGTTTTTAAGTTTGTTGTTAAAATAAAGATGTTGTAAACTCTTCAATAAATAATTCAATAACAAAAAGTCAAGTCATAGTTGATTTATTGAATTCGCTTCATTATCAAACAACAACAATTTTATTGGACGCAATTTTCTTTTGGTTCTCTTTGAGTTTCTCATTTAAATTCTTGTACTTAGAAAAATACAAAAAAGTTTCAAATCAGATAAAATAATAATAAAAATAAAAAACATTTACGAAAAGAAAAAAAAAAAAAGTTTTTCATTCAGAAATTGATTTTGGAAGCTCCTACCATTCTATCTCTTGTGATTGAAGGTTTTCTTAATGATCTGATGATTCCATTTGGAATAAAATCATTGAAACACAGCTCTAACAGTTTATTTTTTCAAATATTAGTATTAAATTACATACAGACACATTTGAACTTTTCTAATTCATTTTACAAACTTCTATTGATATTCAACCCAGCAAAAAGATTTGAAGATTTTGGAGAAAAAGAAATGAAACACGATTTTCTTAAATTATAAAAACTTATTAATGAAAAAATTATCTGAAACAGTTAGATTTCTTGAGATCTTCATTTTTGATCTACTGCTAAAATATTTTCAAGTGAAGACGCTTAAAATCTTGCGATTTTTTTTTGTTTTGTTTTCAACTTAAACATGTTTGAAATGTTTGCATTTTTTTTCCTTTGTATTTTCAATTCAATTTCTTGTTTCCGTCGTTAACTTTTCGTTGTCTTCTGTGAACGTCTATTGAATTAAGTTTGGAGTGAAGTGAAAGTGACGTCAACGATGAGTCCCTGGAACTCGACTAAGGCTTTTAGTGAATCCCATCTTGAATTGTTTCTTTATAAGAGAATTATAATAAAAGGTCTGATTATTTCCATCTGAATTCGTTTATTCTTTATTTTAATTTCTTTTTTCATTTTGAGATAGCGGTGACTTATTTCAAAGGGAAACTAAACCCCATTTCCAAAGCCATGAAATATGACTTGGAAAGATGTTTCTTTTCTTCCTCCATGTCTTTATAATTCCTTTGAAGGTAGTTTCTTTTTTGGCTAAGACATTTAAGCAAAATAATCGAAAGAACTATAGTTTTAGAAACTGAAATTACTTTTGAAGACACAAAATAAATATTTCGTTTAGTTCCATTAGGATTTTAAACATCCTTACATGGATGAGAATCTTCTCCTTTTTAGGAAGAAAGACTTTGTTTTGAGCCTTTTTTGTCTGTTCGTGTGAAAATAAGCCATTGCTTTCATTTTTTACCATTTTTTGGTAAAGAGCATTTTTCAGTAGGATGTAACTGATATTTTGAGTATTTCAACAAAATAGAGGTGTAGGAGATGGAAGGAGAGGCATTTGGGGGTATTTGAAAGGGGGTGCTACTGTTTGTAATTCTGTTTTTAAATTTTGTCTCCACCCTTGGGTGCATTGTAGTTTATGCCAAAATTTTAACCTCCTTAACTAAGTTCATTTTCATAAGAATATTTATATTTTGATAAACATCAAATTCTAAGACAGTGTAAATTAAAAATTAATTGTGTACAAAAAAAATATATTTGGGGATTTGGGGACTTAAAATTGATATTCACAAACAGAGATTATCTGTTCAATACGTTTTCTCCGATTCTTTTAGAAAAAGGTGAATTATTAAACAAAATCTTAATAAAATTTTGACTTTCATGCGTGAAACAGCACGTGATTTATTTTGAAAAGTCTCAGAAATTAAAAATAAGAAATTCTGAAAAAAGGAATTTAAAGAAGAAAAACCATCGTCCATTGAATAAATATTACGAATAAATATTATTTTTTAAAACAAAAACCGTTTATATTTCGAACGAAATCAATTCTTTTTCAGCTAAAACTCTGATTACTAATTTAATGTGAATTGAACTTTTTGAGAATCATTAAAATAATAAAAAAAAAAAAGCCTTGAGAAGGGTTCAGATTATGAAAATAGGCTCCAATTTTTTTTTTTTTAAACCAGTTTGGATCAGAAAGTAACTCTGAAATGTTCTAGTATCTGGAGTGCTGTGAAGATGTTACTGTAAAATTCTGAATTCGTCTACAAAAGACCTTTAGTTTCTCAATGCTCTAAAGGTCAGAGAAATTTAGAAATGTTGGAAATGTTAAAGAGTCTGAACAAATGCAAAATTAAACTAGATTCTCTTTTGTAGTTAGTATTAATTGTTTTAAAATAATATAAATATCAATATTTTCAAGATTTGTTTAAATATTTAAAACTGACTGTTATTCACCTGTAAATCTCCTCTTTCCCCGTCAGCGCTGAATGGTTAGTCCCCAATCTATTTCGACACTACATATAAAAGAGCTTTTCTAATAATAAAATTGTTAGTTTTTTTTTGTTTTGTTTTTTTATCATTTTCTCAGAAAATAGAAACCGACACGTTTCCTCTTCTGTTGTCTCAAGTTTCGCCAGAAAATTTCATAATTTGCCCAAGATCGTCGTCGCCAGTTTTGAGAAATGCTTAAAGAAATTCTTAAAACTTAATTTTATAAGAAATTTAGTTTTTTGTAGAGGAATCTTATGTTGAATCTCAACAAATGTAAAAACATCCTAAATAACTTTAGAAAATGTTAATTTTCGTAGCATTAATATAACACTAGGAAGACCCGTGAAATCTTCACGGAAGTAAAACAAATTCCACATTTTTGAAATACCGTGAAATTTTTGAAAAAAAATAAAAAATTGATTTACCAGTTTCAACAATAACAATAACGAATGCCTAGCAGCCAATACCAATCATCCTCCCTGGACAACAATGACGGCACGTGTTGAGGCAATATTAACAGAAGTAAAAAATGCCATATTTTTGAAATATCGTGAAATTTTTGAAAAACACAAGATTGAAAAAGATTTTCTAACTTGTAAGCTCATTTTTTAAAAGCCATGACTTCCGTAATAGCCCACATATAGTTTGAATGACAAAGCCAAATTTTGTTAAAAAAAAAAAATAAAAAAATTATTTACCAGTTTCAACAATAACCAGCTCCAACAGCCAATACTAATCTTCTTTCCTGGGCAACAATGACGTGTTCCCCTACTGTTGATAGTGAGCAAGCGTCTAACCCACAGTTCAATGGTGTAACAGCCGAAGCTGTGGAATTATGTAAAAACTGAGGTTTTACAAACTCTCTGATAAATTTTGACGCATGAACTTCGTGCATTTCAGTGTAAACTTCATTTGTGTGTGGAAGAAAATCTCAATACGCTGATAATAAGTGGGTAATCGCGGTCCGTCGTGCTGAAGTGGGGAAAATAGTAGAGCGCCATGTTTACAAATGGGCGTGACGTCACGATTGACGTGTTCCAACGCTGCACTGTGATTGGTTATTTCTCCGACTCTGCTTACAAATTTACAAAGATCCGTACAATTTTTGCCTATTAATATTATGATTATTATTGATCAACGATGGCCCTATCATTCTTAGTTTTGCTCATTGACACAATCATTGAAATCCTTTGATCATGTGACTTGTTTCTGTCATCATTTTCATCATCAGTTTCATCATTGAAAAGGCTTTACATCTCATTCTAAAATTCAGCGAATTTCAAGGAAAGGTCATTAGAGAGCATCAATCACGGCCGGCGAAGTTGTGACGTACAGTAAACAACATTCAGCAGCAAGACGGAGCAGCCGGTGCTATTTTTACTTCCGCTTCGACTGAATTCATGATTATTATGAATTAGTTGTCACAGTTAGGAGATTATTTTAATTATTATTATTGTTATACCAACATTTGACACAGTACAAAGACAAAAAGAACACATCTTTGACTGAGTTATTGAGCAACTCAAGTCTCACCCAGAGACCTAAGAATTGTCCAAGTATCTTCGTAAAATATAAGTTGTGCCTAGTAATGATGTTTTTGCAGGTCTGTTATTGAAATATTGTAAAGTTCCAAACTATTAAAGAATTTGACAAATTCCTTTGATATGGCACCAAGGGCACCAATGACAATAGGTATCACAGTGGTACGTTTGTTCCACAATCGAAATTTCAATTGTCAGATCCCTATATTTTGTGATTTTTTTCATATTCTTTCTCAACAATTCGTGTATCTCCAGGTATTGCTATATCTATTAGAAAAACACATTTCTTTTATACAGTATTTTTGTTAAGTCAGGTGTGTTTGCTCCAAATGACGGTCAGTTTGTATTCGGAAATCTTAAAGGATTATTATTATTATTATTGTAATATATATGATTTTTATGATAATTTTACTGCAATCACTATATACATCAGGATGTGAAAAAGTCTTTTTCTTAAAGAAATTTTCTTTTCTTGTTGAAGCGACCCCTGGTTCGCAGAGGACTGTGGGATTACCATATTTACTCGAACTTTTAAACTCGCACTTTTTTTTCCCCAAAATTAAAGTTAAAATTTCGTGATGCGAGATATTCATTCATAGTTCTCTGCCAAGGGCAGGTCCTTCACTGCAAACCCAACATTCTCCAATCTTTCCTATTTTCTGCCTTCCTCTTCGTCTCCACATAAGATCCATTTACCATAATGTTGTCGATCATCTTAAATCTTCTTCTGCCTCGAACTTTTTTACCGTTCACCATTCCTTCCAGTGCATCCTTCATTAGGGAAGCCAGTGACCCAACCAGTTTCTTTTTCTCTTCCTGATCAGTTTCCGCATTATTCTTTCTTCACCCACTCTTTCTAGCACAGCTTCATTTCTTATTTTGTCTGTCCATTTCACATGCTCCATTCTTCTCCATATCCACATTTCAAATGCTTCTAGTCGTTTCTCTTCACTGCGTCGTAATGTCCATGTTTCTGCCCCATACAATGCCACACTCCACACAAAGCACTTCACTAGTCTCTTCCTTAGTTCTTTTTCCAGAGGTCCGCAGAAGATGCTCCTTTTCCTATTAAATGCCTCCTTTGCTATTGCTATCCTCCTCTTGACTTCTTGGCAACAGCTCATATCACCACTTATAGTACACCCTAAGTATTTAAAGTTGTTCACTTGTTCCAATGTCTCATTCCGAATACTTATGTTTATCTTCTTTGTCTTTCTTCCGATAACCATAGTCTTTGTCTTGTTTACATTTATCTTCATTCCATATTTTTCACAGCTGTCATTCAGCTGCAGTAGCATATCTCGAGGATATGCGAGATATATGCGAGGAATACACACCTAAAATTTTAAAAGCAAAAATTAATTTAATTAAATCTTCAAAATTCATCGAAATTATAATTGCTCTATTTAAAAAATGAATTCATTGAAATTTTAATAATCAACGTTATTTACGTTTAACAAAATCAATCAGTTTGAGTTGAAAATCTACACTATCACTTGAACAAACGTTTTCAAGCAAAAATTACTAGTAATTTACAAGACTTTGAAATACGTTATGAACAAATCCTTCACGAATGCGAATTGAATGCTCCCCCATTTCCTCTACTGGTTGATCTCTGTACATACGATTGGCGCACTATTAACAAAAGATCGCGCGACTCTGCTACAAAGGCAAGCCGACGAGTTGAAAATACTGATTCTCTTCAACCGAATTTCAAAATATCTGCCATAACAACATTCTCTATTTCATGAGCGAGATATTTATATGCGAAGCTTTTGAATTTTCTTTTTCGTAAAGTAAATCCAACGGTCGAGATATACGCGAGGACAAATTACATTCGTGTAAATGCGGTATACTACTTGTTACTCTTGGAAAATTCTTCACGTGGTTCTCGATGCCCTTCGCTTCCACTTAAATAATAAAGATTCTAAAATCCACTATACATGCAGTTCCAAACAGATTAACAACTTGCTGCATTACATTTAATCATGGAAATTGCTTAGCTTAGAATTGAAAGTCAGATGTTTTCAGTCTCGTCGCTGATTGGTTCTTCGGCTTTAAAAGGCTTGAAAAACCAGCACCGATCCCAGGAAGCAAATGATCAAAAATTAATACCATATCTTAGACGAAAACAGTGACGAAAACTTTGGCCTGTGATTTGATCATAATTGTATCGACAACTTAAAGCATGTGTTGAGTCGCTGTCCGAATGTATCTGATCCCTCTAGAACTCAAATCCAAACAATTCCTCTGTCTTATTTTCCGGAAAATTCAGAGTAAAGAAGTGGAGTAAATAAAGGCGTTACTTAAATAGAAGCTGGTGACAAGTAGTTGACTATTAAACAGTTGCATCTCTAAAACATCACTGTAGGAACTAAGGAGTTGAAATCATTTAAAAATCTCCAACTTCAGGCTATGTTTCTTTTGTGCTTCTGAAGTGATTTAGTTTAAAGATTAAAAATATTTCAAGTTAAGAATCGTTCTGGAAACTAACATCAATGCTTTGAAGAAATCCATGGAAATGAAGTGGGATGAAAGAGGTTTCTTTCCTTATCTTACATAACGTGGAAGCTTTGAGTGCTACTAGATGGGACAAGCGTCGATCTGAATGTTGTAATTAATAGAATGGAAGGAATATTCGATTGGAATCGCAAACAATTAAATATTTCTATATTTATTTACTTTTTGTGAAGAAATAAGATTCAGTCAATACACAAATAAATTTAAAAAAATAAAAACCATACACTACATACTCTGGAGCTTTCGATCTGCCTTTGCAGAGCTCCTTTTGAAAGATTGAAAAAGAGCACCGCAAAGACAGCTCGAGAGTATGAAGTGCATGGTTTTTATTTTTAAAATTTATTTGTGTGTTGACTCAAACTTATTTCTTCACTATGAATTACTGATCACAAGTAAAAACTTCTCATTCACTATTGATTTTTTTTAACAGAAGATTTGACTGAAATAAAAGAAAAAAGACGCTAGAATTAGTTATAAATGGTAAAAGTAAAGTACGATAATAAATACGAAACTACAATTAAAATTTTCGTTTAAGAAAAGAAAAATCTTGCAAAGAATAAAATTTAAGGTGTATCTATATAAGAAATGAAACAAAAATGAAACACAAAGAAAGGTTTTCGCATCCCTAGCTATCATCGACGGGAATCTGTGTTTCTGTCTTATTAGACATCATTGGTCAGATTTACCCTCGATAATAAACTGAGAGTGCATAGAAAAGTTAAGGATTCAATCTCCGCTTCCGGAAGTAGTTCTTAAACAGAAACACAACAATAAAAATGAGCTCTAATAAATTCCTTGTTTCGATCACTGCCAAGAGTTAAGGAATTTAACAAGGAAACGAAAAGCCAAAATAGAACACAAACAGTGCAAAGAATAAATTGAACATATTTAAGTAATGAAATAAAAATGTACAAAGTAAATGCAAACTAAGGTGCATTTCGCAAGACAGAATTTACAGCTGTATGTATGACTGTTTATTTATATTGTTGTGCGTTTCTGTTAGGGTACCACTTCCGGGAGAGATGAGATCCTTAACTTTTTTACGCATTCATCGAACCTATCATCGATGGTTAATCTGGCTAATAAAGCAGAAACAGCTGTCCAAGATTCCATGTAGATGATGGCTCTGGGTGTGAAAACCTTTGCTTGTGCATTTTTGTTTGATTACTTAAAAAAATAATAATAATAATAGCTGTAATACTTAATATTAACCCTCCAGTCCACATACAACATACACACACACAGGCACACAAATATACGAAACAATGAGAGTACAATTTTGGTTAATCCATTTTTCCATTCCCTCCTCCTCTTTAGGTCACAGCTAATAAACGCCCTCTTGTTCCACTGAGATCTTTTGTAAGTGGTGTTATTATCAGTTGTTGGTCAAAAATAAAGATCAACCAATTAGGGTCTCATTTGCTTTGTGACTAACGAGATGATGCTGTTCATAAACACTGACCTTTGTCTGTTGTCACGCCTGAAGCTCTATTGTTAACAAACCAAGTATTGACTTAGGAACATTGGAGAAGCCGTTTATCGAAGCTCATACCAATAAGACTAGAGAAAGAGGCCTAATTATTGCTTGTGTTAATTTTAAAAAGATATTTTAAGAACAAGTTATTTCATAACACATTTTCAGCTACTCAATGGTATTGAAAAAGTCCAATCAATAATTGACAAAAATCTAATTCTAATCTGTATTAGAAAGGTATCAAAATAATATATAAATTTATACAACTAAAACCCATCTTAAAATTAATCTACTAAAAGTGGTCAAAGCAAAGTGGAACAAGTGAAATGTGCACATCTGACTAAAGCCACTTTTTCACATTCCACATCACTTCCTCATTCAAGCAGTCCAATATCAAAGCCACAGTAATTACATTTTCAAACCATGATATTGGTATGCCAATGTCATAACCTGCAAGCATATTGTAATATAGGCTTGTACTTCGGTGCAGAAAGCTGATTGTACAGCACAGAGTGAAGACTGATGATGAAATGACAATCATTAACTTGCGGTTTTTCACATTGTAGTCTTACAAAATAAATGACCCTTCTCATGTAGAACTTACATTGCCTAAAACAGTACACATCAAGAGGTTGACAATATTTTGTTGTCTTCGGTGGCAATATTTTGCGATTAAGTACTTGTTAGTGCAGGTACAACACGCCATCGCCGGATGGCGCTAGCGACAACAGCTAAGTTTTGCATGGGAATGACTCGTACCACTGTTTTTGGGATTAACTATTTATATTCTGAGCACATTTTCGTTCGAGGTCACGCACATCCCTTGTCAGATAACTTAATGTTTACTGAAGATGGCACAAGAAGGCTAACCAACAGAACTAAGTAGTTGAAACAAAAGGTTAAAGATCAAATTCCCTGATGTGTTTGTTTTCCCTATTTTGATCTTTCATTCTACAAACGAAGGGAAAATAATCAAAATCATCATTTGAATCAATGTTGGAAAGGTCTCTTCTTCTACCTTTTATTTTTCTAGTTGTGTTTACTTTATTTACTAAATTATTATTCAAGAAAATAAAGAAATAATAAAAAGGAATGTGTAATACGCATAAATTAAATATTTCGTTTTGTATTTGTTAGTCCTCTTGCGAGAAAGAAAGTAAATGAATTATATTAAAATCGAAAATTCCGAAATTGGGGGGGGGGGGGGGGGCATTTCCCGTTCGTCTGAGGAGGATTTGATTGAATGTTTAATCATTGTAGGACTCATCACTTAATGTTTCTCTTGGGACGTTGACTGATTTTGGCGTCTCTTTTTTTGTTGATGCTATTTTTATAACAAAATGTAGCTTCAGATTTCGTCTGATAATAAATTTCCTTGTATTTCCTTAATTAAATAAACATTTCAGCCGATCTGTCATCGTGAAAGGCCACATTTTTACAGGAGGACAAGGGAATGGAGGGAAGTTGCTATTTTAAACACGAAGAATCAAAAGACACAGACGGTAGATTCGCCCCATCCCTTCCACTTTCTATAGAATTAAAGGAATAGATTTGTCATTAAATATAACGTGTATTTTTATTAGAGCTCAGGATAAAGTAATTGCAAATAGTTGAAATAGTCGTGCTTTTTTTTTATTTTATTACTTCTTTTGGCCTTTGTTTTAAACGTTGAATAGTTCGCCATTATTTTTGTATTAAATAACCAACAAAGTTCCCTTTTTTTTTTTTTAATTAATTTGCCTTTAAGATAAAAAGAGTTTTTTTTTGTTAATATCCATCCTTCGTTTATTCTAGTCAATGCAAAGCAAATAACTTACGAAAAATTTGGTGAAATCTTCTAATTGAATTTACACAATTAATTAATAATGCTTAAAAAGAATCATTAAAAATTGTATTTTCTAAAAATGAAGATTGAGGTTATTTCTAAAAATTAACGAACAATCTTGGAGGAATTTTCTGTGAATTCCTATTTTCTTTGCTGTTCTAGAAACTTCCATTCTGTCACAGTTATTTTAGTTTTTTGATTAACCGTTACCTTTTGTTGATGCTGGGAAAGATTTATTTATTTTGTAAAAGAATTATGTTTATTTAGAAAACAAAGTGTTTTACAAAGTTCGAGTCCTCAATTAATTAACCTGAAGTTAAAAACGGATGACATTTATTATTAATATCATTTGCAGATTCGTTTTCTAATGTTTTAACAAAAAGTTTCCTAATGAAAGAAAATACAATTTAGAAACGAAATTATCCTTTAGTTAATGGTACATTGACTGGTTTTGTCATCGACTACAAAACAAAAAAAAGCAATGGAAACGAATTCTATCGAATGTTGGAAATTCTATCGTCATTAAATTTCTTCGATAGGAAAAGAAAATCAAAAAAACAAACTCATTTCACAGACCAAAGAATTTAACAATTAATTTACATTAAAAAAACAAACAAACGTATTTATTCCTTCATATAAATTTAAGTTTACAAATATAAATTTTATTTTCCTCTGTAAACGTTTTTTTTTATTTTTCATGTAAACTGCATTCGTACACATAACTAATAAAATACAATTTATTAATAATTCTTTTTTATTAGTTAAGTGTTGGGGCAAATGCATTTCACATTGAAGAACTTCACACACGTTCAAAGATTTCAGCAAGTTTTTTTAGTTTTCTTTGAATTGTGATCGTTTCCAATGTTGAAGGTCTTTGTTGATCTTTCGAGAGCTTTTATGTTCTAATTCGCTTCTTAGCTAAAAACCTCAAACGTGACTTGGACTTTATCAAACGTTTCTTTTGACCTTTAATTGTATAGAGGAGGAGGAGGACTTAGTGTTGGAGGATATTAGGAAAAACCTAAAAGGTAGGAACACGAATATTCCAATGAAATTATCAAAGGATTCTGTTTTGATAATTGGTCTTGTTTTGTGAATGCAATTATTAGATTTGGGAAAAAAAATTATAGAAAGAAAAATAGTGTAATTAGATGATCTAGTTTACATTTAGTCAGATAATTTGGTTTATTAAAAATAGTACAAGTCATGAATTAAGAGTAAATTTGGGCCAATATTATATTAAATCCAATACCTACAGTAATTTAAGAAAAAAAAAAAAAAAAGCTAAACCTTTTATGAGTAACTTTTATATTAATTTTCAAAAATTAATTAATACTTCATTGGTTTTGAAAAACTCTTCAACACATCACATTAATATTTAAAAGGTTTATTAAATACGGAAAAACAAATTTTCAGGACTTGTACACATTCCCTTTTTCAAGCCATTTAGTAGAAATTAGACTAAATTAACAAACAAAATCGGGTAGAATAGCATAACAAAATTCAAAGGCATGAAACATCAACAAATTCAATTGCTGTTACAATAATAAGTTAGCATAAATAAATGCCAATTGTATTATTAAAAATTAATAATAATTACTAATTAATCAATCAAATATATTATTAATAATTTAAAATTTCAAAAGTTGCTAGTATTTTGGCATCAAAACTTATGTAATCCTTAATAAGCATAATAATATTATGATGATTGAAGAACTGCATTGGTTTTGTTGTTAGTTTTATACATTTTGTTATGGAAAAAAAATAAATTAAGTATTTGAACAGCAGTAAAGTTAAAAAATAAGATTAGTCAGACAAGAAATTTAACGTGCATTAGAAACAGTTTAAAGTAAAATAAAACAAAGAACGCACATAACTAAACAAAACACAAATTCTCTGAGCTATTTTTTGTTACTGTGCTGGGAATCGGAGACAGTTATTAGCAATACATAATATCGAAATTATTTTTTTTTTTTTTACAATTTGTGCTTCGTTGTTGTTTTGTGTAAATCTTTCGCTGCAGTAGTGTTTAGGTTGTTGTTTTTAGTTTTGATTATCATAAATTTCTGATTGGTTAATTTCTGTTAAACCACTTAGGATTTAAAGCAAATTATTTTGTTGATCAATGTATGAATACGTCAGAAGTATTTATGATGAGGGAATTTTCTGCTTAATTCTTAACTGTCAATGAATTCGTCTACATTAAAATCATTAGAGGACCCAGGTTAGATTCCTATTTTTAGTTCTCTAATTATAAATCATTTATATGATTAACAAAATAAAGAATAAAATAAGTTAGAAAAAAATAGCTAAAATTAACTGTTTCAATTCTAAAGTAGCAATTGTTTTCAGGGGGAAAAAAAGGGAAATAAACATTTAGTTGAGGTTATTCCAAAACAAGTGTCTCTTCCATTTCCAGTACGTGCTACCACAATGGTATTTCCGCAATTGAAGTAAAGGCGGATAATCTCTCAATCCGTTGCTGAGTGATGATTACGATTTAACCGACTTTGAACAAGACCTGATAGTGACCCATCTCTCTGTTACCTTCCAAATTCAATACGAAACTTGGATTTTCACATGCAACGGTTTCATTGGTGAACCGCAGGTAACAATATCAGATAAGACATCCAACGTATGACTCCGCTGCATCTGATGGACAGCATCGTCTGGCAACATTGCAACAGTTATTAGAAGAATTAAATGCTAGTAACATCAGCGTTAAAACAACGTTCTCTGCTATGGATACAGCAGTCGACTGTTCATTGAGGTCTCATTGCTGACCCGATGCTCGTGAGCAGAGCCACTTATTCACGCAAGATGACTGAAAATGTGTAGCCTGATCCGACGAGTGGCGGTTGCAACTGTTTCGGGCAGATGGACGATTATGCGTGTGAAGAAAACCCCACAAGGCAATGGATCCAACAAGAAACAGTTCATTGTGATAGTGGCTATGTTGTGGAGTGGGTGTTTTCAGCCTATTAAGACCTCTCTGCTGACATCATTAACTATTCTTCAGGATTATTTGCACCCATTCATGTCATTCACTCACTCAGATGGAAGCGGGTTCTTTCAGCAGGACTAAGTGCATAGATCAAATTGACTGAAGGAGCATCCCTCTGAGTTTGGTATCATGAATTGGCTCAGTCATTTGTAGATTTGAATCCAATAGAATACATGTGGATTGCAGTTCAACCTACCATCAATACCAGGGTTCCACCATCAGCAAATATTAGGGAATTCTGGACCTCTATTGAGGATGCAATTGTATAGGCTACATTGTCTATACAATACTTCAGAGACCTCGCGGAGTCTGTCACTTGTGCTGCGGTAATTCAGTCTAATGGAGGAACTTTGTTACTTTCATCAGGTGTAAAAATGCGTGTTTCTAATATGTCGGTGTAGTTTCTAATCAATTCCTGTGCATTGCCAGTTTTTCCTCTTATAGGTTTGTTTGTTTTTTATTTCACTCTAACTTTTAATAATATTAAAAGTTATTGAGTTATTTTACTGTTATTAATTTTTTTTGTTGCTTTCTTTTATTTTTCTGATTAGTCTTTTAACTTTTTATGCTTTTAATTTTACTTATTAACTATTAAGTATTATTTGTTTTGTTTGTTTGTGTCGAAACGCAAACTAATATTATTCTTTGCTCTGAAATATTGTTGTTATTTATTTTGAAGAGCCTCTCTGGCGTAGCCTTATTGTCACAGCGGAGGCCTTTCATGAGTCAGATATGTCTGAACCTGTGTTCGAATCCCACCCATGGATGTAACTTTCTTCTTCTGTTTCTAATTTGAGCTATGACTTACTCTGGCCAGTGATTCTTTATCTAAACAGATATCTGCCCTTGTCGAGGCCAAAAGCCCGGGCGTAGGAAGTAATAATAATAATATTTTGAAAATTCAATGGATTTAATCAAATCCTGCGTACTTTTGCATGGGTACTTTAACTCGATCCCATAATCCTTTGTTTCCCACATTCTTACGTAAGAACACAAAAACGAGAATAAGGTGATTCCAATGTTAAAAAGTAAAGTGCTTTTTTTTTCTGTAACGATGTATAACACATTTTTAATTTATATATTCATAGAAGAATTTAAGGATATCAAAAACTTTAGAAAATTTGTTTGCAATCGGTTCATTCTTCCACTGAGCATGCGCAGAACGAAGACATGACAAGAACACACTGCTTCGGTTTATGTCGAATACAATTCAACCAATGCCCTGCAATAAACGAAAGGAATCCACTGCTAATTTAATATCATTTACTATAAATTATAATTGCTTTAGTACGATTAAAAAAAAGCCAGAAGCAATCTACTTTCTTCCAGTTTTCTACTATTAGTTACTTGAATCTCTAAAGTCGTAATTTAAAAAATAAAAATAAGTCTTTTTGCTTTAAACGAATCGTTTTGGGCTCAGAGTCGTAGGATTTTAGAAATCGAGATTTGAATAAAAGTCTAAAATTCAAAATATGCCGCGAGTCACGACACAAATATAAATTAGTAACAAGGAGATTTTGCCAGATCGATATTGCGGAATTAGTTCAGAACTTTTCCATAAATATTTTGACACATCATGAAGACACATGTCTGGGCTTCTGCTCTAAAAGTCCATGTTTCCGAAAAAAATGATAAAAAAAAAAAGAATTTCCCGAAAACAACAAAAAAAAAAATCTTCTTTATTTTTTGTATACGGAGGGTTGGACCACCTTTTATCAGAACAAATTTTCTGATATGAGAAGTCAAAGAAAAGGCGCGATTCCACCATCTCTTGTGCTCTATTTGTCTGCCCTGTATTGGATGAATGGCCCGACATCGGAGTTTCCATTGGAGGAGGCTTCGCTGCAGTGTAGCAAAGAGAATCTTGTTCCACTCCTCCTGACAGGCTTTCCATCAAACAGCCACAGTTCGAGGTCGTTGGTTTCCTAATGCCCGTTTAAACAGACCAAAGCCGCAGTAGTCTTTAGGGGAAGCTTCAGGTGATTTCACAGGGATCGAACTGAAGGGAATTGATCGAATTCCTGTTTCGTTGGCCATTCGTGACGTGTAGGACATTGTTGTTCGAGCGGTATGACTCGACGCTTTGTCCTGATAGATTCATACTTCAGACGACGCAGTACCGTACAGTTCTGGAATGTCGCTGAGGTACAACGGTTGGAAGATGTTTTCCTGATAATACGTAGCATTAACCTTTGCCTTTCCATCAAATTTTCGCAAAGGCAACTTCCCCCGATAGTTGTAACCAGTCACGATCATGAAGCCCTTTGAAAACTTTTGCTTACATTGGCGGAACATTCTAAACGATCTTTCGCATCATGATGACGATAAAAAAAAAACTGTACGTGGTTTGTTACAGTCGTTGAGATAAACCCATCCTTCGTCCAGTGTCACAACATACTTCCAGTTTTCGCCCGACAAATGCTCTTTCTACAACTTTCCACTGTTTGTCTTAGATTCGGCGATGTGTCGAGGCAACAGTCTATGAACATTTGCTTTGTAGTGCTTCTTTAGATGCAGGTCCCTATGAATTATGCGTGTTATGGTTGTTTTTGAACTCCGTTCGTTGTGAAGACTTCTGTGGGTGCTCGGGTTTTCTTTCATAAGGTTTTGTTTAACCTTACAGAAAACAGCTGGAGTGGCAGCGCTTCGTGGGTATAGTTTACGGCCCTCGGGTTTCTTCCTCACTTCACTAACAGCCTTCAAACGTGACTCAGCAATAATTCGACTAAAAACGGACTTGGAAGTTTTAAAATTTCGTTGCTTACACATTTCTGTTATTCTGGAATAAGAATATTTCGCATCGGAAAGGGCTATAACGTACCCTTCCCACCAAATCGGTACTCGTGGAGCCATTCGAACACGTAACACTAATGTACATATGTTAACACTGACTGCACTCGCTCAGCAACAAAAACAAACAACAGGATTTCCGGTTCTAATCATGTGCGCATAACAATGCGCTGTGCAGAATGTTCTTAAAAATGTGGTCAAACCCCCGTATTTACCAGAAAAAAAAATTCTAATCAACTGTGTAATATTGATGTGCAAAGTCTTTTTACAAAGAACATAAAAGTATAAAAACAATGTGCTAGCGTTTTGAAGTGCACCTACAATACCTCTGGTTGATATGGGTTGACTTTTCTGTGGTATCTATCATTTGTATGAGAATTATCTTCGCCAATTCTTTAGTTATGTGATTTCCAAATTTAGTATTGAATAAATTTAGACATAAACAATTGAAATCCCGTAATTGATTTGGAGAATAGCAATTAGAAGAATCTTCCTTCTACTGTCCGTGCGAGTATTGAAGGAACCGTTGGGATTGATAGAACAAATTGAATTGTCAATGTCAAGATTGAAGAGGGATTGGATTAGTTGCGATTCCCACGAGACAACACAATCTTTGATTGTTGGATGAGAAGAAAGCGTTAGATAGTCTGTTACTTCAAAAATAACGAAGGAATTACAGATGAACCCAAAATGGAATTTGTAAAGCAATTTCTATACATTTAGAGGAAGTAAAATTGCTGTTTTAGATTATGAGGGGATTTATCTTAGAGAAACGAAACACTTAGTACATATCAAAACTACAAGCAATTTTAGACAGAATTGTCATTGTTTAAAAGTGATAGAAAACTGTTTGTAATCTCTGTGGCTTCAAATGGAAGAAAATCCTGAAAAAAAAAATGTTTAGTCAGAAAGTTCTTTTGAATTAATTGTTGTTGTTTGTCCATAACTACTTGTGTAACTACAATAATTAGAGATGTATTTTGTATTGATTTAACGTGCCGAAATCCAAATTTAAATTATAAATCCAATGAACAAGCACCATTTAAAAAGATAAAAATTAAAAACTAAAAACTAATAAAATAACATTACCACGTACGTATTCGGACTGTCTTACATTCAAGTCCTTTATCAAGCAGTTCTCCCCCTATCCATAAAAAAAAAAAGCGTGCCTTCCCTCTGGAAGTTGTCAGTGGAAATGGATTATGGCTGAGTGCAAGTGATAAAGCGTTATGTCGCCCTCTGTTCAGGATATTTTATATTACTTAAATTAAACCATCGTCTGCTTATGCATAAATGGATTATGATTGAGTGCAAATGATAACGAGTTATGTCGCCCTCTGTTGTGGAAATTTTGTATTACTTTTTTCTTTTCTTATTTCTTTATAACTAAATTCCATACTCCAATATGTTACGGGTAGATAAATCTTGATTATAACTATCTTTGGATCTGATCATTGCAGATTCATAGTAGCGTCGTAAATACTCATCCTTAAATTGGCCAAACACCACCGGGTGCGCTGTGTCTAATTAATGGGAACTTTTTATACAATGGTCAGCTGTACAATAATTTAAGTTGCCTTTTTCAACCGCTTTTTTGTAAAATGTTCTTTTAAGCGTGTTTCTAGGGCCCTTTTTGTTTGTCCAATATAAATGCACCGATTTGCATTTAGACCCGATTTGCACTTAATCCCATAAATGGTATTTTGTTTCTTCAAATTCACTTGATCCTTGTTATCATTAAGTGGCTCTCTTCGATTTAAGTACATTATAATATTACTCTTAGATTTATATGCCAATCCTATTTCATATTTATGTAAAATCGGTTGTAACTTTTTGTGCATTGTATGTAAGCGCGGTATATTGTTTAGTTTTTATAATTTTTTTTTCTTTTACATTCCTACTACATTTAACCGATTGAAAGAACCTTCTTATATACCTATTGATAGGGGGGAACTGCTTGATAAAGGACTTGAATGTAAGACAGTCCAAATACGTACGCGGTAATGTTATTTTATTAGTTTTTAATTTTTATCTTTTTAATTGGTGCTTGTTCATTGGGTTTATAATTTAAATTATAGATGTATTTTTAACTTTGCAGAACAGTTCTTAATCGCCTTGGAATCCGTAAATGACTGAATGGCAAATTATCAAATGGCAAATTACAGTCCTCCCAGTCTAACTTCGGCTGTGACCTTGAACAATGCTGGCTATCAATAATTAATCATTTCAGTTTACGTCATGGCGGCCAAGTTAGGACAAGACAAAGTTTTACAAAATCAAAAATAAAAGTAGTTTTTGTTAATGTAAAATCATATTTTGAGAAGGAGAAATCGAAGAGAGTATTATTGCCATTCGAAAAGTTATGGAAAGAGTATCTGCTGCTACGGGGATAGGATTAGCATCGATGCCGTCTGTTTGCCGAAGTGTTTTTCAATAGCTTTCCCATCATCAGCATACAAAAAGAAAATAGAAATAAATATTACAAATCGCATGACTGTAACTGATATTTAATCATAAATAATAAAAATTAAAAAAAAATGAATATAATGAATGTAAACATGAAGCTAAATCATTCTCCTAAATGTAACCTTTCCTGCATTAAAGGATGGAATTATATAGAATCGATTCTAATTCTGCCATGACGCCCATAGCTGACGTTACATATAATAAATTAATTATTCTTTTTCCGTATGATATTTAACTAAATCATCATATTTATAAATATAACCGTTCACTTGGTGGAATTTCTAAGGAGTTGAGGTTGATAGTAAATTTGTGTTTTGATTACCAAAAAAATTGTAAAATTTGAAGAATTAGACTATTAATGTTTTTAATTTTATTAGATTATTGATATCAATAATGTTTTTGACTCTGAGGATTGTTAAAATTTTAACAATATTTCATGTGATAAGTATGTTTTATGCTCGTGTCAATGAATTGTTACAATTGTTTTAAAATAGATTTGATAAAGGAAAGAAGATTTCTCTTTTCGAAAATTTGCCTTTTTTAAATACATTTAATAAATGTATTTTATTTAGTATATTTATTGGTGTAAGATATGGTTATTTTTAATAATAAAGACTGTAGAAATTATGTAATTTCGCGGCGTTTTGGAAGTGAGGGTAAAAAGGGGTTCTATTGATTAAAAATAACATTGATCAGTTTTTAGGATGACATTTTGATCATTCACATTAAAAAAACAAAAACAAAGCACAAACAAACCCTATAAGTCCGTGTCGTTTAATAATAATGGATCGTTTTTAAAAGCAAATCAACTCTTTCTCATTAAATGCATTTTAGAAACGCTTGTTTTAGAGATTTATATTTGTTTGTAATTATTCATCTAATACCGTTAAATCTATGGAATGCATTAAATGTGTGTTTATTTTGTGCTGATTGATTTAATCAGTGTTGTTTGGATTAACACTGAATGATTACTTATCAGTAATTAAACAGATTAAAGGATTAAATAATGGTATTACATGGGTTTTAGCTGATTAAGTAAAAGATAATATCGGAAAATTTAGTTGTTTTTTTATTATTTAAATTTAGATCTTATAAATTCAGTAACAAAAATTATTTTAATTATTACTAGATATATTATAGATATTATATTATATTATCTTCAACTGAGGTGAATCCATCCAATTTCAATTCAGTTCCAAATTAGTAGAATTGAATAAGAAATGGTGCTTAATAAACGTTAAATAACTTTCTAATTTTTTTTTTAAATGAGAAATTCATCGACAGTCTAATTTTTCGAGTCTTTTCTATGACAGTGTTTGTTTATTTACAACAAAGTCTTTGGAGTTGATTTAATTCACATTTTTCTTTTGTCCGTTTGTCTGCTGCAACCAAAATGATTGGACAGAAGATTGATTAGTAATATTAGACTGATTGTTGCATTTGTAATTTGAAAATAAGTTAAATATTACTTAGGAGACGCTATTACAAAACTGATCGATTAATAGTTGTCATGTGATATTTTTTCCAAACTACTTGGAGAACATTCATGAATCCATAAATTCGATTTCACTTTATTAATAGAAAATTGTGAATGGAATTTGTTTGTTTTTAGCAAGAGATTGTGAAGTTGATAAATCCAAAGACAGATGAAGACTTTTAACTGAAAATTAAAGCGAAACTGTTGAGGAAAAAAAAAAAACCCACTCTTTCTAAATACTGTACTCTTATGAAGAGAGGGCCATTCCCTACTTATCTGTGGATGTAACTGGTGTGGATGAGCTCCGTCGTTGTCACTGCAGAGTTGGATGTCCTTTGCGACATTTTGCGTAACATGGTTGGTGTTATGGTTGAGAAGGTAGTTCATCATTAATTGCTTTGTGTCCAGTGGCGTACCTAGAACTTTTGCCGCCCGGGGCGGTCTCCAATTTGCCGCCCTTTCTAAGTCAATGAAATGGTAGTTTTTATAAATTATTAGACATAAATAAATAATTGTAATTGAGACAAACTATAGATGGGTAACTTTTTTATCATTGGATGCCATATTTAAATTACAAAACATATATCTAATTTACAAAAAAAAAATACCATTAAATATTTTTTATTTTATATTTATCAATATAAATAAATAAATTCATTTCTTTTGGATAAACAAACAAATTGAATACATATGTGTATGTAAACATATTTATATACAGTGCAACTTGGATAATTCGAAGCTGAAGGGACCACTACAAAACTTCGAATTATCCAAGACTTCGAATTAAACAAGTTACATCTTTTAACTTTAATTTCAGGTCCACTGAATGATTATTCTGTCAATAAGTAAATATTTATTCAGAAAGGTCATGGTATGAAAGACTTAAACACTATATGTATGTAAACAAAATAAGATTTATATTATGTAAGCTACAGTACATATTATATTCAATACAGAAAATTATAGTTTTTCAAAAAATTGTGCAATGTCAGATTGTTTTGTAGAATTCAGTCGCTTAAGGTTAGCAAAATCATCAAGCAAGTTTAGTGAACGGAAAACAGCTTTACTTATGTTGGTTTGTCCTTCAATGTACCGACGAAATTCGGCGCTATCCCGTACTCGTTGGCGATTTGGCATTTCTTCTTCACACCCTTTTCCACCTCGCGAATGACGGCGACCTTTTCGGCGAACATTAAATTCTTGTACACGTTAAATTCTTTCTTGGTTTACTGAAAGACATGGTGACACTGATAGCTGGAAGCTCGAATAGCGTCTGAAGCGTCACGTGTCGAACGGTGGCGGGAAGGGATTTCAGTTGTCACGTGTAGAATTTCTTAACGATGAAACGCCGAAAAATCGTTATGGTTCGAAATTTTTTATAAAAAACTTCGAATTAAGGAAGTTGAACTTCGAATTAACCACGATTTTTTAACATTGATTTAATAAGAAATTCAAGGGACTAAGACAAATCTTCGAATTAACCACGATTTCGAATTAAAGACGTTCGAATTATCCAAGTTGCACTGTATTTACTCTTCTAACTTTCATAGTAGAAAAATCGTGTATAATGCTCTCAAAATTTATATTATTTGTAATTTCTTATTCTATGGACAATATTGCAAGATTTTGTAGTCTTAGATTAGATTAGATTAATTGAAAGTGAGTGGCATGACTGCCGAGCACGTCGACCTGAAAGATCTTTTGTACTATCTCACGGAAAGAAGGACAGACGCAGAGAAAGACTGAGAAAGGATGGTGTGAGAAATGCAGGGGAAACGGGCGAACCCCGGGAAAACCTGCCCAGCGCGGATCGCCATCATCAACGAAATCCACATGAGAACCGATCCCCAGACTCAGAGGTGAGAGGCCTGTGTCTTAACGACATCGCCAACTTGTGGAACGAAGATAATTTTCTATCAACTTCAATTTGGAGAAGCTCCTTTCGCAACTAGCGACACTGATAGCAATTGTTAAAAAAAATCATAGCAAAATTACAATGTTAGGTACAGAATTTTTCAATCTATACTGTTGAATAAATTTTAGTAGATAAAGAGGGCCTTTCCCCCCGTTTTTCCAACGTTTTGCCTCTTCTTGTAGTGCAGGTACAGCCATAAAAACCAGGATCCTTTTTCTTTCAATATGGAACTGTTCTTTATCAATGTCAACAAAGTCAATAAATACAGTAAAACCCGTTATTACGCTCATCAAGAAAACGTGACCTACAAGCGTAATAAGCGGGGTAGTGCTATAGATGGGAAATGATTTAGGAGATGGGGAAAGATTTAAGACACCATTTTACAGGAAACATACTTAATTCTGCAATAGATATAGTGCAATATGAGCTTATTTCCTGTTAAAAAAATCTTTCATTGTGTTTTGCCGTGTATGTGTGCTACCGTTATGAATTATGATATTTTCAATGCGGTTCAAATAACTATTAACATCAATTGATACACCACTAGGAGCAACACTAATATATTTTCGGAGCATATTTAGTGCGGTGAGGGCTTCATTTCTTGTGGGAACATTTTTCTCTGCAGATTCTGTTTCCTCCGCTTCACTGTCTTCATCCTGGTCAGCAGCATAATCTGCAATCATGTCGTCAACATCTGAGGTCACTAGGCTGTCGTCAACTGACACAAAATCCTCTAAACTCACATCCCCCAACTTCTCCCGTACAGCAGTTCAATCCTCGTCATCATCCGGGGAGTGCTAGATCACGTTCCTATGAAATTAAAAAAAAAAAAAGAAAATTAACCCTCTGTCGAAGCACAGAAAGTTTTACACAGTTGATAGATAATAACCAAATTTAACAACATTAATGGCCAAGTGCACCAAGCTTCAATTAACTTTCACGGCTGCATTGTGGACGTACCTAAAATTAGTGTGGGAGGTGCTGCTCCAGAAAAATTTTAGCCTTTGTTTTAAAATTGTGTGAAAGGAAACAAACATGTATAAAAAGAAAATTTATTCAGAAACTTGATAAATTTCTTTTTATACATGTTTGTTTCCTTTCACACAATTTTAAAACAAAGGCTAAAATTTTTCTGGAGCAGCACCCCCACTAATTTTAGGTACGTCCACAATGAAGCCGTCAAAGTTAACTGAAGTTTGGTGCACTTGGCCATAAGAATCTTACCTTAAAGAATCCAGCTCTCCTGAAGCAGTTGGCGATAGTCTGAGCATCAATCCCTTCCCATGCAGCAGAGATGAAGTTCACAGCATCCAGCAAGGTGATGCGATTTGAGTCTCCATTGAGACTCAAACTGCAGATATCGCAAAACAACATGCTTTCGGTAGAAATGATTTAGCACTTTTATTACTCCCTATCCATTGGTTGAATCTTACTTGTTGTGTTGGTTGGCAGGAAAGCAAGTTCTACATCTTTCAGATTCACATTTTTCGAGTAAGCTGGACAGTTGTCGATGAAAAGCAGAATCTTGCGATTGGTTTTAATCATTTTTTGGTCTAAGTCTTTCAGCCAAGAGACAAACAACTCACCCGTCATCCAGGCATGTGCTTGATTCTTGTATTCACATGGCAGTCTTTTAATGTTTTTAAAATATCGAGGTCATCCTGACTTTCCCAACACTACTAGTGGCAATTTCTCAGACCCATCAGCATTTGCAGCAACGAGAACAGTTACCTTTTCCTTGCTTAATTTTCTACCAAGGCATTTTTTCCCTTGCAATACGCATGACTTGTCGGGTATTAGTTTGAAAAATAAGCCACATTCATCCGCATTGAAAACATCGCGCAGCGCATATAATGAGCCTCGGGAGCACTTCTTTTTTGCCACTCATTGAAATCACTGTCACTAACTGAGTATTTCGCCAAATCAGTGGAGAATCAGAATATGTCGTGCCTTTTCTTGAATCTATCTAGCCAACCATTGGAGGTAGAAATTTCTGTGTTCAATTTGCCCGCTATTTCACGCGCCTCTTCTTGAATGATTGGACCACTTAATGGCACTGATGTATCACGGGACTGATGAATCCATTCAATTAGAATTTCCTCGGCATCTTCATATTTTCCACACTTTCCTTTTTTACGTTTGCAACCACCCTTCGCTGCATCGGTAATTGCATCCTTAGTTTTTTATTATTGTTCTCAGAGTGGATGACGGAATTCCTAGAGATTCTGCGAAATTCTTCTGACTTAGTGTAGAATTGTCGCCATACTTACGGAGAATTTGCAATTTTTCACTTAGAGAAAGGCACTTCCGCTTCGACATTTTGCACCACTGTATCGCAGATCCGCACTTCATAGATTTCAAAGATTCCCTCCTACTAGGGAAAGGAAAAAGAATCTTTACAATGTTACATTTCATTATATATAAAATTTCCGATATAAAAAAAGCGCTACAAGCGGGATTTGAAGCGTAAAAAGAGGATAAAAGTATACAGAGTTACATAGAAAATTCCAGGGACCGTATAAAAGGAGCATAAAGAACGGGATAGTGCTGTAAGCAGGAGCGTCATAACGGAGTTTTACTGTATTCGAAATCAAATAGTAATTCATAATTCGTAGAAATCGAATAGTAAACTTATGAAGTGAACAAGTTGTTTTTTACAACTAAAACTAAATATAAAAAAATGCCGCCGCAAAATACGTGCCGCCCGGTGCGGACCGCACCCACCGCATCCCCCTAGGTACGCCACTGTTTGTCATTTACGTTGTGGGTAGGTGTTGCTGCATATTACGTGATTGGGCCATTTTTTTTGTGAAGGCCTGTTAATGGAACGACCCAATTGGAAATGCTTGGGAATTGGTTAATACTCCAATGACTGACATTGGAGGGTACTTTCGTATTAACGCCATCGCAGCAGTGGCGGAAGTTGCGCACCGCAGTTTAAGGATTCAACCAAAAACAACTTCCATCCTAATGAGTTGCGAAGCAACGAATCGTTTACTACAATTAACTGTAGGTTAGGTTAGATTAGGTTGGCTGAGCTGCAGGATGTATGTATTGAAAAATAACCCTTAATTTTTCAACTCTTAAACTGCGGTGCGCAACTTCCGCCACTGCGGTAACTACCATTGGAGTTATGGGAATGGGTCTGATTTAAGCACGAGGGCCCATTTCACGCGAACTGTTCGTGACTTCCTAAAAGAGAACTCAAAGATAAAAGGAAGGTGGATCTCCAACATCACCGTCACCATTACCTAGGCCTCCACGAAGTCCCGAGTTTTATATTTAGAACTAATCGAACTGATCGTAGAAAGTTTTGAAGATAAAAGAGAATGGATTACCTTATTTATCCTGATATTTTTTGTGTATGTGTATTTTGTTTTTTCTTAAAATTAAATAAAAAAGGAAGTAAATAACTCAAAATGATAATAAATGTCCACATAGCAGTGTAGAATGGTTGCATTGTTACTAAACGCACGAAACAACAATGAATGATACGAAAACAGATGTTTATTTGGTAAGCAAAGTGTTTGTAAACAAATGTCTTCGTTTAGAGGATTTAGATATCTTCCATAAAAGCTGTGTTCTTTGTTCTTAGCTAGAATTGGGAATTCCACTGTGTACAAATGATAGAAGGCTTCTTTGTCTAAATCTACGAAGTCTGAAAGGAAAAAATCCGCGTACGACCTATATCATAGTGTGTTCTGAATTCCGACCTTAGGAATGGATGATGTTCAATATTGGTAGTATAGTCTACAAGTGTTCATTTGATTCAATAAATTTCTCCTACAGAGTCATATTACCTCGATCTTTGAAACTTTCTTTATATCTTCGCGGGAAGAAGATTAAAATGCCAGAACTTAGCGTGAATGCAACTGATATAGTTTTAGGCCTTTAATAATATTGGAATCGAGATAGCAGATTAAATGATAAATGTTTATTCTGTAAAGTTTTATATATAAAGAAGATAATAATTTCATGTTTGTTTTTTATTGAATAAAGTCTAGATCTTTATTGATCTTATTTTAAGACTATCTCTGCAAAAATAATGTATAACTTAGTTTGATTTTCTTTGTTAGTATTAACACCAAGGACCAAGTTTAATTTAATTTTGGGTTCATATTCATCCTAAGAGAATTAAGGAAATAAACGTGTGCAAGCCTGGAAGACTTGTTTATAATTTACTGAAACATTGTATGTAAATATACTAATGTTGTATATTTTTCAGTTTCAAATTCGTCTTCAGAGTGATGGATGAAATAAACGAATACATTGGCTCTTGTTTAATGTTTGACTGAATTAATTAACTAATTATTTTGTCCTTTGTCTGTTTGTATATCCATCAAAGAGTGAATAGATTTCCTAAATAATTAGCAATTATTTCTTTATTGTCTAACTTAAAACAAAAGAGCATTTATTTAATCTCCATCATCTCACAGTCGAAATCCCTTCACAAGTGAAAAAGCTCAGATTGAGTTCCTGGAAATTTTGGTAGATCCTTAATTATGGCCCAATTTAAAATATGACCATGTTTATTTTCGTCACTTAGAATTGACCTTTGTACGATCCGTTTCCATGATCGGGAGAAGGAGCGGTCATAGTAATTCTATTATATTTTGACCCTAGAATGCTTTTCATATTTTTTTGTAATGTTAATACTACTAAGAGTGAAAATTCATCCACTTAATATTATTATTATTATTTAGTCTTTATGACTAATTTATAACGATGTAAAGTGTTAGAATAACTGAAGTATTGTTGCATTTATATTAAACATTTTAATTTGAAACATAATTAATCTTTTAAGAGAAAAATAGAAGGCGATTCAAATTGATTCTTGTTCCTTGCAATGAAAGAGTATCAGTCAGGATTAAGTTGGATTATAAATAATTATGAAGGAAGGTAAGGAGGGTAAATGTGGCTGATGAGTCCTAATAAGAAAGAAACAACTGTCTCAGATTTCCATCGATGATGGTTCAAAGCAAACGATTATGATCTTCATCGATCACAAATGAACATCGCACAAAATTGTATTGAAATCTGTTCCGTCATTTTAACAAACAGACTGAGAGAGAGAGAGAGAGAGAGAGAGAGAGGGAGCAAGGCTTCTTAGGGGGCATCCAATAATTACGTGAGATGTTTTTAAAAAATTTGGACCCCCCCCTCCCCCTTGGGGAGATTTGGGAAGATGTGGGAATCCCCTCCCCCTCACATTCCCCTGTGAGATTTCCCCTATAATGTTTAAATAATTAAATGTATTTGATATGTTCTTGTATTTTTGCTTCAAACCACTAAATACCTAAAGTGTTACTGATGTCTTCTATGAAATAGATTTTTTTCTGTGAAAGAAGAGGAGAAAAATGATACTATGTTTAAGGTGGACTATAACGAATGTATTTAAATTTAGTAAAAGTAAAAAAATAGGCTGCGACACCTCCTTCCCTAATTCTTCACTCACTCCATGGGCATTCATACGCTTCTTTTGTTATAATGTCCATGTCTTTTGGTTGTATAGGAAGATAGTCATTAGACATATCTACATCCCTCTCGTGCAGCCACTCCAGCCTATCGTCCATGGCGCAAAACAGCTCCACGGGTGACCACACGCGTTGGTCGAACCCTGACCATAGGTGGGGGAATCCCGGGCATAGACAATATTACAAAATGTTATAATCTCTTATAATATGTATATTCTCTGAATTAAAAAGTTGACGTGAGATTTTCATTGACCCCCACCCCTCCCTTTAAATGAGATTAGGTGAGATTTTGCCGGACCCCCTCCTCCCCATTTTGAGCTCACGTAATTAATGGACGCCCCTTATGCTCACTTAAAAAAACGTAATTATTTAACGACATTCGTAATAATTAGCTGTCAATTGATGTATTTCCTTTAGATCTATTTGACTGCAGCGAAACATGTAAATAACAGGAACAAAGTTATTAAATATCTTCGTAATATTTCAGGATAAAATCTCTTGATGAGACCCATTTCTTTTTTAATGTTTTAATGCATTTGCATTTCGTGTTTATTTAATTGACCTGAAAGAGCAATGCTAAAAGCTTCCTAATTTACGAGTACAGTGGCGCCATCTATCAGTTCATATTGTAATTATGAGAACTACAATTCACTTCCCCTCTCCTGAACACTTCTGTGGAGCCTAATTAAGTGACGTAATAATGTTGGCTGTCACAGCAATGAATTCACAGCAATGAATTTTCAATGTCGCAGTGAGGGACCTTTATTAAAAGCACTTACTATTACTCGAAACTAGATATCCAACTCGTAATGGGATCCAATTTATTCGGATTCAGTCAATTTTGAGGATTGAGGGGAGGAGGGTTTAGGATGGGAAAGCAAATTAATCGTGTTCTTCTTCGAAGGTGGACGTAAGTCAAACCAACTCAACCTAGCCACTTGACCGATGGATGTCAATGGTCAGTTTTGAGGTATGCGAGGGGTGAAGCAAACATTTATGTTTCTATGTTTTAAGCTGGGCCTTAAATAAATTACATATTATCGATTTTATGGAAATCTGTGTAGCCGTTGATGAGTGGGTAAAGATTAGGAATATTTTCCTTGGTTTGTTTGTTTCAATGGAATAGGAAGACTTGAGGTCATAACAAGTAGAAGCAGTTCTATTCATGTCGTCAAAATAAAACAATGGACAAATACAAATTTTCGGCAAAACTCCGAACCGCGGTCTCAAATTATGAAAACCTTTTTAATGACGAATAACAGTATGACTGTGAAGGATAACACATAGCCAGAGTTATTACACATCAAATCATATAGTTTTCGCTCAACATATTTAAGTATTGTCTGAATATGTGCGACTTATGACTAAAGCGTTATTACTCTTGGTGCTTGCGATCTATCAGCCATGGCACCAGGCCCCCCACATCAAATTTCGGGCCCAGGTACCAAATGAAATACCGGGCCTTCCCCCCCCCCCTTTCCCCCATGTTATGAACAAAATCATAAATTCTTAGCCAAAAATATCGCGAAAATACCATACGATTTCATACTTCTACAGCAGGGGTGGGCAGACTTTTGTAAGATAAGAGCTACCTCAAGTATTAAGTGCCGCGGTCACCTTAAGACTAAAAAAAAAAAGGATCTCCGAATCGACAACCCAAAAAAAAAAAAAATGACATCTTCAGAAATCTCACACGTAAACATACTGTAGAACTCAGCCCGGGCCCCTTTGACGGCCGGGCCCCGGTGCTGGAGACCACCTGACCCCCCCCCCTTTGTGGGGCCCTGCATGGCACGTTTAAAGTGATTTTTAAGCAACAATACACAATGTTTCATTAATAACAACGTTGGGACCGCGTTCGGAGGTTTTCATAATTTGGGACCACCGTCATAATTTGGAGTTTGCCGTTTGGAGTTTGCCGTTTGGAGTTTGCCCAATTTTCAATCAATCGTTATTTTATTTATTGACTTTTTTTAAGTTATTTTTTTTTCTTTAAATTAAAAACTCTTTAAAAATGCTTTAGTCTTTTGTGTTTTTATTTTACTTTCTCCATAGATCGAAATAGGAAAATAAAAATGGTCGAATAAAATACCTAATTATTTTAAAACTTACCTATAAAACAGGACATTTCTAAAACTAATTTGTCTGATTTTAACGGAAAGGGATGGAAACTTCAAACCCCACATCTGTGCGAAAAGGAAGTTAATTCATGAGAATCACCGCCAGCAGCCAAAGAGACAGAAGGTTCTGTAGACATCGAGTACGATAGGAGAGCAGTTAGAATTCAATTTCAGTAGATAATTATTTGATTGGATGACATTCTACCAATTAGAAAGAAGTCCAAGTGCTTTGAAGTCTGTGGGGAACAGATCAGGTGAAACAGAAGGAGGTGAGATAAAGTTTCGTAATTCAATTGGTGTAATTTCTGGAACGTCTCATGAGATTCATGAGATTTGGCTTTGTCATGAAGAAATAAGGACCCATAATGATTGACTAATGACTAATTGGGTTTTGATTGATAATTTTCCATGCATAATATCAAGTTAGCTGTTACTGTTTGAGATGGTGGCAAGAAGAAGTGAATCACATCAACTGTTCCTGGGATGGGCTTGAGGATGTGTCTCGGGGTCTGATCGTGGTCGAGCCATTGAACCGAATCTCATTCAATATCCATTTCTCACCTCATTTAACGATGCACTTCAAAATATCGTTCGTTTGGTTGAGGAGAAGCAGAGAAGAGCAGACATTCAATCGTCGTATTTTGTCTGTCAATTCATGTGTGACCCTTTCATCTATTTTCTTTACTTTGTCTATAGCCGTCAAATGACAGATGCTGTTGACGAGTGTACTTCCAGTCTCTGGTGACTTGGATCCATTGTCGACTTCTATGGACCACAATCCACTTGGAAGTGATGCCTTAAAACCACATGATCATTGTTTTAAATTTGTATATGGTTTATTTGCATATCACAAGCGCCATCTAGCGACGTTTTAATACGCTCAAATACGTAAAGATTGCAAAATCGACATTTTATCTGCAACAACTTGACTATTAGGAGGAAAAAATTATACGCTGATAAATTAAAATAAATGCCAGTAAATTATTTTTGTTTCACCTAGCTCAAATATCTGATTTTTTTTTTTTGGTGGTGGTGGTGGGTTAATGAATCGATTCTGGCTCAATCACATTTAACTTCATTTATCTATTTTATTACAGATAATAAGCAAAAAAGAATGGCTTCAGTCTAATTTTACATATTTTTTTTCATAACTGTCATTTCACTTCCAGTTGATTACATTAAAATGGAATTAATTTTATTGACATCAACCTTCTCTTCCGCTTTCTTCAAATTATACTTCCGATGTCTTATACTTCAAATTACTTTGGTATAAAAACACATTTATTTAATTATTTGTTTTAGTTGTTAGATAATAATTAATATGGATCTGGAAAAAGATATAAAAAGCCTTAATAAGGAATTATTATTAGGTTACAAAGGAATAAGGACATAAATGGTTTGTTTTATATCAGAACTGTTTCTTTTACGAAATCTATTTCATTGGTGATGAACTGTTTTATAAAAAACACCACGAAGTCTGAAATAATGACAAAGGATTTGATCCTAGAATGGATATTGATTTTGTTATTAAATTACGACAGATAAATTCTTATCCGTTATTTCACTTTTCTGTTTGCTATACCTTCCAACTCTAAACTACTCGAAAATGTCCTGTTCTACGATTTGGAGCAAATTAATTTGAATTGATCGTGTTTTGATTGTGGTTTCATACGATTGTAAATCAACTTAGTAAAATGGAAACAGTGACCATTAATTAATATGTAAAACAAGGGGGCATTTGTGGAATCACGTTTGATTTTGCTAATAAGGTTATCTCAGTGAGGTATTTAAAGTTAATACAGTGCAACTTGGATAATTCGAAGCTGAAGGGACCACTACAAAACTTCGAATTAAACAAGTTACATCTTTTAACTTTAATTTCAGGTCCATTGAATGCTTGAAAAGATTATTCTGTCAATAAGTAAATATTTATTCAGAAAGATCATGGTATGAAAGACTTAAACACTATATGTATGTAAACAAAATAAGACTTATATTACATAAGCTACAGTACATATTACATTCAATACAGAAAATTATAGTTTTTCAAAAAATTGTGCAATGTCTGATTGTTTTGTAGAATTCAGTCGTTTAAGGTTAGCAAAATCATCAAGCATGTTTGGTGAACGGAAAACAGCTTCACTTACGTTGGTTTGTCCTTCAATGGACCGACGAAATTCGGCGCTATCCCGTACTCGTTGGCGATTTGGCATTTCTTCTTCACACCCTTTTCCACCTCGCGAATGACGGCGACCTTTTCAGCGAACGTTAAATTCTTGTACACGCGTGGTTTACTGAAAGACATGGTGACACTGACAGCAGGAAGCTCGAATGGCGTCTTAAGCGTCACGTGTCGAACGGTGGCGGGAAGGGGATTTCAGTTGTCACGTGTCGAATTTCTTAACGATGAAACGCCGAAAAGTCGTTATTGTTCGAAATTTTTTATAAAAAACTTCGAATTAAGGAGTTGAACTTCAAATTATCCACGATTTTTTTAACATTGATTTAATAAGAAATTCAAGGGACTACAAGAAATCTTCAAATTAACCACGATTTCGAATTAAAACGTTCGAATTATCCAAGTTGCACTGTACATCAATAACAACACTATCTGTATTTATTTGATAAAATTAAATTTAAAAGATAAAATTAAATGTTGCATAAAGGTAAAAAAGAAAAAGGATTCCTGGGGCAGAAAGACGTTCGTAAGTTTTTGAATTTGAATGATTAATTATTTATGAATTAAGTGATAGAATAAGTGTTGTTTAGTACAGAAAATACTTTCAATATTTAAAGTAGGATTAAGAGAAGAAATGAGTCGATAGAAAAGAAAATCCTACCTTAAAAAAACCTGCTTCTTATTTTGTTTTGTTTTTTCTTTTGAAAACGGGGTTCATTCGAAGGGAATTAATGAAAGTCATTACTTTTGAATTGAGCACAAACATGCTTTCATATGAAATTGATTGATTTCTGAGCCATCGTCCATAAATTAAATCTCTCAAATCTTTTTTTTTTTTTTTTTTTATACGACAGTCATTGAGTATTTATTAAAGATTATCTGTCAAACGAAAAGAACCGAGGATCATCAACTACAGCAGAAGAATCTAGAACAATTGAACAAAAAGAAATGCTCTAGAAACAAAATATTTTTATACTCGGTTGTTGGTAAGAATTTGTAAAAAATGCTTCGAAAACTGTTTTGTATTTTATTCATTTCACCCATTGGCTTTTTGTTGATCCTTTTGCTAAAGGGTAAAAAATAATAAAGTTTAGCAATTAAAAAAAGAATTATTACACAATGACATGATTAATTTGTTTTATTGATCTTATTCTTTGCGGTAAATTAAATCAATCTTAAGAAATCTTAAGAGAATTTTACATTTTCGTAAATTAAGAATAGTATCTTTTTGGAACCTCGTTCTCTGCTGATAGATTTACCTTCCGTGAAGTAAAGGAAAAACGGCCTTGGTTTAAAAATAGTTACTTAAGACTCCGCTAGATGCCACTAGTTGTCCATCATTTCTATTATTTCTTTTATTTATTTTTTTAATTGACCTAAGAATTGAAAACTGATTCTGATTAGGAAAAAGTATGTGGATGGCATTGTAATTGAAAAAAAATCAAAAAGGAATATGATCAGTTAGCAATTTTTGAGTAACATAAATAAAATGTATTTATTTACTAAAATTATGGTAAGATTAATATAAAATCAATTAGCCGTTCTGGTGGGGTCTCTCTAAGTTGCTTTTGTTGAAACAAACTAACTTGATATCAGAGGCATCCTAGTGCAGTTCACAAATATATTCAACCAAATAATACAGAAATAAAAGTTTGTTTTAAAAATCATTAAATTCTCTTGTGACTTGAGTCCCCTCCTCCCCCACTCAACACCCACACGTGTCCAACTGTTGTTCCTGAGAATGGAACATGGACTTCGTATGCTATTCAATCCCAAGGGTTGAATCAACAGCAGTTTTCTACATAATTCTTAGAAATATAAATAAACATTTACTTGATGACAGGAAAGGATTCTGTAAAACAGTTTGGAAGCTATTAAGCCAAGAAATAAAAGCCAGAACAAACCTAATGATAGGAACTGGGTTTTCAGGATTTTATTGTTGGAAATATTACGAGCATTTAGATGAATTAACCTGAAAATTGCAATGTCAAATCAGATCGTAACATTTATGTACAACTAAAAAGATTTTGAAGATTTTGGAAAAGCAGTTCAAAAACTGTAATTTAATCCTTTTCCTACAAGTAAGATTCATTTGGTTCTTGTAATATTAGCAAATGTGCTAAAGTAATGAGGAATTCACTATTTGGATTTAAAGAATGAAAACAATTTTTTTTAACTATATAGCGTTTATTTGACATTGAGAAGTAAAAGATTCAAATGGAGTGATTTTTATCTGCTAAGACAATCTATTGAAACGTGAAATCGGTACTTGTCTTTACGAATAGAGATTTTCACGTTTCAATAAATTGTCTTAGCAGATAAAAGTCACTCCATTTGAATCTTTTCGGTTTCTCAATATCGATCAAATAAACTCTAAAAAAATTGCTTTCAATCTTCAAATTCAAATAGTAAATTTCTAAAATACATTAGCACATTTGCTAATAATTACAAGAACCGAATGAATCTTTTTACTTATAAGAAAAGAATTAAATTAAAATTTTTCAACTGCTTTTCCTTTTTACAAAATCTTCTGCCCCGATATTGATAAATTAATTTCTCGCAAAAGATACTCCGTTTCTTACAAGCAACAGTAGATTAATTTAGAACCTTTTTGTTGTTAATATTTTTAGTGATTTTTGAATCTATTCAATATTAAAACATAAAAGTATAAGTGACTTTTTATCTACAATTCCTATCTGATTGAGATGCAGGTATGTTGTATTAATAAAGAAAAACGTACAAATCTATTATAAATACGTATAAATATTGAATAACCAATAAATTTAAACATAATAAAAATTGGGATGTAACATTTATGGAATTATGCTAAGAACAATGTGTGAATAAAATTTCATTAAAAAACACTTTTAAAACGATGTAAAATCATACAGGGGCTTATATAAGGGTAGGGCCGAGGGCCCCCCTCCCCAAAAATAATGATTGTATATCCTCCAACGTTTTTTTTTTTTTTTTTTTTTTGGTTGAACATATAGGTTTTTATTGTTTTTGTTTTTTGTTGAAGAGATAGGTTTCTATGGGGTGTCTACTTAAAATTGCTTAACTTAACCTTACATTAATCTTGCGCCCCCCCCCCCCGAAAATATATTCTATATACGCCACTGAAATCATATATTTAATGTGGTTACATGTAAAATTAATTACGTTGACCAACAATTATAATTAGTTAGTTTTAGCTGAGTGTAGATAGGAAATCCGAAAAAATACTGTAGAATTGGATTAAAGAATACACATATATTGAAGCTTTGAATAAATTACATGAAATATGTTCTTGATTATTAACATTTACTATTAAACACTTCTCAATTCGAAAGCGAAATTTATTTTATAGTTCAAAGGTTCTTCGTCGTATTTTGTAGTCCTTGTCTTGCTAAAACTGCTTGGTACAAATCTTCTCGTTTAGAAACACTTTATTTTACGTGGTACTTGATGACTTTCTGATGTACCTTCTACCGATCGATGTCCCGACCTTACAATGTTTCTGGAATAGCATAGGACTAATTTGGGACAAGTCTTTACTAGATTCTCCATTCGTATTCCCTTGACACATTAATACACTGATTACTATATTAGGTTGGGTTTCGTGATCCATTTCCTTGTGTTTCCTGTGCCACTAAAACATCTGTTTGTGCATCTGCTCTCCAGGCAATTCTAAACAGTTTATTCTCTTTTTGCTAAAACATGTACAAACGATAAATGACAACAAAACAACAGTCACGTGACTTGTAGAATCGTTGAAAGAATTAATTTTTCAGTCGCTGTTTTAATTCTGTATCGTAACATATTACTTAATAAATATTTTACTGTTTCTTGCCATTGTTAAGAGTCCTTGGTCTCTTTTCTTCATGCTACAAGAAAAACTATTAAAAATCAGAAATTATTAGCAAAAAAAAATTAGTCAGACTGTTGTCACGAGGACATGTGCTATAATTTGACACAACAATAAGTTTCAAAATTTACAGAACAATGGAAGATTGAATTAAGAACAGGATCAAGCAGTGTTACTTGATTCTACAGCTTTTGTGAGTAATTGTGTAAGAAAAACGTTTCATTTTTCCAGATTCTCGTATTGAAATGAAATTAATATAATTTTTGAATAAAAATAATTGAAACAACTAATTATTCTAATTAATCCAAGAATAATTCAAAAGGTAAACATATTTCGTATAATTTAATAGAATCCAGATGCATGTTTCGGATATGATCTACATCCATTTTCAAATCTGGCGAAAACCAATTTAAATCCGAACACAAAAAAAAAAAACAATTAATAGATATCCTACATTTCCAATAAAGTTAAAAACATGCTCATTTTATAATACTTGAATATCAACAAATTTGTTACATCTGAAATCTCCCTTTTTCTATTAATTGTTTCCTATATTTTTGAATTAACAAAGCCTCTTTTATTTTCAATCTCTAATAGTTAGCATCTTTTGCTAAAATTTTAACTTCTTTCAATTTACATACGAGTAGGATTGTACATAAAATGATCTTGATTATAGATTGAAAATAAAAGAGGTATAAACAACTTCTACCCTTCCATTAGTATTTAAATTATATAAATACTATTTTAAAATATTTATTTTAAAACACAAGTAGCAAATTTTCGGAAACGTCTGCTTTCCCTTTCTCAAGCCATGAATAAAAATTTGATTTTAAAATAAATATTTTTAAATACTAATGGAAGAGTAGAAGTTATTTATATCTTATGTAATTATATTCAAAGATGAAACGGAGAAAGATTTTTGAAAATAAGAGGCTTTGTTAATTCAAAAATATAGGAAACAATTAATGAATAGGAAACGTGAGATTCTAGATGTAATAAATGTGTTGAATGATCACTTGCTATAAACTGTGCATGTTTTTTTATTTTATTGGAAATGTAGGATATCTATTAATTGTTCATTATATTCGGATTTAAATTTGTGTTCGCCAGATTTGAACATGATGAAACATGTATCTGGATTATATATTAAATTGTATGAATTTATGTTTATAACCATATTTTGAATTATTTTTTGGGGATTAAAAATAATTGTTTTGAATGTCGAGTTTTTGAGGATTGTATCGGAAAAAGAACGAAACCTATCATTTTTTCTTATTATATTTTTGTTTTGGTTGGAGATCCATCGTTTGATTCTTTCATCCGGAAAAATGAAGCAACTGGAAGATCATTGGTCAAATAACCCTCATTTCGTTAGGAACATAATCAGAAGGGGAGAAAAAATGAAAAAAAAAAATGGTCAAGTTTCGCCGTTAAAGAAAAACCTTTGATTTACTCGTCATAAATTAGGTGGGAATGGCTTTCGTCCATTCAGGGCCTACCCTAGCATTCGTAAGGCCCTGGGCAATAAGCAATCGTCCCTATTTAGATTTGCAGTAATGTTGAGAAAGTGTTTTCAGAATATTTGTCATTCGTAATTTCTTAATAATTTTGATGTAACTTGAAATAAATGATGAGTTTTGTTTTTTTTTTCCGTTCTATTTCTCTTTTATATTTTGGTATTTGGCGCCGGTGCTTAAAGAATAATCCCATGTAACTAGATTTCCTGATGAAATAGTGTTTGGAATCAAAAGTATTAATTACGAAAAGTAGTATAAAAAAAGTTTCACTTAAAGAACGGCAAAAACATAAGTCACACTTCCATTTTATTTTTAATCATCTTTCGAAATTTTTCTAATAGTTATATATTCAAATTATCTTTCAATAAAATTTTTATAAAAGCCAAGGTTGATGTCAAAATACAAACCCATTCCAACCAAAAGTAAAAATGGTTGAAGATATTAATAAGTGTCATTGCACAGATCCATAGAAGATGAACGGGAATTGATCAATGCATTTTCAGCAAAAACCAAGTAGTTAATTGAAAGCCTTTTAGGAATATTTATACCAATAAATGTGAATATATCGAATGGTTCATTATCAATTGTGGAAATTTCTTGTAATTCTCATTTAGGTGAAATTATTAAAATAAAATGAAAACTGAAATGACGTAATAAGTATACTACGAAAAATAATTTGTCAACAGGTTTTATCGTTTGTTAGAAATAGTTTCTATCTTTTTTTTTTTTTTTTTTTGGTAACAGATATGGGGGTGTATGAGTACTTGACCTCAATTGAAACACTACTGTTTAAGATACTCTAACAAGGACTGTATGATTTGTCTTTTGTGAGTGAAGGGTACTTTTAGGAGGATATTTGTGAAATGATTTAACAGGAAATGACCCCACACCTTTTATCACGCCTTAAAAGAAGGAAAACGATTTCGGAACTAAAGTTTTAAGAAATATTTCTTTCACAATCTTCTTATCAGAGGAAGGCACGACTCAATCAAACAAAGACTGACTTTAAAATGTCTTAAATTCATGTTACGAGTAATGAAATCCAGTAATGGTTCCATTTATTTGCTCTTAAAACAACGGTCTCCAATTTACTTCCTTTTGAAGACCGTAGTGGTGGTTCTGATGTAGAGGATGCGAGCTACATTACATTAACAACAATAGCTGAAAAAATAATAGAATATTACTAACGGTTCTTTTAATTAACAAAAATAGAAATAATTAACGAGATCTTGAAATAAGTTTAAATTTGAATCGAGAACTCTTTCTTAATTCCTCAAATATTATCTATTAAATTTATGTGTGAAACAGAAAACCAACTTTGAAATGAAATATGAGCAAAGAATTACAAAGTATACGTAGTACAAATAAATTTTACGATCACACGCAAGGTAGATACTTTTCAAAGTCACGTGCTCTATTAAAAGTATAACTATACAACTACTTCTTATATATCTTAAGTCAGTCAGTTATTAATTGTTGGAAATCAATTAAATTCTTTTTTTCTGATTATAAATCGCTTGTTTTTGATATCTTAAGCTAAAAGTCGCAGTTGTTGAGATTATTTGGGAGTACCTTTTTTCTTTTTTTTTTAATTCTGAAATTGTGCTCGGAGAGAATTATTTTTCAAGGCTTGTTTCAATTATATTTAGACTTTTAGCAAATGAGGATAGAAAATAAAATCTATCTAATCGTTGGTTTTGAAAAACTTTTTCTAGTCATTTATGTAGAGAATGAAAACAAATCTTCTGCAGAAATGATTTGGTTTCTCATTGGATGGAGGCTACGAACATTTTTGGAAATATGTTATTGATTAAGACATCGGAAGGTGCCTCAAGGATTGTTGTTTTGTTTGTTTTTTTATTTCTTTTATTGAACCGAAGTTCCTATTGGGGCCAAAAAGACCAAACTCAGAAAAATTCAAAAAGGAAAAATTAGCCAACTGATTTTGATTTGATTTTGTCTAGGGCGAGGGAAATGAAGCTTAATTAGGAAAGAAATAAAAGAAAAGCTGCAATTTACCAATTGAAAATGAAAATACAACCAAATAAGAATCACCTGATTCATCTCATGGTATGGCGCAGCTTAGCCGCAGTTGCTTTTGCGCCATAAAACACCAACCAACCAACCATCTCATGCTAAACTTTGAATCAACATTCCAAATTCCCACACTAACTTAATTTTAGGAAATTGATATATTTTCTGATCTTTTTAATGTCAGAAAGAAAATCCAGTCGAAGTAGAGAATTGTAGTGCTTATTCTTAAATAACCTTAAATTTAAATTCTTAAATTCGTATGTTATTATGTACATTATCAAAGCTTAACATTCAAAATAAATTAACTTAAAAAAAAAAAAACAGTTTCTGGTTAATAAGGAATACTTTTAACATGATAAATTTGTCGTCGGAACAAATGTGAACCTGGCTGATGATCGCCACATTAGCGTGAAACAGCTGTATCAGGATGTCATTTTGTATACAACTTGGTCTCACCCATTGTTATTATGATAAATTTATATAATGTAAGATATTATTCCACAGTGCAAGCATCTTGAGCTGTTATTGAACAATAGCATTTCTAACAATGATAAACTGTCCCATTATAAACGTACATTATTAAAAAAAAAAAAATTAACAATTTCAGGAATTTCTTATTTTTTATTTAATAAATTATTATGAAATTTCTTTATAAATAACGCCTCATTAAACATCAAATTTTCTCTAGAACCTAATGTTTGAACATTGTTCCAGTCAATAATATGGTGGGGATTTTTGTAATGTGTTCAGCTAAAGCTGACTTATTTTGATCTTATTTATCAACAGCCTATTTACGTTTTTTGTTTTTTTTTTCTCAAATTTTTATTGTTTAACTAGCTGTACCCGGCATGCGTTGCAATGCCACTCAAAGAAAGAAAGGGCTTGCTGAGAAGGGGCCATAAATATAAGGTCCCAGTGTTGATCGGGTGTGGGACGCTTAGGCCCTTGTGTCGCCATCCCCACCCAAGTGAGGTGGACCTGTCCCCCATAGGAGAGCGAATTTTTCTCTTTTTCCAATTGACTTAGGGGCCCCGAGAAGAGGCCCTAAATATAAGGTCCCGGTGTCGATCGGGGGACCTTAGGCCCTTGTGTCGCCATCCCCCCCCCCACCCAAGTGTGGTGTC
>JAFIDM010000004.1:67740507-67772266 GCA_023159025.1 Thereuonema tuberculata
CCCTTTTTGCAATTGACTTGGGGGGGGGGGCCGAGAAAGGGCCCTAAATATAAGGTCCCGATGTCGATCGGGGGTGGGACATTTAGGCCCTTGTGTCGCATCCCCCCACCCAAATGTGGTGTCCCTGCCTCCCATAGGAAAGCGAATTTTTTCTTATTTGCAATTGACTTGGGGGGCCCGAGAAGGGGCCCTAAATATAAGGTCCCGGTGTCGGTCGGGGGTGGGACACTTCAGCCTTTCTGTTGGCTTCCTCCCACCCAAGTGTGGTGTCCCTACCCCAAATAGAGCGAATTTTTCCCTTTTTTGCAATTGACTTGGGGCGCCCGAGAAGGGGCCCTAAATATAAGGTCCGGTGTAGGTCGGGGGTGGGACACTTAGGCCCATGTGTCGCCATCCCCCCACCCAAATGTGGTGTCCCTGCCTCCCATAGGAAAGCGAATTTTTCCCTTTTTTGCAATTGACTTGGGGGCCCGAGAAGGGACCCTAAATATAAGGTCCCGGTGTCGGTCGGGGGTGGGACACTTCAGCCTTTCTGTTGGCTTCCTCCCACCCAAAAGTGTGGTGTCCCTACCCCAAATAGGAGAGCGAATTTTTCCCTTTTTTGCAATTGACTTGGGGCGCCCGAGAAGGGGCCCTAAATATAAGGTCCCGGTGTCCATCGGGGTAGGACACTTAGGCCCATGTGTCGCCATCCCCCCACCCAAGTGGGGTGTCCCTGCCCCCCCATAGGAGAGCGAATTTTTCCTTATTTGCAATTGACTTGGGGGCCCGAGAAGGGCCCTAAATATAAGGTCCCGGTGTCGATTGGGGGTGGGACACTGAGGCCCATGTGTCGCCATCCCCCCACCCAAGTGGGGTGTCCCTGCCCCCCCATAGGAGAGCGAATTTTTCCTTATTTGCAATTGACTTGGGGGCCCGAGAAGGGGCCCTAAATATAAGGTCCCGGTGTCGGTCGGGGTGGGACACTTCAGCCTTTGTGTTGGCTTCCTCCCACCCAAGTGTGGTGTCCCTGCCCCCTATAGGAGAGCGAATTTTTCACTTTACACAATATTTGTGTAGTTCTTATTTTAACCACCAGGTGGATATTGGGTTTTTCAGGGCTTTTACCCCTTTTCAACCCCTTTTGGGGGGGGGGGGGTCCGGGTTCTAAGGTAGCCTATCTTTTCCACAGTGTCCTAAAGAGTAATTCTGCAAAGTTTGGTCCAGATAGGTCAAAGGGCCTAGGAGTGTATAAAGGACAGACAAAGAAAGAAAGAAAGAAAGATACATTCATTTTTATATATATAGATACCGTAATGTAAGTTTATAATGGGACGGTTTTACGGTTGTTAGAAATGCTATTGTTGTTCACCAACAGCTGAAGATGCTGGCAATAATATCTTACATTATATAAATTCATCATGTTTAAAGTATCCTTTATTAACCAGAAATTGTTTTTGTTTTTTTCCAATGTAATTCTTCTTATTTTGAATGTTAAGCCTTGAAAATATATGTAATAACATACGAAACAGGTTGGCAAATTTAAGAATAAGCACTACAATTCCCTACTTTGATTGATATATTTTAACAGTCATTATTCTTTTAAAAACAGTAATTATGATCAGAAATTTTCTTACTGAAAATCGAAGCCTGTGAATAAATTAAGAAAAGAAACTGGATGCCCTAAGGAAAGAAAAAAAAAATATCCCTTCAATGAAGTAGATGAAGTTTGAATTTAGACACAGAAACAGAAAAAGAACTTTTGAGGAAGTTGCAGAAAATACTAAGATTTGTACTGTTTCAAAACCGTTTCATTATTATCCACCATCAAGAGCTCCTCGTACAAACAAACTAGTTGGTCATTAGAAATATTTAAATACTTTTTTAAAGTATTTAATTTTGAATTACCTGAATTCTCGTATAGACTGTTTTCATTCTATTTATGCTGTTGTTTTCTCTTTTATTATTTCCTTTTTGTTACTTGAAGTAAAAAGTAGAAAATTAATTTTTATTTATTTTTTTATTTTTTTTATTGGAAGTTTGAGATCCAAAATTAACCAAAGAACTATTTTAAGTCTAAAAGCAATTTTTATTTGTTCACTTTTTTTTTTTTAATGTGATTTTGGGGATGATGTAAGTTTACTAAAACAAAAAGAGACGAGAGGCCAAAAAACTTAGAAACCACTGATTTAAAGTAAACTTTTATTAGTCCTCAAAATTATTTTGGCATATTTTTTTTACAAAAACAAATTTAAAATTGATTAGTTATTCTTTTTTTTTATTAAAAATTGGTGAGTTTTCAATTAATGTAAATGCTTGTTTGAAGCAGTCAATGATATGTGTCTGGGAAATTGATAAATTCTCATGGATGTTATGTTTTTCTTCTTTCTCTCTGTCTGGTGCTGCTATCTTGGGACTGGTCTCTCCTATTCTACGTCACTTGATGCATCCGGTGCCGGTTCCGTCATTTGCTGTTGTGATGGCCGTGGATGAGGCAGCCATCAGCCGGGCGTTCGCGCTCGCCGACCCCGAGGGTAGGGGCTGTGTGGAGTGTCACCAGGTCCTCGAGCCAATGGAACAGCTGATAGGAGAAACACTCAAGAACAGTGATAAGGAGATGCTGGTCGCCTACGCCAAGTCCCGAGCTAATGAAGACGGTAAGTCACATAAGAAATACTGCGAAATACTTCGAGAATGGGGGGGGGGGGGGGGGGGGGAGGATACAACTTTAAACAATTCTTGTTTTTGTAAAATCGTTTACAAGTGAGTTTCAGATAAAAAACATTTTATTCTAATTGATTTGTTTCTTTATTTTTATTTTTAGTTTAAATATTTTTATTTGGAGGTAGAGGGGGGAAATTGAGATTGATAATTAAAGTAAATGCCTCCTAATTATCTTGAGAAATCAATTGATTTCAATTAGGGTTTGATAGATTTCCATTCAGTAAACTGGAAAGTTTTCAATTGATCAAAGAGTTTGTAAATTTTCAGCCAAATTGTAAACAAAACGGATATTTAATAAAAAAGGGAAAAATGACAACTTGATTATTAAGTTCTTATTTTAAGGATTTCAAAGTGGTTCTACAGTTTAGAAACCTAAAGGTGGAAATGGATTCACTGTTCCTAGGAATTTCTTTAATTATTCTCCTTCTTAATTCATTTTGGAATTTTATTTTTTAACTGGAAACTTTTTAATGACAAATAAACATTTTGGATATTTTGTGTTTACTTTATTCCAATGTTTTGTGAACACGTCACTGAGAAATTGTTGAATAGCGTGATTGGGTTGATTCACTGCTTTACCTCTGACCGGAAACACCGTAATAGAATGCCAGCGTTGGTTTTATTTTATAGAGAGAAAAAAAAATGGAAAAGCTTAATTTCACAGCATTTGTTTTTTGGGATTAACAAGTCTCTCCGTTGATGAACTATTTCATTTTGTCATTTAGTAAACTTGTTTGGGAATTCCAAGATTTGTCACGTGACAACACAGAAGACTTCGAAAAGCAACAGTATTAAACATAAATAATAACTCCTCACGGGTTTTATATTTAGAAGCGATTTAAGAGTATTTTGGAATAGATCTTGTTAATTAACCTTGAATTATCGACTAAAACATTGATCTGTCATTATACAAAAACATCCACAGTGAACCATTTGGACATATGGGTTTTCTACTAAATTGTAACAGGAGTTTATTAATATCAGTTTTACGGAAAATCAAAATAAACAGGGATTTCTTTTTTTAATTCCTAAAGTGTACTTTGCTGAGTTCACTCATTTTTTTTAGCATTTACAAAAAAAAAAAAAAAAAAAAAAAAAAAAGAAAGAAAAGTATTGGATAGGCAAGATTAGGTTAGGAAGAAATCCCTCTGCCCCTCCACAACAAATCGTAAATATTGTGGCAATTATAATGTAATAACAAATATTTGAATTTCTAAATGTTTCAATATAAGTGACTTGTTTAATGTATATAAATATTTACTGTTTTTAAATGTTTGAAATATAAAAACATTTATTTTCATCATCGATAAAAAGTAATAATAATGTAAAGCAGATACAAATATGTAAATTAAAAAAAAGTAAATTACAAATTACTAGTTAATCTCAAAGGAATCAATAGGAAAGTTCGTATTAGCTAGAAACAAAAAGAACGAGTAATACATGATTGGATCGAATAGTTGTAATTATTCTTTACTATTTCTTTAACAGCTTCTATTATAACTTGAATCTGTTAGTGAGAGCACTGTGTCTTAGGAGCAGATCTCCCTCGGAGCGATTGTATATTTAATACCTGTATATAGAATAGATAAAGCGATTAAACTCTGTATTGGAATCAATAGCTATTGGTTGCCATTCTACTGTCCTGTACTTGAATGACAATGCTTAATTACAAAGGTGTTTTCTTCCATGAATGACAGATCAAATTAATTCCATTTTAAGTTTGTCGATAATAACTGTCTTGGAAATGATCAGTCAAATGTCAACAACGGAAGTGAAAAGATTTTCAGGCTAAAACATTAACAGCAACAAAACACTCCGTATGGGAATCCATACATTCTTCTCATATTTCAATAACCCCAAAAATACTTCACAAATTCAATCAAACGAGTTCCGTTTCTTAGATTTAATTAAGTATAATTATTCTGAGCCCCAAAAAATAATAATCTTCAAAACAAAATATTTAAAAAAATACTGTTGAGAACCTTAAAAAAGAGAAAATTAAAAATTTACAATAATCTAAAATTAGTTTAAAGACTATTAAAAAGAACTGAATAAATTAGTTGCATTGACTCCTACAATCTATTTTCTTTTCATTTATCATTGGACACAATTGAATTATTATGAAGTCATTTTAGAATTAAATCAATCCATGTCTTTTGATCTACCAAAGGCTTTTTCCTCTGTTTTGTTTTTTTTTTAAATAAAAACTAAATCCTTCAGTGACGTCTAATAAACAAAACCCAATCATTGACTGAAATCTTTTGACTGTTCTTATTTCTTGGCTAATTCTTGTTGATTTCTTTTCAAAATGAATCTTTACTCTTCTGACAGAAACAAACCTCTTCCTGTTGTGATCAGTTCTTATCAAGGATTCATTTTCAATAAATTAATTAAGTCTTTATTGGCTAATTTGTCTTTATTTAAAGCCAAGTGTCCAATGGTTTCTTTAATAATGATTTACTATAGATTTTAGTTTTCAAATAAGTTTCGTAGGAGACTTAAAAGAGCGAGAAACGATCTTGAAATCGTGTTCTTTTTCTGAATTGAGTTTCGAATATGAATTCTAATTGTTAATAAAAGTGAATCTGAATCCTATTAACTACATTTGATCAGAACAATAAACCCCAAGAAAACTAAGGTTGTAGATTTTATTTTCTCATTTGCATTTTTATGCGCTCTGGAAAGGAGGGAGTGTTAATTAAGAAGCAAAAGGTTAAAAAAAAAAAAAAAAGGTCTTATTAAAGCGATACGAACGAAGAACCTTTAATGTTCCCGCACTGCTGGGACTATTACATCCAAGTTCATATTCTGAAAGCAAAAGGATCTGTTGATTGATGAGAGATACTAGCTCCAGTGTGTTCTGCTTTTTGACTAATCGTCGCTTCGCTTCAATTTAACAATTTACGAACTGAAATCCAGTGGTTTTGGAAGCAGTGTTGGCTCATCAAACATTCAACCGGAAAAAGCAACATCGTCAAAACAGGAAACGGATTAAAGACCCTTTCATTTGATAAGGTTTTATATAAAAGATGGAAACAGAAAAGCCAACGAATGGTAAATTGTAAGAATTATGAATAAATACAAAAAAGGACACTATATACGTGAATGTCATTGAGAAAGGACAAAATCGGCGAAATTTCAATCGTTTCTTAAGAGAACTGTGAATCGGAAATGACAAATAGGACTTGAAAAGTAATAGAATCTTTTTAGATTGGAAACCTCTTAATTTACGAAAACTCAGGTATTTATTTCCCCCTCATGAAAGCTGATGAATTGTTCTAACAAACGATCTTGTTGTCTTTGTAAAGCATTTCCTGTTGATTTTTTGAAGACTCTAATTTCAATGAAGAAACTTATTCTTTATTTGATCCTTGATTTCTTAACCAAATCTTTTATTTGACTCCTTACTCTTTCAACTTCTTTAGTGGATGATCCCAATTAAAAACCTTGGAAAAAGAAGCCACAAGGTTTATTTCGTAATTTTGATTAGTAATTTTAATTATTCTGAATCCTTTCGAATTGAAATGTCAACGAGATAATTCTCAACAATTTCCTAACACTGCTGAAGACGCCAATAAATGTTGAACCAATCACACGCCTCTTGTACTCAATTATTTGTAATCAATTATTTATGATTCTTTTCTAATTTTTAGTTACAATATATTAATTTAAAGAGAGATAAAAACAATGGATATCTTGTTAATGATTGACTTCGTTGACTCCAATAACACTTCCAGCGCTAATCCAGTCTTAATCTTTTAAGATGACTTTGAAGATGATAAATACTAAACGAAAGCATTTCTTCAAAATCCATGGAAACAAGAGAAAGAAGAAGTCCTCTTTCCTCTTCATTACAATACATTGAAGAACACAATTTGTTGGAGGAAGAATAAAACACTTGAAATAAACACACAGTCAGTCAATGTTTTGATTTTTGAAGGAATAAAAAATTCGTCAAACAAAATAGAGGAACTATTTATTAATTGCATTGTGAAATGTAATTGTTTACAACGAATTCGCTGTCATCCTCCGTATAACAAATGTCTTTAGAAGAGTAACTTCATTTTATGGTTGTTTACAGTTGAAGGACTTCGATTTCCTAGAATAATGGTTTCTAGGAGATGATTTCCTTCCATTAGGAAATAGTGAAAGTTTTAGCAGAAAGAATTGAACAGAACTTTCTAGTAATAGTTTACTACTGATTAATAATAATAAATAATAATAATCTAAACTTATTATTCGCTTATGTATCTTCTATTTAATATTTAAAAAAAAAGTTCTAATCTCTCTCTACTTTTCTGTGTTGTTTGATTTTGGATTTCACAAATCGATAAAATTCAAAACCAGCGTGGAAAGTGATTTAGGGATTTGTTGTTAAAAAAATAAATTCTGGCACAATTACAGTATAAAAGAGTTAAATAGATTCTTTATAAAAGGTAAACGAATGTTTATGTAAACTTCATCACTGACTGACAACAGTTGTAAATTAATTTGGATTTTCTCTCAACGAAAGAAATACGAAAAGATAATTAATCACACAAACGACATCAAAATACAAAATATTTGTTCTACTTAATCATTTTAGGTTTTCAAAACTAACAGATTAAATAGATTATTAATCCTTCTTAATATGTCCCGATTTTAACGGAAATTCACGTCATTTGCGTCTAGAATAAATTTCGCCTTTTTTTGGAGCTATGTCTGTTGTTGATAATTTTATAGGATCGATAACTCAAATCAATCTCTATCCCACTTCCTATCGGGGGTTCATAATTAAAGCTCACGGGAAACTAATCAGCGGAACGACTTCATATTTGACAGAAGAATCTGCTGCGATGGTATTTTGCTTGACTCAAAAATAAACATCTATTCCGAAAGAGGCCGCTAGGGCGATACATGGCGCTGCAGTACCTTAGTGAATTTATACGTATATTGTTTCATATGGACATGTTCGATACGCAATCCTCCGTTATCGACAACGTGCTGAAATCGCATGCTCAACCATGAGCATAAATGTTACTCGAAATATTGTGGATTTGGCTGTAATGTTGATCTTGAGTTCCACTAAGTTGGCTTTAGTGTCTATAACAGACAAAGTCTTTGAGATGTCACACAGCCAAAAGCCACAGGGATTCAGATCCGGCGAGCGTACCGACCACGTTGTACGAAAATGATTATTGATGATTGTGTATTAGGTAAAATGTGTTTTAAGTAACTGCTAGTGGAATCTACCGCATGGCGAGTGGGTTTGCAGTTGCCTAAATTCTGCAATTGTGCATATTCACATCACCATGCAAATGGAAGTGAGGTTATTCATTCCATAAAATGTTTCAAATGCACCTCGGTCAGGATTAAGCAATTGCAGAGCTTTAAGAGATCTTGTAAGGGTATAAGTGCAGAATACTGTCTTCTATTTCTGAACTGTGCTTACTGGTTTATCTAAAGGCCGTACAACGCTCCGTGCCCTGCTGCTGCTGCTTAGGACATTTGCTATCCTTTCTTTATTGCAATGCTCTAGCTACTTCCTCACTGTCTTCAGTGCTCCCATCCTCTGCCAGACTTGGCCTCTAAAGAACGTCTCTTCAAATGGTCTCTTCAAACTTGGTCTCTTCAAATTTCCTGATCATTTTGTTACACCATTGGCAGTTTTTATGTTCTAAACTTTCACAATGCTGTTAAGGCACAGCTGTTATTCTGGTAAAACAGCTTCACGACGATTCAATGATATTAACATTGATATTAAGCAGTGCAGTGACGATGACTTTAGTTGCCTGATTTTATAACATTTCTTTCGAATCACGTATCATTTGCTGGCATTGGTCATTTGCGTTATCTACCGCTTCACCGCGGCGCCATGTATCGTCCTTGTGGCCACTTTCGGAACTAACTTTTTTTTTATTTTTTTGCGTCAAACAAAATTCTATCAATGCAGACGTTCTCATATCAGATATGAAGTCGTTCCGCTAACACTGGTCTGCATAAAAATTCTCTCTTCAAAAATAATAGATGTACTTTTTAGACTTAGGGTGCTGAATCCAAATCTGACATTCAAAATGACAGGCATCATCAGGCATCAGACATCCTTTTCAGAGGAGAACCTTTTATTTTTAGAAAATAAGGGATTTTTTTTTTTTTTATCAATATACATATTTCTTTACTTGAATTCTCGGTTTTTATAATGCGAGATAATCAACAGATGGTACCCCTTATGTGAGGACTCACTTGCTTCTAGATCTATCGTGTCTTTTCTAGTAAAACTTTGTTAAAGTGAAAATAGGTGAGACGCCACAGCGAAATTGATGTGAATTGAAATCTATACAATTACTGATTTGTTCACCGAGTGCTTTTAACATTGTGCTTTGTAAAATCAGTGATTCTGCTTCAAAAAATTCAAACGAGGAGTGTGGGTGGAACAAACTTAAAACGTAATTGCTTTGTTGACTGATCTACAAGAAGGATAAGTGGAGTCTGTTGTCGTTCTGCGACAGCCGTGCAAAAGACCAAGTGGTGAAAAAGTGGTTAGATCGAACAGTTGTAAAGAACATCCTGCATTAGTGGAAAACACAAAATCACGTAACTGCTTCTGCACAGTAATATTTATATTAGAATTAATGAAGACTTTTTGTGAAAGCAGTGAATAGTCAGTCCATCATGCTACTACTTTTTAGGCAACGTAACGGATAAGAAGAAATCGCCCAAGAACTACTTCAGGATGTAATAAGTCGCTAAAGCTACATTTCTTACATTCACACCTGGATTTTTTCCCGCAACTGATGTCAGCAGTCTCTGATGAAAGGTGGTTCCTTCAAGATAGATCTCTGATGGAAAAAAAGATAGGCTACAGCTAGTGTTGCACCCTAGTTGAGAGTAGCTCCAGAGATAAAATATAAAAGAAAGAAGATAACAAAATAAGTTTTTGAATAAATTTTACCCTTTAATAGGATTTATTAGGGTCAGATTTAGCTTTTTGCAATAGAAATAATTATTTGGTGAAACATATTTATCTTAAGAACACTAACATGTGCTTAAAAGTTTCATAAAGTCAATAAAAGGCCAACACATACATTAATATTTTAAAAAAAAGGTTTCCGACGCCGTTTCAACCCATGCCACGGAACTTTTTCAATATTTATCTTCTCTGAATAAAATACGCTTTTTCTTTATGAAACCCACATCTCTAGAAAACTATGAGTGATAGAACAAAGGACTGTTGGGTTGGGATTTCAGAGCCAAAAAATAGAAAAATCAGACAGAATTTTGGAAGGGAGGGGAAAAGTAATTTTTTTTTTAGAACAATTTATTATTAATTTTTAACCAAACAAATTATTGAAAATTAATTTTATAACCAATCTGTTTTCGTTTTATCTTACATAAATCAATTAACTAATTAATCCTTCGTAAATTGCATTATCTAAGCTTTACTCTTTCTACTTAAAAAGTAAAAGCTATTTTTTTTTTTTTTACTTTGAAAAACTGGATATTGAAGTGATTAACAGCTTCTTCAGGTTCACATAATAAGAAATAATTCGGATGTGGATACTGCTATTGATCGAAACAATGGTCAACCTACTTCCCCCACAATTCGTAGCAGCGCTGCTAATTTATGCAAAATTCTATTAGTTCCCCAGTTAGAACCTTTCGGAAGGTAAACTTTAATTGTGAACACCCTGTATTTAAGTACTTTATTATGGAACTCTTATTAGTTTTAGATTAGTTTTAGGTCCTTGTTATGGATCATTTTACATAATGCGCAAAAACATTGAAAAGTAAATAAATTTTGTTTAAAACTTAGATCCACTTGAAATTTGAATTTATTTAATTTTGCCCAGCTCCTATTCGATGTTGGTATTTGTAGGATTTGGTATTTGCATACACAGTACTTAATTAACTCAAAGAAAGAGTAGTAGGTAATTTTAAATAAAAATTCAAATTTCACTAAAATTTCCTGCTTTAGTTTAATTCTATTTGTATTAACCCACTTTTCAATAACGAAGACATTCAACTGATCTGAATGCCTCCGAAGCACCACTAAACAATATATTAGTTTAAATTATTGGTATTTCAGTAATTAAATCAAAATTAACGTGCGGACCAAGTTAAAACTTCAAAGAAAACAATACAAAATTGCACAATAATATTAGTATTTCATTTCATTAAATCAAAATTTATCGACCTGACGATTACCTTGTGATTATTTACAAAGTATTAATGGTTTGTTTTCAGCTTTTTTGTTAAAATTACTTATATTGAAATAGGGAACTTTTAATATATTTAGAATTTTGCGAAATTAGGTTGTTTTTTTCGTAAGAATATTCTTTGTCGCCTTTTGTTTTTGTTAAATTTGAATCCGTTTGAACTTCGTTCCGTGAAATTCGAGTGAATCAAAGTTTGGAAAAACTCTTAAGTTCATTAGTCATCAACCCTTTGATGATTTGGGAAAATCCAAAACTCAAAAGAAAAAAAAAAGTTTAAAAAATGTGCACTGAAACAAAATTCTCAAATTTGAAAGTTACTGATTATTATTCGTTTTTATCCAAACAAGTATTTTAGAAAGAAATAAGTCTTCACTAATAAAATTTTAATTTTTTGTTTGTTTTGTATTTGAAGCTTTTAAATGTAAATTTGAATTCTCTAAATATACAAAATTTCTTTATTAAAATTGATAGAAGAAAAAAAAAAATGAATTGCCTTTTTTTTTCTCCAAACACAAAATTTAAATTTTATTAAAAAGTAATGAGATAATTTCTGATTCAAGTATTTCTGAGTCTGAAAGTAAAATGGATCTATTTTGAAAGACTTCCAATAAGAGATCAGAGACTATGGATTCATTTGAAAGTGACTAAAAAAAATCTCTCCTTAAATTTAAAGCCGTTCATTGGTTAAAATCAGTCAGTAACATGTGACTGTTGGAATAGTGTCATTATATTGAGAAAATGATGGTATTTGAAAGTTCTATCGAACGATATATCAGTCATTCACAAACGTTTCTGCGTTTGCAAGATACATGCTTTAAATTTTTGATGTTTGGCGCCAACCCTCAATACATCTGAGTTATCCGGAGAAGCCACAACGGGCTGGGAAGTCGTATATTCTCCGACGATCTCAATATTAATTTGCTAAATAAAGTTTGTTTTTTTTTTTTTTTTTTAATGCTATGTATGCAAGGGTTCCGAAGCGAAGCGACGGTACCTGGCTAGTTATTCAGAAAAATGTGAAGAATTATTTCTTTATCTTTATTCGTCTCTGATCGAGTTGTTGCTGATCACTAAAAGAGGGATTATTAAAATTGGTTTTGTGTAAATTATTTTGTCTAATATGAGTTCTGCTAAACCTAATCTCGATTGGCGCAGAAAATCACTCCCTTTGCTCAATTGAAAACCCATAGAAATTAACTAACCTTCTGGTAAAATTATAATTCTTATTTAAAAGAGCATATACTTTTTCTGAATCTGTTAATTACTTAAAGGCCGATTTATTTCTTGCTCTTTACCGAACAACTTTCTTATAAGTTCTAGCTGTTTATCTTAGTCTTTTCACTAGATAGTGAAAGTGTTTTATTCCTAAGGACTTCCAACCAGCAAAGATCAAAAATAGACGATTGTTGAAGGAAAAACGTGTTCCTTTCAGTAAAAAAAAAGAAATAGAAACTTGGCATTTTCATTGACTGAGTCGTTATCAGATCTTTTCCAAATGTGGCAAACTCCGTTGTGATCCGAATAACTATCACTCATCAGTCAGTTGTCTCCCAAGATACTTTAACTGATTGTGAATCTGGTATCTTGAAAGAACCATCTCATCTCTATGCGATGTGACTTTCGCTAGCATCGATCAACTCCTAACCATCTTATATTTCCTATTCGCACTGCATTTGTTACTAGAGAGCATAGTCTTATTCTTTTATTTGGAGAAAACATACGATTACACATTTGGTATTTTGTAAGATCTTTAATTAGGGCCTTTGTTGTCCGATTTCATTCAAAATCTTCTTGTGGATCGCTCCTTTCAAGTCCTTTCGAGTCAAAAACTGTTTGTTTTTGTTTTGTTTTTTTACTTCGTGCGGCATCAAAGGGATCTTTCCTGAGCTCAGTGATCAGCAACAACTCGATCAGAGACGAATAAAGATAAAGAAATAATTCTTCACATTTTTCTGAATAACTAGCCGGGTACCGTCGCTTCACTTCGGAACCTTTGCATATATGGCATTAAAAAAAAAACCTTTATTTAGCAAATTAATATTCGTAACTAAGAGGCCTCAAACTTCCATGTACATCTCAACAGATACTTTCTCGGCCTAATTTTTGAATTTGCAGCAACATATACAGATAGTATATTGTAAAATTAAATTGTCTAAAATTGCTTTTTCACACTACATGGTGTAGTGATCGCTTAGCCTTATGTATCTATAAATCCCTTATTCGATCACAAAATTTATCTCTTCACTATTATGCGAACACTAATCATGCTAACCAATGGGCTGTTCTCTCTGTCAAGAAGCCTTTTTATCAATCGTCCTTCTCTTTTACCACCATATGGACATTGGGTGAAGAATTGGATGACTGCAACTCAAAGGGAAAAATCTGTACCTAATTCACCATTTGTATAAAACTCCAAGCAGTGATTCTTGAAATTGTGGGTAAGCAAACACGCCCTCAATAGTCTTTGAGTCTCTGCACCATGGGCATTCATCACGCTACTTAGATTTCACAACTTCTTATGCAGATGGATCCAAAGGAGATCCATTTTATATTAGAGCATCATTTTATTCTGAGAACTTCGGTAACGCTGTTCATCTTCTTTGGGGTTGTGGTGTTCACTGCTGTCATTTTTGTGTTTCTAAAATATGCTGTTAAACAAAAGTTATCGAAAATTCTCATTTGTAATGATTCTGAAAATGCTCTGTAGGCAATGTGCTATCACATTCCGTCATTTATGTAATTATTCGTTCTCAAGTAAGAGCTTCTGACAACAACAGTGGATAAGCTTCATAGTAAATGACTGTTATTCCTGATTAATAGAATGTGTAAAACTGGACAAGATATTTTTCTAGTACCTCTCCGAATCGATCATACCTGTGGATTTTGGGGTGTGAAATTATAGTTAATATGTCTAGTGAAAATAAAGTTACTCACCGTATTTCACATGATATCCATTCTGCACGGATAATTACAAAAAAAAAAAAAGAGTTGTATATGTTTTCAGTACTACAGAACAGTTGATTTCAGACGTTGTGCCAAACAAAATGAGAAGGTGAAATCTTCTCCTTAAGTGTTATGTCATCGATGAATATAAGCTTAAAGTGCAAATGCTTATATTCAGTGCCTGTAAGTGTAATGTGAATCAACATGCAGATTCCAGGGATGAAATCAGTTCATCATTTTTAAGCTTGTGAAAAGGATTTTCGCAAATCAGAGGCAGCGTTCGTTTCCTAGATAACGACAGACATAGTAGGGCTACAACGACTGTTTGGAACATAGGTCTCCATGTTCATCAGTTCTACGATTCAGAAGCTAGCAGATTCAATGTTAAGTAACCAGAGCTATCTACAGTGAGTTTCTTCATTGGTACATCGTGTTCCACGATTGCTGTAAAATAAAGATCGTAAGTACGAACTCTTTATCGTTTTTAGATGGGCGAACGCCGTTACAGAAGAAGCAAGATCCAAGACAAATGGACTGTAATCATTAAATGCTAGTAATTTAATTGCTTATGCAAATTATGGCAATTTAGTTGAATCGAGTTAATTTGTGGAAAACATAAATTTTAGCTTTAAAGTGTTTAAGCTATTTTGGAACTGACTGAGATATAGAACTTTAATCCATTACCAAAGTGATAAGTCTGACGAAAGTTATTGTTTGCCATATTATCGTTAAGATAATATTTGTTGGATACTTAAAATTTAATTCAATTTAAAGAATTAAATATTTTACATTTCCTTTTATGTATGTGTGTGTTAAATGTTCGCATTGCTCTTTCCTTGATTTTTTAAGTTTATCTAATTTTGCATGAGTCTGATTAAACTATTCATTTACATACTCTGATACTCTGAAACCGCCATGGCGTTACAAGTGATTAAATTTTCCTACAATACCAGATTTATACATCAATATTTTCTGCTTAATGATCAGCCTCCTATCTGTGCTACATGCAACATTTTTTTAACCATTTATTATATTGTAATTGAATGTTATGCTTTAAAATCAACATCGTGATCATTGTTTTTATCTTCTATTAAATTTAATGTTCCATTCTGTATTTCAGTGCTTTTAAATCTGTGATCTTTTATAAATAAAATAATTAAAAGCAAGAGCATATAAATTCAAGACCTTTCCTTTTTGTTTTACAGGCAAGCTGTAAACTAGGGGCCGCTAATTTTAAAATGCTTAGTGCATCATTTGGATATGTTAAAGAATTTATGAAACAATACCTTTGTAATTATAAATAATGACGTTCTGTTGGCAATTATTAGTATTGTTATGTATGAAACATCAGTATTATTACTGTGTTAATTGTTATCATTATTACTAACACCGCTATGGAAGACGTTAATTTGGGGGTCAGGGAGGGGTCCTACAGGTCAGATTTTTTTTTTACGTTCTCACCTACTTTTTGATGCTGAACACAATGGTGAAGGTTTCATTCTAATATCTCTAACCATTTGGCCGCTACAGAGTGTGACGTACAGTGACAGATAGACAACACAAAAGCAATAGCGGTTCCCTACGTTACTGTAACATGGGACCGCTAAAAAGCACGAAGCTTTTAGTGTAGCGTATAAATACTTTTTATAAAAAAATGTTAGGGAGAATGTTACTTATTTCTGATCGTCTATTAATTTTCTGCCTAATATTGATATCATAATTGCAAATTAAAAAATGAAAGAATTAGAATTAAAAAAAAAAATTGTCAGCAAAATTGAACCCTTTAGTTGTCTTATCCGTTGCTTCAGAACTATCTCTACCAATAATTCCTGCAGAATAACAGGCGGATAATAAACTAATGCTTACAAATCAATGAAAAGAATGTCAAATAACACGGAGTAGTGGTTCCTAAGATTTCCTAGTTTGTTTTCATCTCACAGAAGGACGATGATGGTGGTGATATGTGTGACTAATAATAGGGAGACGTTATAAATGTATTAATTTCTATTAGAGTAATTTAACGTCAGTTAATGTTATATTATTATAAACAACAAAATTGTTAATAATGTAATGAGGCGTTCAAAATAGGATATGACATGTGTTGAGAACAATTATTTATTTAGTGAAATTGGAAATGAAAATATGTCGACGGGTGAAGAATAACGATATCTGTAAAGGACTTAAGATTTTCCCAGTTGAATCTGCATCATGTTAAAAAGATAAGGACAAAGTATTATTAGAAGTTCTTTATATGAAGAAAGAACACCAATAGAAATATTGATATAGAAATTTTTTAGGTTTGTTTCTTTGCCCACATTAAATTCCTTTGAGCCTCAGGACAAGGGCTTTTAGAGTAATTTGTTTGTTTATTTTTCATTGTTGTGGTTTTGTGGTTGAAGTACCACTTGCGGTTGCGGAGGTGGGATCCTTAACTGTTGCATGCACTCTGGGCTCCCATGGAGGGTAAAACTGACTGAGGATGCCTATTAAGGCAGAAACGGCCATACAAGTTTCCCGTCCGTGATAGGTCAGGGTGCAAATCCTTTAGAATAGTGCATTTTTTATTTTGATTTTTTTTAAAAGAATATCAATATAAGATAAAATCTTTAATTGAACTTTTAAGAAGATGAATAAAGCTACCGTGAAAACAAGAGAGATTTGTTTATCTTCTAGTGATAATATTGTGATACAATATAGATTGATGTCGAATTTAGATGTGAATTCTCTCAACAGTCTTAAAATGTTAATTACAAACTCATATTATGTTAGGATTCATTGTGTGTTCAAAACTAAATAGTAACCCAGGACCAAACACACCAAAACAAAACATAAAAAATACGTACAAACTAGACACATAAATAAACTCAAAAACATCTTCACTGTAGATACCGTTGATATCAATATAATAATATATATTATTATAGCAGCTCTTTGATTAAAATGTATTAGATTATGGTTTCTAGATCACGTTTTATTGTTATGGTAATACTAAATTCTTTTGTGTTTGTAACAAGAAGGATTGTTTCTTTACAGTTGAGGCTTGGATTGTATATCACTTATATTGTTAAGGCATTGCTAAGTCTTTAACTTTGTAATAAGGTGTCCATGAGATTATGTATTCTGATTGTTTGTACGGTATGACTTATGTTCTAGGTACATAAAGGCCTAATTTCTGCTTGTATTTTATCTGATGATGAAGATTTAACTCTTCGAAACATGTAATGTATGTTTATAAAGTTTTTTATGTTTTGTTTTGGTGTGTTTGGTCCTGGGTTACTACATATTATGTTATTTCGTCTTCTACGGATTCTTGGTCATACAAGAACAGTCTGCCCAAATATAAAACATTTGTAATTATTGCAGTAAATACAATGGTTATGATGTTTAATCAGAAGTGTGTTCTTATTCTTCACGTGTCGTCTCATTGTAAGTAAATTTGTTTTTTAAGGTCTATGATTTTAAAGTTTATTAATTTTTATTATATTCTGTGTAATGCTACAAATTAATCAAGAATGATTAATTAATCAAGATAGAATATATATGCATAATAATTAATTAATTCTTGAATATATGTGGGGATATGACGCTTTGGACAAAACACTTAGAGGGATAGGAGTTACAAAGATATTAGGTTTAGTGTGTTTCGGAGAATTCTAAAGGACTGATTGTAAACTGGTGACTGAACTGTTCATGATTGATTAGGAATATGTTGTTTATGAATGCATGCATGTTTAATTACAGATTGTGTCAGCGCTTGTATGAAACTTTACATTATTGATACCAAAACAAAATTACATAAGTTAAAATTGATGCAGTTTCTATTAATTAATACTGCTTTTGATAATTTCTTATTTCCTTTAAAACAACAGTTGGACTGAATCTCTTGAACTTTATCTTTCAATCCATTGGCAGTCCTAGATCTGTTCTAAACATTCTTCCTTTATCTTTTTGACCCTTGACCTTCTAATCTTTGTCTGGATCTCTTTTGAATTTTATCTTCTTGACCATTGGATTATTATAAGAATTCATTTTTAAATAAGATTTAAAATTTTTAGAGTCGAAAAATTAGTAGAAATTTATTGTCTAAGTAAACAATTTTAAGATGGTTTTATGCTTCGTAGGTTGAAAAGAATTGATACAAATAGTCATTGGAAGGCTTATTAAGACGAAGAAGAAACTATTGAAAAGGAAAGTGAATACAAATTTTAAATTGACCAAAACAGTTTGTGTGTTTTACAATCTGAAAATATCAAGAAATCAAAACATAAATTTCCAGATGCTTCTAAAGTGAACATTTTAAAAAAAGGATAAAGGTTTTAAAACAGTTACTTTACAGTTATTGTTATTAATTATTAAATAGACAGAGGAATTCGAAGTGATTATTAATAAGCCATATATTAAAATATTCAAGGCCTTAAAATCGCTTTAAATATAAAAGTATTGAAGGCCTTGATATTCAAACAATGGAACTTTTGATGAAAGATTTTTTCCAATTTTGGATGAAATTATTTCAATATTTCGGCAAAATCCCTTGAACCTTCTTCACAAGGACGTTTCAGAATTACATTTCTGCGGTGTTATTTTATCGAAGTCGGTGTTTAGGAGCGGACGCCTTCTTGTCCAAGACATTGTAAGCATATATATCCTTTTCTCAAACTAACGAAGGCTCAAGGGACCAAGCCGAAATATTGAATGAATTTAATCCAAAGTGAAAAAAATCCTTTATCAAATTATCCTTGATGATGATGATTATCATTGTTATTATCATGGCCTAGTCCTAATTCAGATCTAAAGTATTTTAGGTCATTTAAACAAAATTTCAATATTTCGTGAAACTCTGAATTTCTAAATTAGAAGATTATAATCCAGACTTTATTTCAAAGAAATCATTTGTGTAAAATAAATACATAACTAAGTAGCAGAGAATAATTTTTACACGGTTGGTTCACATAATCATTTTAATGACTCAATGATTAAATGTAACAATCTAATAATTCTTAAAAAAAAAATGTTTCAACATTAAACAAATATTTCTCAAAGTTCTGTTTCAATAGATCAACGTAGTTACGAGAACTTCGTAACCCCTTCGAAACTTTCGTTCTTTCCTGTCTTTACATTTCACTTAATTCGCCTAGAGTTCACCAATGTCTATAACTTTATAGTTCGTTAATCCTTAGGATATTTTAATTTCACACTATATTGGTACATTCCAAAATTTCGATTCTGTCTGTAGATGTATGTCTTCAAAATCAGCAATTATTCCGCGTCATAGAAAAAATATAATCAAAGTCACTTCCAGTCTTTATTGTTGTTCTATGAAGCTGTTTCCTTCTGTTCAGAAAACTTCCCATTCGGAATCTTAACGAATAGAAAACATGGCGTCCTGTTATTCGAAATAACAAGTCCTATAAGGCTTCCTATGTGAGGTAGTTTCCTAAAAAATATTAATGAGATATTAATATTTAATCTATCTAAATTATCCGAATTCTCTTGAAGAAATTCATGATAGATTATTCTCTATTCTTCGGCCTATAATATCTCTCTCGATGCAAATTCCTGCATCCGGAAACACACGAATTCTCCAGTTTTTTTATGGACGTTGCTCGATCAGGAATCCTGTTTTAAACAATCGGCATTTTCTCACATCCTGTGATATCTATAACAAAGGTTTCTTCTGTTGGCTCGTTCCCATTCTTTTCCGAATTCATTCACTCAAAATTAATTGTTTAAGTTTATAATCATATTTCACATGCGTTTCCATTATAACTTTGAAATTATAAACCACAGAATGATATTAGGCCTCGTCTTCACTCCCTACGTAGTACGGCTATTTTTTTTCCAAATGCTTCAACCTTTAATATATTCGTAGTCGTAATCTAAGACTATAGTAACCCAACATCAAACAGAAAATATCAATAAATTTTTACTAGATTTTATTTTGCATTCTCCATATATTGGCTTTGCTGTTTGCTTAGATAGTATTTTTTTTCTTTGAATTGAAAAAATAAGTTAATTTTGCAAATTATTCTTTTTTTTTTCTTTTTTTTTTTTTGTAATTATAAATCACAAAATCACATGTTTGTTAGTGTGATTTGTAGACATTTTGAAAACAAAAAGATATATTCGGATGGAGCCAGATCTGGAAAGTAGGGTGGATGAATAAAATTTCTTATATTGTTCTTTCTGTTGTTCTTTGCTATCTCAGCTTTGTCATGTTCCAAAATGAACTTTCCTATTATCGAAATAGGGGTATTTTTTTCTAATAAAACATTTCAGTTATTGTTTATTATTAGTTCTGATTGTTAACTACTGATAAAATTACATATTTCCTTGAGTAAAATTTATTTATTAATTATATTTTTCTATTAAATTCATAAATAAAAATATTAACTCTTTTATAAAACCACCTTGATTTCAATGAGGGATCTATCCGAGAACTTTGATCTGACTCCATGCGAAGGGAACGACTTTCTTATTCAATGAAAATGCTAACTCTTTTATGCTTCGACTCATTACAAAAAAAAACCCCAGCAACGTAGAAGCTGTTGGTTGTTTTTTTAATGTGAAATCCATTTTAAGTTCCTGTAGACCATTGCCATTGATATATACTTTATTTCTATTAGGTCCTTTAACGATGAATTAAAATTTCACTGGTTAATTATCACTTCTGATAGTTAGACTGTTTCAGATTCATAACAATCAAGATAATACTCCAGCTTCAATAATAAGAAATTAATGTTGATTTCAATTAATATTAATACAAAGTTTAAATCAAACCTTAACATAACGAATGATTTGAACGAAGTGTTTTTAATATAAAAATTGTTTTTATAGGAAAATTTGAATATATACAGAGCTAATAAATATACAGACAATGGAATCTTCATTTTTCTTTCTTTAATTCGACTTCTAAGTGGAGGAGGTGATTTCCAAATTAATTAATTGATTATTTTTTTTTAATCAAAGGTTTGAGAATCGTATTGATAAGTGATTGAAAGAGTTAATCAAAGATGAAGCAAAATTAAATAAAATAAATAAATAAAAAAATACCCTGATTCCTTTTGAGGATTTTCCGTTCTGTCCAAATGAAATGTATTTTTTAAAATTACTTTTGTTTGCTTGTCTGATTTTTTTTTTTCCTAGTGACTGTTTTTTATATTTGTGGAGAGATTCATTCCCACAATACATTGAGGGGAAACTATTTCGATAATTAACCCTAAGTGAAATAAATAGAAGACCATGAATCTGTTCTTCGCGACTACTACTGTTGCAAAGTCAACGTTATGTAGAAACTTACAGAAAATCTACCTATCAATAGTATCTTCTTTTGCAAATGAGTGTCGACAAGGAAAAATTCGCAACTAATTTCTTTGGTAATCTCCAAGAGTAAGGAATTCTAATTTGTAAGATTACGTTTCTTTGCTGTTTAGAATATTTGAAATTCATTCGTTTTCTAAAACAGTCTCTTGAATTTGATCCTTCTCTTCACTTACATAATTTTACTTCTTTTGTTATTTCTTTCTATTTTATTTCTTCCCTTTGGTAAAGACATTAATCTGCTTCATTTAAAAAGGAATTGATCTGCAAAGAATTCTAATAAAACCACTGTGTTATCCGAAACATTGGTCTCTTTTGCCTTTTTGATTTCGCCATATTATTTTAATATTTATTTTTATTTATTTTTAACAAAAAAAAAAAAAAAAACAGTTGCACTGAGTCATGCGACGAATGAGACAACGTTCTTCCTATCAGTCGACGTCTTTAAAGCTTCTGTCTGACGTCATATTAGCAACGAAATATTATAATAAAATATTTTAAATGTAAGTAGTTATTTGCTTAAATATACTGTTTATTGAGTAATATTTTGTCTTGTTTTATTCATTGGTTGATTCACTTTAAGCTTTGGGAGGAAGATGATCTGAATTAGGGTGGGGGTGGATAGGGGAGTCGGGGGGTTCACATTTCAATCTCCAGATGCTCGTGTCTCTACAGTCACTGGTGAAAGTTCGATAGGAAAATAACTTCCGTCAAAACAAACTAAGAAGGGATTACTATTTCTGTTGTAGTTTTCAGTAGCTGTTCTTATTAATAAATTGAAATTGAACTTCTGTATTATTTATATTTTCATAAAAAAAAATATAATGCTGTAGTTAAGTGAATGTAAAAGGAAAAAAAATAGAACAATAATAAAGTATCTTAACGTCCAAAGGATTTTTTTTCCGTCTACGTAAGTTATTTCGGAATGATTAAAAATGGGAATCCATTCTTAAACCAGCGTTTGAAGTTTAAACTTAGTGGATTGAAGCCTCTTTCTTTTAAATCTTGTTACATTTGATTATTTATGTTTAACCCTCTTTCGTAAAGTTTAAACATTGCTCTTATTTCCCCCCTCATCTCATTCAAAAGAACCCTTTTTCTGACTGTTTTAATTGGAATGGCAAAGGTCAGGCTATTCCATTCGCCCTGAACTCCGGTCGACCGCATTTTGTTTTTTTGACGCTATTTCCATTTGTCCGATTCCTTATTGGGGAGGGAGATTTTTTTCCTTGTCTGTTCCAAGTGATGGTTTACAGAACGGACTTCATTGAATGTAGCTGATGAGTAAAAAGTTTTAGTTTGAAAGACTTTCTATTAATAAAATTAAAGGAATGGATTTGGCTTCAACATAAAAAAGGAACACAAGAATTAAAAACAAATTAAATTTGATTATTAACAATAAAATTGTGATTACCTTTGGAAAATTTACAGTAATTACTAAATCTATGAATGAAATTTACGACTCAGGAAATAGAAAGAACGACTCATTCATTCATTCATTCAAGATTGGGGGAAGGGGAATCCTTACAATAACTGTTACAGTTTTATAATACATTTTTTTTTTTTTTTCAGTTGAAAAAAGCCTTGTTGAATAGGCGAAACTTGTAATTATATTTTTAATGTGCTAAATATTTTTTTTACAATTTTTAATTGTGCGTCGGCGTCCTTCAAATGCTCACGTTAAATTTTACCTAATACAATTTTATTTCTATAAGTTAAAGAACATATATATAGAGGGTTAGAGCCGTCATTCTCAAATACTTGTAATTTCTTATTCTTAACTTAAATTATTAATTCACTTCAAAATTTTTATTAATTAATTAGTAACTGAGTTTAATAAAGAAACATGCTTTGAATACTGGAATCTTCATTTAATTCCTTGACCCTGTTAGTAATAAGATTTGGGATAATTTTTTTCCTGAGATGTTCTAATTTTTTTGCAATTATAAATAATAAAATCATAATTATAATCCTGATTACATTTTTTCCCTCCATTTATCCTTAAAAATATTCGGATATTTTAAATTTGAACATTTAGCCAATTGTTGTATTCAACTGAAGTGTAAAATGGTCATCTTCATTTTAATCCTTCGAGAAGATTCTCATTACTCACCTTCCTCTGTCAATCGAAATATTCATGGTAGCCAAAAATTATTGATGCTTTTGAAATTGTTAAAACATAAACACTGAAGAAGTAGCGGTTTTTTTTTTATTATTTTAATGAAAATTAGATGCATTATTTCCAATTAAATCGTGACAATTTTCACAGGAAATTATTATGAGTTTTAATTGATTTCATTGCCTTTAGAAATAAATAATCCAAAAAAATCCAACGAGTTAATCCAACGAGATTTGTCTTTCTTTCTGTATTTTTTTTTCTTATCGTGATGTCATAAACACTATCTTCTAGGTGGATGCTCAATCTTTGTTTATAGAGGGAGCCACCAGTCTTCGGAGTAGTCAACAAATGCTGTCCATACAAACCTATATTAAAAACACTAATTTCTCAGTCCAATTTTATCTTTATTAGTTAAATATCATCAATAAATATATTGTATGCCTTTATTCTATAGATATCCTATTTGTATTAACCTTTTTTCTTTTCAAAATCACAATAATTTATCAATATATATAAATTTTATTTTTAGGCATGAAAACGCGGATCCGATGTAAAACAATGATTCATTGAACACAAAAATAAAATCTTAAGAAAAATATTTGTTTTTTTTTAATTATATTTCTTTTATTATCATAAACCTTATTTTTCTGTAGCTTTTAATTAAAATTTTAAGTTCTGCATCATATTTTAAAACTTTTTAAAATATTAAGAGATTTTTTAATTATGAAAATCCAAAGAATAACTTTGGTCTAAGAAACCAGAATAGAATATTTTACACAAACAGATTAAAACAAACTGAATTTAATAAAATAAGTATAATATAAAAATGAAATATTACAAAAAATAATATACGGAAAAATAAACTGGAACTTTCAGAAATCCCTATCTATATTAAACCTACAATAAAAAAAAAAACTTTTATATATATATTTTAATAGTTTAAGTAGAATCATTAAGAAAATTTTTAGAATTGTTATTAAATTTAGTAAGACTAAACATGCTATTATTTGATTATTTAATGAACTAATCATATTAAATTATCAAAATGTTATACAGTATGTTATTATATTTTGCAACTGATAATTTTAAATAATTACAAAAGTAGTCATGAAATATTAACTATTACACAATATAATAATATTTATACTGCTAGTAAGATTATATACTGTTATATTTACATTAATACTGTTACATTTATTAAATAATAAAATTTGTGTAATTATATAATCCTTCCTCTTCTAATTCGCCAGTTCATCATTAGTAGTTTTTTTAATAAAAAGGGAATAAAATATGATTAGCGAAAAAGTAAATAAAAGAACTTGCTTCTTAAAGAGTTTAGTTAGTGATAAAAACAAATAATTTTAGAAATTAAAAATCTCCGACCATTTAATGAATGTTTCTATTAATAATCATCTATTCTGATCTTATACTTACTGATCAGTTTGCGTTGTCGCTATGATATCGGCCTCTCACCTCTGAGTACCGGGGTTCGGTTCTCATGTGGGTTTCGTGATGATGGACGATCCGCGCTGGGAGGTTTTCTCGGGGTTCTCCCGTTTCCCCTGCACTTCTCCCACCATACTTTCTCAGTCTTTCTCTCCATCTGTCCTTCTTTCCGTGGGTTAGTACAATAGACCTCCGGTCGCAGTGCTTGACTTCTCTGCCTCCCACATTTCCTACATAACTTAACTAACTAACTAACTAACTAACTACTGATCAGTTTCAGATTCAAGAAATTAAGATACAACTTAGTATTTGAGAAAATAGAAACTGTGTTATTGTTTGAACTTCGTATTTTCTGATCGAATTAAATATTTTTGATTGAAAATCAATGACAGGCTTCGTAATTTCCAGAATTAATTGGAATATTGTATTTTTGAATTGAATGAGAATTGAATGCTTTGATATATTTTTTATTCCTGAGGAATTATAACGGATGGCTTTGTTTGACCGAAATCGATGTTTGAAGGAATAAAAAAAGAAATGAATTTCTTGTAAACGCGTTTCACTGTACAAAGAGATTATTTTCCTTCAGAAAGACAGACAAGAACCCTGGGTTTCGGTGTTGAAATATTAATGATGAGTTTCACCTCCAAACCATTACCACGCGATGCTCCACCCTCTGTCCATCTAGAAATGAACTAAATTAATATTGGCTTTTTACCAAATTACTTTTTTGCTTTTTTCTAAGGAAAATGTGGAAGGAAATGGGATTAATAATGAAAGTGAATTAGATGATGGTTTCTAACAAAAAAAGGGAATTGTTTCCATTGGAGACGATCAGAATTTACAAGATTCCAAATTAATATTCCCAATTAGTGTATCCGACTTAGTGGTCATTACAAATGATGGTTTTATAGATTTAACTATAATCCGAGTTTGTTTTGCTCTCCAACATAATACAATGACCCTGTCTTTCTGTCTTCTCTTGGATTGAAATCCAATATCTTTGATCTGTATTTGTTAATTGGATTTCCGCTTTATTTGAGTTTTTATAAAAGTTTTACATTAGTTTATGAAAAAATGCAAATTAAAAAAAGAAAGATGGAAAACATAGTTTTCAATCTAAAAAAAAAATATGTAGAAATAGAGGAATACGTTTAAAAACTTATTTAAAATAAAATGACATGTTTCAAAAGTGAATGAAATGAAGGAACCGTTAATTGGGGAAACATGTCATTTTATTAAATAGTTTTTTTTAAATGGGATCATATTTTTATCGTTACTTCCCGCCCGTTAATAGCCGTGAGTAGGTTTTCTTATTTTGGGGAAAACATTGCTTTGGTAATATTTCTAGAAATCATAGGCTGATTTTTTTTAATTTGATCATTATAATTTTAAAAATTAACTTTAAAGATAAATTATAATGATTTAAATACTCTGACCTCAATAAGTAAATTTCCAAAAGTAATTTTTTAATAATTTTCGACGTGGCTGATTAAAATTTGGTAAATTTATTTTATATTTTGATAGAACTTCATGTCTTTTCCCTAACATTGTGAAATACAGTGCAACTTGGATAATTCGAATGTCTTTAATTCGAAATCGTGGTTAATTCGAAGATTTCTCTTGGTCCCTTGAATTTCTTATTAAATCAATGTTAAAAAATCGTGGATAATTCGAAGTTCAACTTCCTTAATTCGACGTTTTTTATAAAAAATTTCCAACCATAACGACTTTTCGTTAAGAAATTCGACACGTAACAAATGAAATCCCCTTCCCGCCACCGTTCGACACGTGACGCTTCAGACGCCATTCGAGCTTCCTGCTGTCAGTGTCACCATGTCTTTCAGTAAACCACGCGTGTACAAGAATTTAACGTTCGCTGAAAAGGTCGTCGTCATTCGCGAGGTGGAAAAGGGTGTGAAGAAGAAATGCCAAATCGTCAAATATTTTCAGTTAAATTAAAAATAAGACCTGATGATTCCATTTACTATTCTAATTACTAATTGTTTTAGTTTGAGAGTATCTCTGTGATATGGCCCAGGGGTCAGAATCGAAAGGAATCAATAAAACTAGATTTAATAAACTTTTTATGATTTGTTTAAGGATATTTTAATTGTTCTTTGGAAGCTTTTTAATAATATTTTATAAGTACAATATGTTGAGTATAATGTAAATGACTGCTATTTTGTTCTGAAATATCAGATGAACAATAATAACAAAATAGTTAAAAAGAAATGCTTAGTTGGTTATGATCCTTAATTCTTGTGATGGATCAAATCGAGATTGATTGATTGACTGGATAGAATCGATTGAATTTGAAAAGAACTCTGAAATCAAAACGAACATTGAATCGTCTAAAGTCACTGTATGGTCACAAAGACCATACAGTGACTTTAGAATCGTCTGTGAAAGCGCGCCATCTGTTGAGCGGGAAAGCTAATAATCGTTGCATGACAGAACTTATTAATTTGCCAAACATTTAAAAACTTCATGTTGAAGAATGTGTTTATTCTGGCTCAATGGCACTTCCGTAAAAAGTAAAATCATTAAAAGGAAATTAATCGTTGTAAACAAGAATAGCGTGGAAAAAACAAAAACAAAAAAAATAACAAATAAGCATCTGTTGCTGTAGTGAAAAAAAAAACCCACCTCCCACCAAGACAACTGCAATTCAAGTGACAGCTATCTTTTCCTTTCCTTCCTGGAGCCTTTACTTGATTTTATTATGGTTTTAATAATAAACATTTCATCCAGAGCGAATATGACAGATTTATTATTATTAACAAATTAGTGATTTAGAGGTTATCTTAATGTTTGATTTAATTGTTAAAAATTTATTGTAAGTCGATTAGTTATATTTTTAATTTCAGATTTACTTTAAATAAAAATTTCATTGTTTGTTACATCCATTGCAGAGAAGAAATAATAATGAACAAAAAAGATATTTTTTTTTATTTTGTTTTCTTATTTGCTAAATTTATTTCTATCTTTTGAGACTGAGTTATTGAATCATCAATTAAAAGAAACTGATGACACCGTCCCTTGTTGAATGAAGGAAATTATTTTTCATCGGAAACCTTTTTTTTTTTAATTTTTAGAAGAAAGCAAAGATTCGGAAAAAAAACAAACAATTAACTAATGAACAAATAGCTGTGGGCGAAAATTCGTTTTCTTTTAATACCCTTATCTAACAATTCGCAATAATCCTGTCTTAGAGCAACTATTAATTACAATAAATGTAAGAACCTAAAGTGTTTTTGTTCTTTTTAAATAGAATGACTGGCGTTTGGCTGTATTTAGCTGACCATTACGTCCCTGTTCTTTTAACTGAGACATTGTATTCAAATAGAAAACTGATGCCAGACTACAACGACCATCTTAAATAACTCACTCATAAAAACCATCCTATTTTTAATTTTTCTTTCTTTATTTCCACAATATCACTACTTAATAAAGCTATGAATGAAACTACTCCATTCGTCCTTTAATTAATACCGTGAGATTGATTTTATTCTAACTTTCTAAATAAAAGTGTTGATTAAATGTCCTGGTACAAAATAATATACTCAGATCGTTTTTTTTAATTATTTCATTACAACAAATTTTTAAATGATTAAAGTATAAGTTAATAAATGTACATTGATTTGAAACTGTTTCATTTAGGATTTGGAAATAATACTTTTCGACAGTTATCAATTAGATTAAAGAGGGGGGGGGGGCTGTCTTATTTCATCAACGATCTCATTGTTCTTCCAAAAAAAAAAGGAAATCCTTAAGACAATTTTGAGGGTTGGGGTTGATTCTCTCCGGAAGTACCTATTTCCTTTTCAGAAAGATTAAAACCCCACCTCCGTCTTTTGTTTTTTTTCTTTCCTTACATCATATTTCTTCTGTTCTTAAAATCTCTTAAAGTAGGATTTTTCTAGCGTTATTAATGTCGATAGAAGTTTCGAGTAATCTCATTTTGGAGTCTGTTCACAAATGACGTCACATTATTTGAATCTTTGTTTCAGCACATGTCCGAGCCTTAAAACCATTATTACATATTACAGCTTACAATTAGAAATGATGGATTTATTGTATTATTTCTAATATTTAACATTAAAATAACTATAATTCTATCTGATTGTCCAACATTTTTAATACAAAATTAATCTTCTGATGGATCATTTATCTTACTATTTAATTGCTGATTTTCATAACTGTTTATTTTGAGTAAAATACTTCTATCTGATCTCTTTTTTTAATATATAATCTTTTTACTAGTTCCTTGCTTAAAAACATTGACATTTAAATATGTTGAGGATTTTGATTCTCACTGAAGGGCAATGTTCTTTATTGAACCTAATTCATTGAAATCTCCTTCTTCTGTTAGAAATTTATTGTCATTTGTTTTGATTTTTCTGAAAACTGATGGAAAAATATATTTTTTTCTTTTATTAATTTAATAGATTCTCTATTGAGATTTCCATAGACCAGGGTGGCTATATTTACTTAATGTAAGAGCCAGAAACTAATGTAATGTACAGAAACTTCAGATGTTTGAGAGCCGCAAGACGTAAACAGATATTACAAACACATTTTTATTGTTACATACACACATTGCTGCAGAAATTTTATATACATATTGACATCTATGAAATAACATTCATTCATATATATACCGTCAACTGGGATATCTTTGTCCCATTTTTCATGTATATTTCACAGGAAAAGCAAATACTAGTTGTAAACCAATTAAAAGTTAAGTGGTTGATATATTATTGGTAAGTGGTTTATATTATTTTAAACGTATTTAACTGTAATATAAGCCATTGATTACATACAAACTTTAAACAATTTTTTAATTGTTTTAAATTTTTGGGCTAATGTTTCCTTGAATTGAGGCAACTTTGGCCCAGCTCTTGAAAACCCTGATTTTCCCGCACACTTTTTCCCACTCATACTTTATACAGTCTTGTTTTTCTGCCAATGCCGAAATTTGAGATTTCTTTCCATACATTCCACAGTCGGTCCGATATCTGTTAAACTTAAAATCTTTCCAGGATATTTAACACCATTGTACTTCACAATAACAAAAATCATCTACAGCTTAGTCTTTGAGATTTACTTGCTAGTTTGGACTGTTTTGTTTATTACTTTCTTCTCCAGATTCTTCCAGTTTTTCTTCAACTCAGAGAATGTTTCACTTAAAGTGGAAACATCCTTAGTAGGGAATTTCGGAAACACATTCCTATCCTTAGGAATAGTAGGGAATTTCGATCCGAAGCAGACTCTTTCCATTTCATAAGGATTTCAAGCCATAGTTTCTTTGTTGGGCCAAAAAAGGCCACAACGAGGGTTGAGTAAGGTGTGTGGAGTTTGGTGGTAGACCAACAATGTTATGTGTTTCACAAAGCTGAAGCACGTGTTTACTGATGTGTGATAACAGATTGTCTCCGATGAGAACTGCCAAGTTGGGCCAAAGTTATCCCAAGACCTGGGACAAAGTTTGCCTAATGTAATAAATATTCATTAGTTGGCAAACCACAGAATAAATCAAGATAATGACATTGAAAATAGTTGAAACAATTAATAATAAACAGACGATTGGCTTCCCTGCTCTGAATCACGTACTCTACCACATTTACAAGGAACGTTGGAAGACAACAACAAAATACGTTTTAGTGATACCAAAGTGGAGCAGCACTGTAGTGATGATAAATTGAGGAATACAAGACAAAACTATGGGAAACTCAAGGCAGTGCTGCCACCTATTGGCCCTTGCAATAAATAAGTGATAATCCTTTGTCTAGTTACAGCACATACAATCTTTTTTCGTTTGTTGGGCCAAAGTGACCCACAAAGGCCAAAGTTACTCCAGTTGACGGTATATATAGTTTTTAAACTGTTAATTTGTATTAGTTTCAATAATCACAAAGTACACACACACATACACGGTAATCAAAATGTTTGCTTTTTTTTTTTTTTTTTTTTTGATAAATTTTCGTTATTTCATCTTAGTTTTCCTTCTGTCTTCTACATGGTTTGTATTTTAGATCAATAAATGTCATTAATATTACAAAATTAAGTAACTGAAAAAATATGTACTACGCAGACTTCAGTATTTCAACTTTACTTCAGTATTTCAACTTTACTTCAGTATTTCAATATTTCAACTTTTTCATCAAAAGTTTTCATCAGGAATATATTACATAAATGAGAAGAGAATGATTAAATCACTCCTAACGAAAACTTTTGATGAAAAAGTTGAAATATTGAAGTAAGTCTGCGTAGTACATATTTTTTTAGTTACTTAATTTTGTAATATTAGATTTCCTTTGAAGTCATTAATATTACTTTTCAGCTTGTTCTAATATTACTAATAAGTCGTTGATTAAATATTTTTTTTTTGCTTCTTAATATAAGACCTTTTATATTAACAATAAGGAAGTAATTAAAAACTGAAACCCACTTTATATCCGTACATTACATACAGAACTTATATACTATTGATATACTATTTGAAAGAACTTATATACTATTTGCATTTTCACTCTACCTTCACTTAATTTTTTCAGTAATTATGTATGTTTGTTGTTAACTTGTTGATAATTTAAATGTATTTTTCTCAAAGGGAAAACAAAACGGACCTTGAAGACAATTTTAAGTAGACCTTGCTTCTGTGTATTTAGTTGTTTTTTTTTTAATTTGAAAGATGTAAAAATGAGACCAAGAGAAATAATCCTTAGTTAATTTAAAGAAGAACGTTTAAGCTTTTATCCAATGGGTTTCTTGTTCAGTTGTCCTTGCGGAGAAGAAAGAAAACTTAAAACGTAGAGGTCGTTGGATCCATGAAATGAATCCGTCTGAGATCGTCAGTTAACCCTTGGTTTCTAATTGAAATTGACAATTGAAAAAAAAAATGATAAAAGGGGGGGGGGGGATTCAGAGTCGTAATAAAAGGAGTTTTGAATTTAGCTTTGCTCCGAAATCAAGGAGGTAAAAAAAAAACAACGAATACAATTACAGACAAAATACATCAAAAACATTAAAA
>JAFIDM010000004.1:67772366-67810151 GCA_023159025.1 Thereuonema tuberculata
GATATAAAGGGGGGGGGGGGATTCAGAGTCGCAATAAAAGGAGTTTTGAATTTAGCTTTGCTCTGAAATCAAGGAGGTAAAAAAAAAACAACGAATACAATTACAGACACATCTGTGCTCAAAATAAATCAAAAACATTAAAAAAAAAAAAACTTACTTTAGGAAGCTGAAATTTTAAATGAAGATAAATATACGAAAAAGAACATCTTAATAATTTTGTAAAACTGCAAATGATGTCTTTGAACAGTAACTTACAATATTATTGTATCTTTAAAAATAAATCAAAATCAGAGAAGGAAGAAATATAGGAAGCGTTCTGGATCCAAATACGACTCTCGATATCTCGAAGTCGAAGCGACGCTAAAAAAAATTCGAGATAGCGAGTTTTCGAGATAACAAGGTCATAACCAAAACATAAAATTTCACGTAAAAAAAACAAGATAAGGAATAATATTCTAAAAATTAGAGTCTTGATAGATGAGAATAAGAATAAATATGTAATGATAGTTAAATACAGCAATGATAATTTTAATTTTTAAAGTAGTCGAAAATAATTCCATTAAATTGAAAAGAATTAGTAAAATACAATGAACTTACATTGCTAGAATTTCTTTAAAAATACCTCTATTTGCTTCGACATAACTGAACGCCGATTTTTCCGGAAAAATTCATTTCCTACTTCGAAAAATATTCGACATAAGGTTTTGAGTGAAGACTCTTCGACATAAGAATTAAAATTAATATTAGATAAACATTGTAATATCAAGGGGAAAAATAATTTTTCGACATTCAAGATTTTCGATGTATTCAATTTCGAGATATCGAGAATATACTGTACTACGAATGCTTGAAAGTATTCCATTCTGATTTTCAATTAAAACGTACTTCCGACAAAAGCTATTTCTTAAATGTTGTAATTAAAATATAAATACATTTGCCTAGAAATTACAAAATATGAAAAACGTGTGTTGAAAAGGAATTGATGCTTATCTGCAGGGTTATTCAAAATGATTGTCAGAGTTTTGTTTTATTATGTTCTCCTTTAAAAACAAAACTGTTTCGTTAAGTAATATTGTAAAATTCATTCATTTTTAAATTGATAATATATATTTTAGAATTCGAGAAACAATTTTGATTCTAATATTTCGATAGTTAATTAAAGAAATCATTGTATTCATACAATATTTAAAAGAACATAAAATAATAACAACAATAATAATATGTAAAAAGTGAGAATATTCAGAACTTGCAGGACTTAAATGGACTCTTTATTTATCATTTATAAATAAAATATCATAGAGAAAAGGAGAATTTTTTGTTTTTCCCATTTATTTGATGAAAATAAATTCTAATAATTTGTATTATCATAACACACAAAGAAATTATTAGTATTATAATTTAATAGTATTATAAAATTATAAAATAATACTGTTACAATACCTTATTATAATAACTAAATAAGTAAATAAGTAATTTATTTAACTATAAATGAAAAGTGATTATTTTAGCCTTGAAACGATCCTTGTCCCACCAGAACAGCTAATCCCTTTAGAGCAATTCACGATAAGCCTTGCAAAGCTGTTCGACTCGTTCTGTTTTGTTCTCAGAAAATGTTCAGATACGGATGTGCCCTAATAGTTTCTTAATTTGTGAAGTGACTTCTTCGTCTCTTGAGTTTTCCATTAATCTCAATTTGCAGGATTCTAATTTACACAATCCAATGAATCATTTCTTTGCTTTCATTTCGACCAATGGTAGATGCTGTTTGTATCGAACACAATTTGTTATATTAGTAGCCTTTGATGAGGCTTTCATTCGCCAAACTTCTTGTTATGAAATGTTTCTTTTTGTATAATTTCTTTCTTTTTAACATCTTCATTTAACGTGTGATTACTATTATAAATCAAGGAGCGCACTTTTGTAATAATAGTTTCCATCATTAATTTCCGACTGGTTAAAGTTTCTCAAGTAAAGTTCGAAACTGTTACTACCATTATACATTATTGTTAATATTACAAAAGTGCGCTACCTTGTTTTATAATATAAAAAAAGCTTAATTTCTTCGATTGAATATTCTTCTTCTTCTTCTTCTTTACTTTTTGCAGGATTTAAGAAAAATATTGCTCTGAAATCTTTAAGATTTATAAAAATGACAAAATTATCCATTTCTTAAGCAACTGAATGATTGATTCTTGTTTATTTAGTAAATGTTTGATGACACAGTGCATGCGTCGTACGTCATCGAATCAGATATAAAATAAAAGTGTGAGGCTGGTCGGAGACATTCTTTGACGAGCGTGATGGCTCTCACATTGCCCGAACGCGACTAACTTAAAAGAAATTCTACCAGAAAACCCTGCTGTAGCGAGTACAGATGTAGTAAATCATTGCGTAAGGTCCATTGTGGCGTATGGTTCATCGAGTTGAGGAGACCGATAGCTTCACAGTCGAAGCAGGAGGAGGGATATCTCAAGTGGCCGAAGACGTTGATCAATCATATGAGAATATTGCAGGTACATGTAGGGCTCGTGCCGTACAACAGTACGGAGGTGTTTGTACTGTCTCTAAAAGCTCAGCACCACCAACAGTTGCAATCTTGAAATGTTTGCTTTGAGATTCCTGGCACGCATGCAGGTGGACGAGGATTGGCTCTGGAACATTCTACGGAGTGATGAAGTTCATTTCCATATTTGTGGAATAGTGAACACGCAAGACTTTCAAATTTGGGCTACTGGTCAGTTTCAATAGATCCCCTTACATTCATCGAAGGTAACAGAATGGATAAGGATTACAGTCACAGTTCTGATCGGCCATCGAGGAAATCCATCCAATCAGACGTGTGACCTATATGAGAACCGCAGCTCGTTATTGGGATAGTTTCGTCATCCCGTACCTCCAGCAATGAGTATGCCTAGCATGACAACCTTATATGCAAGATAGAGCACTTCCCCATGTCATGTTCAACTGTTGCTACGACAATATTTCCCAGAGGATAGAATCATCAGTTGCGCATTCCCAACAACATGGCCTGTGATTTTTGGCCTTAAAGTTATCTCAAAAACATGTTTTATCGGGGTAACGGTCTTTACTAGGCACATTCGAAGGGTATAATCCTACTGCACACGCAAAACATCTTTACAGATCAATAGCTTTCTTCTATCACTCTGTATCAGCTTTTGGTCCTGCAGAACATTGCCTTAGTCAGGTCTCGGTGCTATTAACCTTACAAAATGCGTGTAACACTTTCAAAATAATGTATGGAATGAATAAAAATCACTCGATAACTTGCTACGCCTTTGCTTATGGTTCACCCATCCAGTTCGTATTATGTAATTGGTACCATGAGGCAGCGCCATCTGTCAGTCAGTTTTTTGAACTATTTTTTTTTTTTTTTTTTGCTGAAATCTTTGCCCCGTAATCTAGAATGTACATAGTCCAAATCTGACGACGTTTTGCAGAATGCTCTGCATAGGGATACTTTAATTGTCATCACCTTGTACATTATAAATCAAGGTGTGGGAGGTTTTTTTTTTGCTACATACAAAGTTTTTGATTTGTTTCGTTAATTTGAATTCCAGCGTGATCTATTATCCATTGCGTTACTGTAGATGATGATAGGCAATAATCTCCGATTGGTTTATTTGGGAATCTTATAACCCAAGAAAAGTAAAAAGCTTAAAATTCACATATCTGGATTCTTTAATATTCAAATTTTTTAATGTTCAATTTTTGTCAGCTTTTTTAAATTTCTGGCTGAAAAGGCTCAGGGGTCACCGGAGATAAGGTAAAAAGCTCTTTTGACAACCGAGGGAGAAACAAAAAAAACCAACCCTGACTTCTATGGGAGATTGAATCCTGTCAACCCACTAAAATAGTCTTGTAGTCTTGTATGGATTGTTTTAATTGAATCAATTTCCTCTTTTTGTTGTTTTGAAGGGTCTTCTCTTAGTCAACTCAATGTGATTTAGCGAATTTTGATTGTCTTCATTTTGATGTAGAGTAAAAATTGAATTCCAGTTGATTTTGATCTCAAGGGGAAAAGGCATTAACCCTCCTCAGTTGGGTTTTTTTTCTTTCTTTAATTGATGTAATTTGAAAGGAGGGTGACAAGGAAATTGGATTCCTCAGAGAAGACCATTTATAAAAATGTTATTCGAACTTCGTCCGAAATATGATTTGTTTTTGTTTTTCTTATTACTATTTCTTGTCTGAAATGCTGAAGATTCATTTATTCTAGAAGAATTTATTAAGATGTTGATTTATGATTCGTGAAATGTTATTTTCAATTTGTATTAGAAAAGAACTTATTTTAAGATGAATCCTAATGAAGTTATAACAAATGAAAGACTTGAATTATTTCTGTGCAATCAATAACATTAGGTTAAAAACCACAGACTAATCTGTATTACTATGTAAGATCTTTCTTTTCCGATTGTCCGACGCAGTTCAACATTTGCAACAACATTGTTTCCTTTGTCGGGCGCTGTGAAAACATGGCTACACTGAAACGTTCGCGACGGGAATCGAACCTGTAACCGTTTGAGCCGCAGTCAGGTCTTATCCATTAGGCCACGGGGCTACATTCAAATTGTTGGTTCGTATCACTCCCTTTGTGTATGTGTGTGTGGTGCAATGAGAGAACAGCCAGATAAAAAAGAAAATAACTCATTAATTTTAGCCTTAATAGCATTATAATTTAAATGTAAATTTTCATTGCTTTAGCTTCTCTCCATCCACAAAAATGACAGCAACAGAAATTTCTGTAATATGCCTACAAAACATAATTGATTTCCTTTCGAAACAGTCTTCTTAAGCTTATTTACTTAATTAAAGAAGATAATGTTGGATTTGAATGAAAACCACGAATTTCTTACATAACTGCAGGCCTTTTTACCTTTTCTTAGTGGTATTAATATAAGTTTGTTAGAATTCACAGTATTACATTTACGTAAATTGACTAAATTAAAAAAAAATCATTCTTTAAATTAGTCTTTTTTAGAATATATTATAAAAGCAACTTTAATAAAAATTTAATTACTCATTTAAATTAGTAATATCCAACTTACAACAACTTACTGAACTTCCGCAATTTGTAGAGATTGAGAGATAGGAATGGTACGTTCAAAGAGTAATAGATGGTTCTAGAATACATTTCAACGTTAATATATTAGGTTGGCCAAAAAATTCGTTCGATTTTTAAGTAAAACAAAAGATACATTTTTTCATCATCACCAATAATTTTATTAAATAGCGTCAACAGTTTGTTCAACTTCTTCTGCCATCTTACAGGCAACTTCATAATTCTATCTTCCCACAACTTTTTTATCTTTTTGAGCAAAAAAAAAATGTTCCTGATGCCTCTGGTGTCTTCCAGGGAATTGAATTTTGAGAATTAAGAGAATTAACATTAAGAGAATTTTGTAAAGACCGACAAAAATGGAAATCCGAAGGTACCATGTCGGTGAATACGGCGGATGAATCAGAACTCCCCAGTTCTTATTGTCTTCCATCTTCAATAATAAGTTGATGATACACGATTCACCAATTTTGATCAGTTTTTGTTTTAAATGCAAGCTTATATGACAGCTGTCATAATACAATCTAACAAAACGATGTCGAATGACGTTAAAAGACACCTGAGCGCTATTAAGAGCCAACTTACTTAAAAAAAAATAAATCCGAACGAACTTTTTGGCCAATCCAATATCTCTTGGTCTTCGTGGTTACGCCCGTTTTAATTCAAAAGTTTCTTGCGGATCGTATCTTTGAAGTCCATTTGGGATCAATTTTTTTCATTTCTTATCCTTAACAATTAGGAGTATCTCAGGGTTATTTTGAATATTTTACTTTCTTCCATAAAAAGAAATGGAATCACATCTTCTTTTCCTACTGACAACTCATTATGACTTACAGATCCCTTGTCATTTTGTTATTGAGAGACATCTGCAATTAGCTTTGAATCGGTTTACGGGACAGGACTATTTCTTTTAATTCTCTGCATCAAAGACCGTCTGTGTCACTCGACTTCAAGGAATCTTTCCTGAACACAACTTGACATCCTCAAAACTCCTCTACATCTCAACATAAATTTCTTGTTTTCAGTTTTGACAACATTTTTCAACAACACACGCCTAACCCTTAGGAAAAGGTATATTTTAAATTGCATTTGTCGTACTATATAGGGTAGTGATCGCATAGCCTATCTATAATGCCCTTATCCAATCACAGTTAGAGTAATGGCTCCATTGTATTTGGTTCTGATCCTATCAGACCCTCATTTTATGTCTCAATACTTCACTGTTCAGAGCTTGAACGCAGAGGCACTCGAACTAATCTTCGTCAGCAAACTTTTCAATATTATTAAGGACAATCATCCTTCCGTTACATCACCATTCTACATCGGGTGAAGAATTTGATGAATATACTGCAACTCAAAGACCTTCAAATTGTAACTTTTGGTCAATTAAGTACATTCACCATTTGCATGCTGAAAATACAAAACTTCAAATAGTCATTTTTTTTTTCCCATTCTGTAATTATGCGAAAGCAAACTCACTAGTCTTTCAGTCTGTGCATCATAAACATTCGTTACGCTACTTGAAGTTCACAACTTTTTGTAAGTTTACATATGGATCCAAATGGGTGATTCGTTGGAGCAGCTTCTTATATTAAGAACATGAATAATGATTTTCATATTCCTTGTAGAGTTGCGGTGTTTAACCATATGCATTTTTATGACTCTAAAGTATGCATTCAAAGTATGTAATCGAAAATTTTCATTTATAATGATTCTGAGAGTGCTCTGCGGGAACTGTGGAGTCCCACACTGAAGGTTCATCCTGTTCTTTTATCTATTATGTAATTATTCGTTCTCGATTGAAAGCTGCCTGGCAACAGCAGTGGAATAAGCTTCAAAGTAACAAATTTCATCCTATTATCCCTGTTTTATCTTCTCTTAAAAGTAGAATGTGTAAGACTCGCCTGGAGGATGTTCTTCGGACGCGTCTCCGAATCGAACATACCAAACCAACGCACTAATATTTACTGCTTAAAAATCAGCTTCCTATATATGCTAAGTTGTTTTTAACCATTCATATTTTGTGTAATTGAATATCCTGCTTTTAATCAAGATCATTGTCACTGTTTTAACCTCATCAATTTTCCATTCCGTACTTCCTTGCTATTAGGTCACAATGATCTTTTACCAATCTCATCATTCATCTATGATTTTAAAATTCATATATGTTTTAAGATTCATTCATCTACGTAACCTTGCCATCTTTTTATAATTTTCAGATTTTCACTGGTGATTTTCCTGCTGTTTAGAACTTTTTACTTTGGTCTTTCTTTTAGCCCTACTATTATTATTTTCTTTTGTATGTATGTAGTTCAATAGAAAAAGAAATTCTTGATTTTATGTACAGTATATATCATTTTTATCTATTTAAACACTTTCCTTTATACTTTTTAACTTTCTTGGCGCAGCTGAGCCAAAGATGCTTTTGCGCCATTAAAATCAAATAATCAACCAATCACCATCATCTTCTTCTTTCTTATGTTGATGCATTTGAAAGAAAACCTTTGAAAAAGAAGTTTCGTGCGCACAAAAGTCATCTAAAAGCACAACCTTATTTAATACAATTTAAATCAAAAAGTTAAGTATTTATAACAACACTTCTAGTGATAGTAGATTAATTATTATATGTAGTGTAATCTAAAATCTGTATGAGGCTATTTCTAAGTATAGTTTTTAACAGTAATGAGAATAGTAATAATTGGCTGTAGAAATTTAGGATTTGGATATCGGTTGGTCATGAAGGAAACAACGATGAACTTTGATTTACAGGATGTTCCAAAAATAGTTTAGTAGTAATATTTGGTTTGCTTCCTAAGTAGGTAGCAGTCAATTGATTTTAGTTCTAAATATTTCCCCTATATGGTTTAAAATGATAAGACGCAAACTGATCAAGTATCAATAGATGAAGATATTATCAAGCTATTGATGCGTGGGTCAAGGGATTAAGGGATTATCTAGCATCATTAAGACTGTTCCTCAGCTCTCACCTGATTGACTCAGCACAGGAGGACCGAGGAGAGAAAGGATTTTGGGCGCTGTCAATCCAAAGCTATTGCATGTATACCAGTACCAATGTTGTTGTAAATACAGTGAAGTCTCACTTATACGAAACATTCAGTTATACGAAGAATTTCTCATTCCCCGGCGAAACCCCATAAATCCTATATGTAATTCACTTATACGAATAATTTTTGGTTCCCCCTCAAATTCGGATAAGTGAGACTTCACTGTAGTTAATAGTAGTTATTCACTAGTCAATAAAGTTAGTAGTTACTTGTCTCCGTTATTTTTGACCACGTGACATTGATAAAACAACGCTTCAGTTGCGAATAATTCAAGAAACTGTTACGATGAGAAAGTATCGTCAGATAAAGAACTGTTTGTGATATTTTATGCAAAAAATGATAATAAGTTTTATTGATTAGTTCAAGACCAATTAATGCGATGGACTTAAAATATTTCATCTCTTTAATAAATTTAATTACTTTTTTCACAAATTGAAAAGCTTTTTTTTTTAAACTGAATTTTTAAATAATTGTTGTTGCCTATCAACACTTCTCCTGAGTCTTCTTTGTTTTAACTGAATTCTAATTCTAGATGTTTCTAATAAGTGAACCTTTTTTTTAATAGATAGGATTTTTAAGCAACTCCCTAATGAATACCCACAGCGATCGGTATAATAAAAACATAAACAATAAATCAAACACGAAGTCAGTAATTAATTCTCCCCTCTAACATTCCATTCGATTTACAAATGCAAATTTCACAATAGCTGCTGTTCTATGTAAGTCAAGTCACGTGATTTCAGGAATTCAATTTGAGCTGTTTTTATATGAATGAAATAAAATTCAATGGAATAAACGGAAGGATATAATAATAGTATATAGTGAACATCCCTTATTTGGCTACAGATTCGAAAATAAACTTAATTTCATTTTAGAAACCACATTTTCTAATAGCGGAAGATAAAAATAATAATTAGATCTCTTACACAAGAAATAATACTTTAAGAAAGATATCAATCGCAAGGCACAAAGCTAAAGTTAGGATTCGCACTTTAGCTTTGTGCCTTGCGATTGATATATCTTTCTTGAATTATTCGGGCACGTTAAACTTCTTTTATTTAAATAATACTTTACTTCAAAAATATCGGGTATGAGTTTTAAAGTATTATTTCTTGTGTAATTTGAAGTTATGATACATGAATAATTAGATCTCTTTTTGATAAATTCTTTCGAACTTTAATCTAATTTAATTCTATAAGAAATAAATTCTAACAATTGATTTTGTCTTTATTAATGGATAGTTTCATTACATTAAAATAATAATTATAAAAAAATACTTAAGTAAAATTTAAAATTTTTCAGTGTATCGTTTTATCTCCATCTCAAAAAAAGAAACGTAATAAATAGCTTTGAAAATGAAGTACCCTGGGTATTTATTTCCATTAGTATTTGAATCAGAGTTTGAATTCTGTCAAACAACGTTTCAAGGAAAGGAAAAAAAATCATTTAAAATAAAGAAGTATTTGAATTGAACCAAAAAAAATTGAAAAGGAAAATGCCGAAGATAAAATTATAATTAGATCTTTATGAATAACATTCTAGATATTTCTATCAATAAAAAAGGGAAAAACAAGTTATTTCCAATTCATTTTAAAAAAATGAAAAAATTTAGGAAAACAGATTTTCTAAATTTTATGAGAAATGGAGGCTATTATATTAATTGTTTATCGTTATAAGACAAAAAAGAATTAACTTTTAATTAATAAATGCCACAAGTGAAGTCTTGAGATAGCTGTTTCATCTTTTCTTGGTGGTGCTCATCAGCCTAAGATCCTTTTAATAAATGAAGTGAATGGGGGGGGGGGGGGGGGGGGGGGTTCTTTAATTTTCTTAAAATCCCAACTTTTTTATATAAAAGAGTATTTAACATTAAAATAATTTATTTTCTAATTAATTAAGAAGACTTATATTTAATGCCGAGTATTTATTAATAAGTTATTATATTTATAATTATTATAATGTTATTATTATAACTATTTATATTAGATGATATTAATTTTAACTAATTCGATGAAATTAGTGAAGACATTGATTTATACCGATTTTTTCAATACAAATAACCTTCCACTGATTTCTTCGCATTTGTTTTGTGAGGCCTATATTTTACGTATATATTATAAAAATCAGTGATAAAGATTGGATGATTAATAAATTGGAATAAATTTTATTATTTTTTTTCCCTTTTGTTACTATAGAAAAAGAATTAGTTTGTTATTAAAAACTTCCTAGTTCTAATTCTTCTTCCATTTTTCTTCTTTCCACATTAATTAGAATCCGCCGCCAAAACACGTCTGAAAGTGAGACCGTTGTCACTTGTACGTGTTCGGTGAAGCGAAGGTCAAGGCTGTGTGTGTGTAGAGGGGGGGGGGTTGCTGCCCCGCACACGGACTTAATTACACTTTAATGAAATGATAAAAGCAGGAGGAACACCATTTCCTGCATCACTTACTTTGACCGCAGCTTTTCTGCTTCGTTGCCTCAAGGATTTAAAAGAAATACAAATAACTCATTCAATTTTTTAGTTTTAGTTTTTAAATCTTGGTTTTACAATAAGTGATTTTATTAAATAAAGCATTGTTCAATGTAAAATTATTAGTTTTCCATTAAATTTCAAAACAAAAATATAATAAGTTTAAAAAAAAAATCAATAGAGAAATTTTTATTTTATTTGTTCTAGCAAATTTGATTAACAAAGCTGATTGAAACTATCTTTTAATAAAAAATGTTCATTATCTTTGTTTTCTAAAAATCCGTTGAAATTCTTCTATTTATTTTGGATATTTGCTTTTAATTTAAAAACTTTGATTTCTTACAATAAAGTTCCGCTACAATTATTTATTCTTCTACAATCCTACTTTTGAAATGAGTTTCAATACATCAGATCAGTCCTTTGCTTTAGGACTTTTGAGTGAATCAATCAGAAGCTTTCGGCATTGGATGAAATGTGATCTAAGGCAGTCCGAACCTCAAAAATACAACGTTTTGGTTGTTAAAATAGGATTGTCAAGGGCCCCTCAAAATTCATCTTGCCCGAGGCCCCGCACCCTCCTAGCGCCTCCTAGCTATGTAGGTTTGATGACATCACTTACATGGTCCATTCTTAGTTCACAAGCACCAGCTAGTGTGCAAAGAGTGAACTAAAATGTTAAAAATATTTCAATCGTGATTTTTTATTTTTCTGATTGGACAGTTTTTATCCTTAAATCCATGACATGTTCAATATTTTGAAAGTTCTTTTAACCAGACATAATATTCCACTTGCCAGTCTATATTGACTGTATTTTGTTTAGCCAGTGAACTCTATTTAGTTTTATTTGAACTGACTTCTTTCTTTTCCCTTTTTACTATTTTTCAGTTTTTCTCTTTATTTTAATGACCTTGACCTTTAATAGGAGTCCCAAATTAGAACTAAGAGGGTGGTTGTTTCTGCTTTGATTTAGTAACAGTTCATTCATCTGATTACTTAAAAGTTAAAGAATATTTTAAATTAAAAATACTAATGGTAAAAATAGGAAGAAGTACTGGACATTGTTTCAATGTGGACTGAACTAATTCTATCACATGAAGATGCTTCTCTTACAAAAATACTAAGTTTAATGTTGGATGATTTTAATCTTCGCTTAAACAAAAACGAAAATAAAAATTGTGATAGTAATCAAATTCCAGTAAATTTTAATTAATTCTTTTTATTTATAGGAAAATCCTGTTTTAAAACCAAATTTTTTAATTTTTTTTTATTCTCAATTTAATGTTTACAATAATATCCTGTGAAATATCTCTGAAACATCAACATCCAACATAAAATGCCTTTAATCGAAGGTTCTTCTTTTTTGAGAAGAAAAAAATCCTGCATTGAGGTTTTAAATTCGAAGATGATTCAGTCAACATTGAAAGTTCTAATTAATTCTTTAAAGTTACAAAAAAGAACAATAAAATAGATCTTAACGAATACAATGCAAATTGTAAAGCTGAAATAAATAAATAAATAAATAAATAAATAAATAAATAAATAAATAAATATTTCTATTAGTAAATAAAATATAAAATCTTCAATCAGAAAAAAAAACCAAAAAAAAACCGCAATTCTGTATTGTACTATTTGACCGTTGGGGGTCGCCGAGGGTAAGGCTCCTGATAAACGGGTCCTCAGCCTGATCTAGAGAGGGCCGGGTGGACCTTAGGATCCGTTTGAAGGAAAAAAAATCCCCACCTCGCCAATAATCTCGCCCCAGGGGGGCGCCAGTAAAACAACAAAATTTTATTGTTGAATCGGAGATTCCGTTTTTTTTTTGTTTTTTTTTTTTTTTTTTGGGGGGGGGGGGGGTTGGTAGTTTGGGGGGGGGGGGGGGGGGGGGGCAGCCGCAAATATCAAGTGCCTAGGGGCCCTGGAGGGGGGCCTGACGAAATCTTGCTCCGGGCGCCAACAAACCACACCACGGCCCTGCTTTATCTAAAGATTGAATTCAACGGAAGCAAAACATCATTGCAACGAATCCTTCACTTGGAGCTGGGAATGAAGTAGGAAGAATTAATACATCTCCATTATATAGCCAAGCCAAGCTATTGAAAAATTATAAAATTATTTAAATAATAACAATAATATAAAATTAAAAATTCGTAGCTGTAGAAAATACAAAAACCATAATTTCTGTTATGTTTGTAAGATTCAGTTACGAATTTTAGCAATCAATTTCGCTGTAACCTCCTGGAAACATCAATCCAAAAACAAATCACGTCGTAAAGTTTTTCTTTCATGAAATGCACTTAAATGTTGATTATCAAAAACTCAATTGTAACTTGTTCAATAACTTAATTGTCATTTTTATTAAAATGAAATTTAGTAATCCAGAATTAATTGTGAAACAAGAGATTTTGTTTTTTGAATGGAGGGATTTCTGTATTACTTACATTGTATCTGAGGAAAATAATTGAATAAGTGCACTTGTTGTTAAAACATTTTATTAAATGTTAGAGTAGAATTCGTACGCCATATATTTAAGTTATTTAGTAATTGGTTTTAATGGGGGAATTCAAACATAAAATAGGATTAAAAAGATGATGAATGCAAAAAAAAAAAAAAAAAAAAACCCACTTAATTGAAGAAGTAGTTTTTGAGGAAAAAAAAGTTTTGAAAGTCACGTGTAAGAAAGAGCTAAGATTTACAAAGGCTGAAATGTGATTGGGTTAACATTAATCACATCTTTTTGGTAATGATTTGAAAATTTGAAATCAAATCAAAAATTTAATGGTTCAATTAATGATAATACAATCAAAAACAAAATAACAGTTAAAATTTGATTTCAAAAGTATAACGCAGTAATTTCCAGTTGGTAAATTGGAGATAAGGAATTTATAATAAAACTAATAAATTCATGACATTGAAACGTTTTGCGAAAACTATTGGTTCATTACTTATTACATTTTATAACGAAAATGGAAATGAACATCTGAGACAAATAACCACAGGATCCTAATTTCTTTGAAATATCAATCGAACGTTAATTGTATATTAGGCGAACTCTGTTTTATTAATTTCGTTATTCCTGTTTAAGATTTAATAATTAAAATAAACTTGTTTAACCCTAAAAATATCGAACTGGAATTTTGTTGTTAGTCCTCTTTTATTGTTCCAATGTGGTTTGTTTAATGGTGGAAGATAGTTTATCAAAATAGATAATAGATCATTTCTATTTACTTCGCCGTTTTTGACATATTTAATTTAAAATTATCATTTGCATATTAGTAAGAAACGAAACTGAAAATGGGTTTGAATTCCCAGATGAGAAATAAAAAATACAGCCAATCATTAGAATACTCATTATTTTAGAGAATTTATCCACCAATGTCCTCATAAATTTCACTTTGTTTTATGAATTAGAGTTGTAGAGTAACTAGTTCAGAAACCAAAATTTCAATTTCTTACTTTTTTTTTTTTTTTCTGCTACTCTGCTTTCTTAAAAAGAAATGTACAATAAAGAAAGGCCAAAATTTTTCTACAACCATGAATTCATGTTTCTTCGATGTAATATTTAAATATTCCTTCGTTTATCGAATTTGACCAACTAGGGACCACGGAACTAGCTCAACCTGACAACGTCAGGGCGAAACTAGTGAAAGTCAAGAAGGGTGGGTGGGTGAGATTCACATCCCGTCCAGAATAACCCTGAGATAGTAAGTCCCAGGGAGAAATGGACGAAACACAGAAGAAAGAAACAACGCCGGGATTCGAACCCAGGTTCCGACACATCGGCCACACGGCAGACCGCGTCTAGACCGCTCGGCCATGCCGGAACGGCTTATTATTTTTAATAAATACAAAATTTTGGAACCTTCTTGACTGATCGGCGCAGCTCTGTGACGTCATTTGTGAATGGCCTACTCAGGGCCATAACTAGCATTTTTGGGGCCCTGCGCAAGACCTCATCACTGCCTCCCCCCCCCCCACCAAATTTTATACGAGACAGGACAGTAGTAGGGAAGGGGGAGGTGGGGCTACTATTTTCGGACAGGTTTCCAAAAAGTTGTTGAAAGGCGTACAGTTTTTTTAATGCGAATTTTTTCGATCTTTCTGGCCCCTCCTCTCTCCCGTCTGGGCTCTGGGCACATGCCCCTGCCTAGTTACGGCCCTGGGTCTACTGATGCGGAAGAATACGTAGGATAATGCTGAAGTAGGATAATTTGTGTTGGTTTGGGATAGATGGGATATCCTTCTATTATGTGTGTTTACTATATTAGACCGTATTGTTTTATTAATTATTTTAATATCATTTAAAATTTATTTTAAATTTTAATATTTTGCAGCTTATTATTGTACACTTATAGTATTTATTTAGTAGATATTCATAAAATGTATCAAAATAAAAATAACAGCAAAATAAACGTGTTTGGGTTTTTTTTTTTTTTCTTATATAATTAAGTTTTCAATTAAAAATATTAATTTGAACTTCTTAATATCAAAAAACTCTTTCAACAATAATGAAATTTTAATTGAACGTGTGAGGGGTGAAAGGATTATCGACAATTGAAGAATATAAACCACACACAGGTTCTCAAACCGAAGAACGTGCGATGAACTGGCGTTGCCTCATTTTCTTGAGAACCGGTTCTTCTGTTGTATTTGGTGATGAACAAAGAAAAAGAGTAAAACAAAACAAAAGTTAAAAATAAAACAGTTTTCAAATTGCAGCAAATGGGAAATTTAATAAATCCTACGAAATGTTGTAAAGGGGAATTTATTGTATCCAATGCATTTTATATCCTTTAGTTTCCTTAATATGGGCAACAGGTGCACTCGTTGATTTCAATTCGGCTCTGGGTTTTGATTCCACTTGATTATTATAAATAGACGAATAATAAAAATGAAATCGATCGATGTCTTCTTCCTCATTTGCATTTTCAATGTTGTTTCTTCTTTTTTAAAAGATTTGTAATTATTTAAAAACATTAATATTTCAACAGATTATATTTGAAATTTAAACACAAATTAAATATTTGTAATTCCAAAATAATTTTTTTTCTTCGAAAGTTCGAGTAATAAATTTTTAAAAGGATAAATAGTTTCCTTAAAAGATAAATTGATTGATTTCTGTTATGAATCAGTTGTTTTCTTTTGATAACCTACCTTGGCCTTGTGTCATTCATGCCTTTTATCTTTTACCCATAATTCCTTTCTCCCAGTGTGCCTTGCCCCAATCGCGGCACATGGCAGAAGCAGCGGCGGCCGATCTACCAACGCTTCGTGACAATGGAGAATAACCATTGCTTTTAAAATACAAAACTCGCTGTCCGAGTGTCGTCCGGTGTTTCTCGTGTGTAAGGATTTCATTTGCAGTGAGATTCTCTTCCTTAGCAGTGCATGGGAGGAGAAAGTGGTTCACACTCTTTCTTCCGTCAGCGTTGTTGTTGTCTAACCTTCACCAGGGGGGATTTGACGGTAAGAATGATTTTATTTCTCAACAACAAATTCCAAAGAGAATCAAATAGAAGAAAAACAACTATTGAAAATAATGTACGTCCACGTTTGGATTTTGGCATTGGTTATGTTTTTTTAAAATAAACAAACAATTTAATTATAAAATATTTAATTGGTATTAGAAAAATACCCCCCGGAAATTAATTAATTTTTTGTTAATTATATTATTTGCTTTTTTTTTTTTTTTTTTTTTTTTTTTTAAAAAGCCAAAATAAATACAATACGAAATAGTTGATTTTGATGATTTCAAGATGTGTGCTGCATCACGAAGGCCAATGTTGGGGCTTTAACATATTTTGTGAGTGAATGGACGTAGAAATTTTGAATGTTTTCCAGTCAGATGAATTATTGTTGTATCGTCTGCTAATTTTTGAAGTGAATTTTGTTTCCTGACTCTTCTGAAGAGAATGTTTTGCTTTATTTTTGTATTTATTCCAAATATAATCGTCTTCTGATATTAAGGAATTGTTTCACTTCTCAAACAAAAAAAACCTTCAACTAATTTAATGCTTTTTTTTTTATTATTCAAATTCTTTATTGGAAAGTGTATTTATATATATTTGATTGCAGTAATATTATTATTTAAATTCGTTTGAATAAGTTAGTAGAATTTTCATTTTGTTTTGCCTTCTAACCACACCCTCCCATAAATTTCCCCGGCTTCTGCAGGTCTTACTACAAGTCTTACATTCTAAAGTAATTCTATTCGCTGTAATCTCACAGAAAGAATTGTTTTCTGATCTTAAAAGGAATTGTGGTTTTAAATTTTCATCCAGTTTTTCTAAAATTATTACAGAAAAACGAAAACCAGAAAAGGAAATATTCTCAAGCGCTGTTTTCTGGTCTGAAATGAATCGTAACGCTGAGTGAGAAGAGATTACGATTTGACATCCGCGGTTTTAATTGGCTTTTTTTGGATGAAGAATCATTATTAAAATTCCAAACAAAACTAAATTGGAAATTTAAAGAATTCTATTTTCTTTTTATTCATTCGCTAAAAACATAAGCATTTCAGTATCAATCGATGTCGTAAATGTTTTATTAATCAAAGATAAGTAAAAGATGATGAAATCTTATGAATAAACCCATTCAGAAATCAAAGAAACAACTTTTTATTAATTTGAAATGAGGAAAACGAAGTCAATGGAACAGTTGGGAGTTGTTTACTCACATCTGTTTTTGCACGAATGTCATCGATGTATCTTTTTATTATCGTAATATTTTATTTCTTATTATGATAGTAATGCAATGACACAAAATAATTTATAATAAAAGATAGTATTAATATTGGAAACTCTTTATTCTTTATTGAAAAGAGAAAACTGTTTATTTCGTTTCGGGCACGGTAAATGGGAAATCGAGAAATTTCTGTTGTTACGATCTGTTAAAGATTTTGTTAATGTTTCTGAAGAATTTCTAGTGATGTTAAATAATCCTGATTCCTTTTTTTTTTCTTTTTTCTTTTTTTTTAAATCTTCATGAAAACGATATATTATTATTTTTTTGTTTTGTTTTGATGGAAGTAGCTTTTATACATCTTGAAATGACTACGTTTGAATTTTAAATAGAGATGATTAAACTGGTCAAACTACTTTTTTTCGCAGATCTTAACATTTTATTGTTATAAAAGAGATTATTAGAACTACTAAGCTTTCTTACTGAGGCCAGTCCCGTATAAAAATTTGCCCAAAGGTCGATTTTGTTCTGGAATCTTCGATTCTAAAATGAATGATTTAACCCTATTGAGCAACTGAATTAAATTGTCGTTTACGAAACAGGATATTACGAAAAAAAAAATAATTGTTTTACAAATTATGGTTTTTAACTGACCTGTGTTTTTAGCTGAAGTAAAACCAAGCATTTCTGTCATTTCAACGTTTTTTTTTTAGTATTGTTTTAGATTGTAACGATTTTTAATATATATTTTAAAGTTCAGCTTTTTGTTTTAAAAGAAAACGTGAGTTTTCATCTTGGTTTAGTAAAAAGTTTCTTTTAAAAATTTCCTCGTTTCAATCCGAGATAGATATATAAATCCTTCCTATTGCAATTATTTTCTTGGATAAAATAAAGTCAGATCTTGAGGAAATGCAATTTTACTGATATTAAATAATTTTATAATTGCTTCCTTTAGTTAGGATTAAGTGTTTGGGATAACTCTTGATAAACAGCTTTCAAAACATCAAATGCGGATTTATAATAGGAAGTTTATTATAATGGCCGTAAAGAATTTTATAAATAAAAAATGTTGCAAGGAACTTATACTGTATTTATGACACTGTTCTCCTCTCCCATGAAAATACTGACTTGGCCAAAAGTATTAGACACCCTAAAATAACTCACTTAGTTTTATATATATATATTTATTTAGAGAAAAATCAAACTATTCGTCTTTAACAATAAGCTATTTTTATTATTTTTCTCTATTTTGTGGACCCACCCTTTGCCTTCATTACTGCAGCTGTTCTGTTTGACATAGCAACTTCCTTCTGACTCTCTTCATCCTCATATGTCGTTCTATTCTATTTAAGTGTTTCTTTAGATGTAAAATATCCTACAGGTGTTCAATCGGATTAAGTCAGGTGATTGTGCAGATCAGTCAACACAACTCAATACCGTTTTCACAAAACCAACTCTTGGTAGCCGCCAATTTTGACACATGGTGTGTTGTCCATGTTGATGTCTCCAAATATCTTGGTAATTAATGGCTGTAAAGCCGTTTCTAGAACAGAAATATACTTGTAGCTATTATGCAACCTTCGCAAATACATATTTCACCTCAGTTACCGGCGGCCGCAGCCCCAAATCATAAAACTGCCTGCCCCGTGCATCACCTATTGGCACCATCCTCTTCGGAAGATATTCTTCGCCCACTCTTCGTCTCACACAGGACACACCAGGGGTAGCAAATATCGGAAAATTAATGAAAATAACATAATTTCATTATCATATGTACATTTCATAAATACTTACTGGGGATGTTTTAAACATTATTTAGGAAGAAAAACAGAGGCAACGCAAAACGTACCTCAAAGTTGGATTGATTGGATGAGACAATATTGGACCAATTCTCCTCTGTCAAATGGTTGATGTCTAATAACCCATTCTAAGCGAGACTTTTTGTTCTTCTCAGTCAGCCTCGCCTTGCAACCTTTGAGACAAACTTCTCCAAACCTTCTTCTAGTATTAATAGATCTTCCAATTTCCTCCAATAGTTCAGCAAAGCGCTCGAAAGAAGTTTTCTTCCAATTTTTTAATGCCACTCGAATTATTTCGTTGCTCACAAGTCACTCTTTTTCTATTCATTCTCGTTCTATTCACCTGTTTTATAATAATTCGTTACATTTAACACTTTCATCGATTTCTATTTGAGTCTTTCGTTGTAAAAACGGAATTCATAACCATTGATGTTCGCTTTTTTTTTTGGATATTGTTTGCAGCTAAAACTCTAATCTTTGAAACTACAACCTACACAATTCAATGTGAGCACATTTACATCCACTGTGAAGACAAACTGAAGCTTTTTCAGTAATTACCAATTACTACCCATTTATACGTCACTTGTTTGACATCCACTTTAAAAGCCTATCTATTGCATAACTCGTCGTTTAAAGATGCCGACAAATTAATAATAAAACAATAGAAAGGTTTCCAAGAATTAGTTTTGAAGGTAGAGTAAAGAAATACTCTAATTGTGATTGCAATGTTTTACGATCCATTATTTATAATAAGGAATTTAACGTGCCTAAAAATTCAACAAATGATAAACAAGGAAGGCACAGGGCTAAGTAAAAGGATTTCGCAACCCGAGCTGTCACCGGGAAGAGGCTGGGACAGCAGTTTGGCTGGCTGACGAGTCCTAAAGAGAACAAAACGAACATCCAAAGTCTGTTCCCGCAGCGAGATCCTTAGCTTTGTGCCTTCCTTGCTTATCATCCATTATTTAGTTCAGTGATTTTTGTTATCTGTTTCATCAAACACTGATATTATTATTATTATTTATAAATGCGATAAACATGATAAGGAAACGCATTACACATTGAATGACTCAACGATAAATCAGATAATTTAAAAAAAAGGGAGGAAATTAAAATAGAAATGGAAATAATAATAAGTTTATTGAAATATAATTGTTATTTAATAAAATAACCCAAAATCAGTATTAATAAATGTTGAAATTACAAAGTGATCAAAGGTAAATTGCCGGATTTGTTTGGCGGATTTCCTGAATAAAAGCAATACTGTGTTATTTACAAAAACCACGAAGTTACAAACTAAATTATCATTGTAGAACAGAGGTGTACAACCTTAGGAAGTCTGTGGATCAATATTTTTATGAAAGTTCTAATGGAAATTCTCATCCTCCAACCCCTTATACGAATATGTTACTAATTAACAATTTCGTAATGTCATTTATAATAATTATTAATAATAAATGTAATTTACATAAACGTCAAATTATCAAATAACAGTATGGTACAATTGAATGAGAAACTTGGCGCTCCGTAAGTTTTGTTCATTTCTCAATGTCTGATATTTCAATGCGCTTCAAATGTTTGTTTCTATGTCTGTGCATCGCTGTTGTAGAAGATGCATTTTATTTGTAAGAATAGTTTATTATAACACGGATAGAAAAAGTTCTTCTATTTATTATTTGCTGATTGAGAGAAATCGAAGGTCTTTTATTCTCTAATAAACTGTAGCTTCTGAGCAGAGGAATTAATGGATGAAATAAGAAGGATAGATATTCAGAAATCTTTCTATCTTCTGATCTTCATAGAGAACGTTGATAAATTACGTCATCAGAAGTATTGCAATAGTGGATATGGCTATTTACTTTATAATCATGGCACGTACAACTATAACAGGTAATCTTCCTACCTTCATAGATAAACATTCATAGTTTAGAATGGGTGAAAAAGTCACGATCGAATAGTATTTATATGCAATAAGATATTTTTTGCAAATGAAGACCGAACTATTCGGATGCGATTTGTCATAATAGTTTATTCCGTTTCCGATTGAGTTCTTTCTATGCGTTTGTCAAGTCATTGTTGTTTGTGTGTTGGCTATGAAAAGTTCTGGTGTTGTCTTTTTGATTTTAGTCACGACGGATACAAACGATTGAGTCTTAATGTATGAGTGTACGAAAAAGAACGAACTGGCAAAACATATTAAAAAAAAACAAAAAACAGAAAACTTTTTTCATCGTTTTAATAAATCAGTTCCAAGAGAGGCTAATTGAAAACGAAAACTTCAGTAATTTGAAATAGTTCTAATTTGAAAGACCTCAAAATATATATCGATATAACAACGTCAGTGGCCGTTTAGATGACGATTTTCTTTCGAGAAATGATTCAAGAAAGTGGTCGGAGGGAAGGTGGATTCCAAGAACCTCCACATGTGTCATTTGATTGAGAAAGCAGGTGACCCCATACATATGGACCCAGTTTTATAAATGAACTAAGTGATGATGCTATGGATGTGAGGCATATGGAACCTGATTGGCTGCTCGTCTAAGATTCTGATAAGATGAATCTGCTCCCATTCTTGGAATGTTTATTTGTGGGTCAAGAACAATCCTCATTATTCTGGAAAAAATCAGTAACACCACCCTCATGGTATGATATTGGCAGGAATTACGAATGAAATTATCATTGGGCCTTTTTTTTTCAAGACTGCTGTGGCTAGTGAATTCTACCTCGGCATATTGTTGCGCTGATTGCTCCTGGAATTCAACATAGTTGTTGTTCTTAATGCTGCGATCCTTCACCAGTAGGAGGCTACAGGTCGTGACTGGACTCCCGTTAGAGAACGACTGAGCACCCAGTTTCAGTAAGGATGGGACGAAGGGCACCTCCCAAGTGGTCGCCTCCAAGTTCTGGCCTGACAACTGCAGCAACTGGTTGTGGTCCTTCGACAACGAAAAATTGGTGAGATTCGGATGAACTCATGTGTAGATTTCAGCCTACACACAAGCATAGAAATAAACAGTCCAAAGCTTTTGCCTTAACAAGACGAGGCCTCTTCAGTGAGAATCTCTCTATTCGGATGAACTGTTTTGCAGATTTACAAAGAGATTCACCGCGTCTTACGACGATCACCGAGCAGATGCAAATGGCGACGAATCCAACTGTGGGCGGAAAATGACCATCAGTCCACCGAGAGCGATTGAGGGCTGCAATGACACCAGTATATGGACATTGTTATTGTCATTTTCGTTACTAAATCTATCCTTGTAAAGTTTTGAATTTATTTTCGCATGTCATTATTTTGAAGCGTTACAAATATAAAATATCCGATCGTGATTTACAGCCCATCCTGTAAAATAGATCGTACTAAGAGCTCTTTGAATTTCATAGTGATGGTTTTGCCTGTTCACTTCTGTTCTACTGAAGCTGTCTAATGATGTTATTTTGAAGTTGAAATGCCCAGAGACAGCAACAGACATGAAACTGTAGGTAAAAATGAGTCTGAAGAGTGAGGCACTGTGAAAAACTCTTGCCTGTTCTCGAGAGTTCTGAAATTCTTCTGAAAGCAACTCCAGCAACATGAATTCATTTGAAGAATATGGCATTTTATGGTCGCGCACAAAAGCCTTTGGCCAACAAAGGCAATTTCAAGCGCCAGCGTTAAGCTTCCGTTACTTCAGTGTGCCGTCACAACCTACGTCACAGTTCAAAGAGCCCATTGTTATGGTCCGTTGCTAGGGTTTTCGCATTGGGAACAGCTATAATCAAGCAAGTATCTATCGTGGTTTTTCTTTGAGAAAAAGACCCAAAAAATAACAAAGAAAATATCAGAAAGCATTTTTAAGATTACAGGAAAGCCCACCTAATGAGAATTTTAGACGAAACCGTAAGATAAAAAATGCTGTATTTTGGAATATTTTTGAGGTTCATAATGCCATAGATCACATTGCACCCGATGTCAAGAGCTTCTGATTGGTTCACTCATAGAAGATGGAGAAAAAGTAATTTGTGTCCATTTTAAAAAGGAATCTGTCTGTTAAACGGCACTCGGGAGATTGCAACTGTTATTCTGTGCATTAATTCCTGTGCATTCTCCTTTTTGATAAGAAACTGACTTTCAATGATCCTTCATTTTTACCAGTCTTTCGATACTAAATTAATGATTAATTTCACCTTTATTGTCATTTACTTTCTTCACAAACCTCAAGTTCTCGTTGGAGAACTTGAAAATAAGTAACTTCTCTTAGAGACACATTATAAACATTTACCAGCTGTATAATATTCCAGCTCACCATTTAGTTTTTCCTGGGTTTTTTTTATTAAGCAGACTGCTCGAATGGATCGTTAAAAATCTATTAAGTCCTATTTTACAGTTTTCAACGAGTTCTTTCTAGTTAACAAATTTCGGGTATTTACAGATAGTTGAATTCTATTTTTGTAGCTTTGAAATATAACGTTCAACAAAATACTCTTGATATTCTTTCCATCGATTTGAGAAAGCATTCTGCAGTCAGATGCGAACATAATGTCTGTTATTTCAGCGTAGTATTGTAAACTTCAACTAGATTCCTAGATAATATCTGATGACTTTGTTAATTTCTTAGCCAAATGAATTATGAGCAAAACCTGTGAGCGATTGAAAGCAGTTCTCTCATTTGGATCCATTGTAATAAATAGTATTCTTCTACAATGAATATCATTCGACGCTACAACACCTACTTTGCCTTGAACACAAAATCTACTTCGTCAAAATAGCCTCGTACCTTATTCCTCATAGTTTGTTGAATTTTAACCGTCATTGCTACTCATTTTATTCTTTTATACATCTCACTCATCTTATCCATTTCATTTAGCTATACAACCTACCCCATTTTTTTTTTTTTTTTTAATTTTTATGTTTTCCGAAAGATTTTTATGTTTTCAAAATTCATACTTTCAAATCTTGTTGATATTTTTTTATTTTTGTTGTTTCTTATCATTTTTATCAGTTTTTACTTTAATTCTGACTGTGTTATAATAGTCCTTTTCTTTAATTCACTGTCTTTACTGTCAAAATAACTTTGTAATTTTACTTTCGTGAATTTTGATTTCCTCTTTATTGTTACATCACTCACTCATCTGCCGGGTTGAGGCTTCCATGGAAACATTGTCCATGAAAGATGTCGACAGATAGTGGAACCAGTCCTCTTCTGCACCCTTTGGTCCACGGCTCCTAATTCCTTAGTGAAAGCAACCCGTTGACTCAGCCACTCTAGGTAGGATTCTGGTCTCCCTCCTTTTAATATTTTGGGAAAGATACTGAGGTGGTTTCCTATTTGCCATCATCAGGAAGCCATTATGGAATGGTTTTAGATCTGAAGGGAAAGATTAAGAAGCAGACAAACAGGAAGGGAATGAACATCCAGGCCGACCTGGGATTCGGACTCAAGTTCTGACACATCGGTATCATGACCACAAGTTATGCCGGAACGTCTTATTGTCACGTATATAATTTATTTTATCTTTCTGGCGCAACATGGGCAATGCTGCTTTCAAAATACAAAAATTATCTAACTACAGTCTGCATTTATTTCTTGAATAAAGGATTATTAGATTATTATTGACATTAAAACATTGTAGCGGTTTGATCATTTAGACACTTCACCACTGACAATTGTCACCTTCATAAACCTCTCGAAAATCATATACCATAAAATTTAAGTTTATAGAAAAACAGGATTCTTTTTAATACGAAAAGTTATTTTTAATGTAGTCTTGTAATCAATAGGAACCACATTAACGAGTCTGTCTTTGAAACATTCCGGATAAGGCTCTTTCTTGCAATGGACCACTTGAGGTTTACGCCCCTATCGACGTCACGTATGACGTGTACCCCACATGCGGCGAGAGCTTGTGCGATAAACAAACATATAACTTTGTGTGAATTACTTAAAAAAATCGTCGATATTTGATATTTCAAGACGATGGTTCAGTACTGTGCAGATCCTTATTGTAATAATTCTGTAAAAACGCTTGGAATATCCTTCTTTAATATAATATTTCTTCTATATCTACCCCGGTTAAAACAAAGCACGTGGCTTTGTTTATCCCACATGCGAAGCAGTAGCCTGGTGTGATATATTGTAACTATGAAGCCCCGCCTACCCTCAAGTGGTCCATTAAATTACATCCTTCTGTGAAAATATATTGCTGTCGTCTTCTTCGATAGGCGATAATCAACTCTATATCCAATCTGAAAATTTTGGAAGGCTTACAATCGTTGCATCCAAATCAAATCTTTTAGTTCAGCCTCTATATCTACTAGGGTTAAAACGAAGCACGTGGCTTTGTTTATCCCACAAGCCAAAAAGTAGACTGGTGGGATATTTTGGAACTACGAAGCCCCGCTAATGGACGAAGTGGTCCATTGCGTAACATTAGTTTCAAGAACCATTCCTTATTAGCGATCCATTTGAGAGCTATTGCGACTGTAACAACTCCCGAACGGAAGGGAAAATGCGGACACAGTCGTCTGTTTGTTTCCGCAAGTTTCGGAATTTTTTGCTGGACAACTACTGACTGGATCGACTCGAAATTTGGATAGTAAAGTGTCTACTATACAATCTATATTTTTATTCGACCGTGTCTATAACAGTTTGCGGACATATCGACTGTGTTGCATTTTTCTGGATAGGCAGAAATAAAAAATATTCATTGTATAGTAGACACTCTAAACTAAAGCTTATCCAAATTTCAAGTCGATCCAGGAAAAATTCCCAAACATCACCTTTTTCCGGTGGACAGTCGTTGAGGTGAAGTTTAGGATTTAATCGTAATTTTGTGCTTTAGCTTTTATTTATTTCTATTGAACTTAATCAAAATTTGTTTGATGGTTTCTTTGAATATTAATTTGCTTCTTAATTCCAATCCATTGGTTGTAGTTTCTCGTGATTATTCACATTTTTTTCCTCGTGTTTGTCTTAGAATCTTCGCTGTTAATTTTTATATCGAGTCTTTTTACTTTTGTTGGTGAATATTTCTTAATTATAACACTTTTAAACTAACATTTCTTGGTATAACACATCTGTAATAATACATCATTTTGTACAGAATTGAATGTTTTTGAAATCAATGATAAATCTTGTAGGGCCAAACTGTCCTTGGAATGATCTTCCCAGACAATGCTTTCCTTAAAAAACCGTTATTGGTCTTTATACTAGTCCCTCTTTTAATGCTATGTGGCTTTTTTATGTAAGTAATTCCTAATTCAGAGATTATCCAGCAGAGAAATTAAGTTTCTTAATGCCTTTATTCCATTTTCGTAAGATTAAAATTTATATTTTCAACACACAATTAAATTAAAGGTATTTACAATAAAAATATGTTTACATATTAAAACTCCCGGGAACTGCTTTTCCATTTTCTTAATAAATGTTTAATTATTTATCAATTGTGGATGTATAACTTAGAATTTTATTTAATTCTCATAATGTTTGTTGGATTTATTTCGTGTTTCCAATCAGATAATAAAGTGCTGTTCCATTATTCTGTGAATTCTTCCAGTTTTGATTGATATGATTCAGATTTTCCGTGTTGATTATCGGATTTATCTTTATTCAATTACTATCTAAAGTTGGATCCTTAATTTTTAACAGAGAATATGGGATTTTTATTTTTTTTTTTCAAAATATTACAATTCTTTGAAATTTATTTTCCAATATTTGATTGAACTTTAGATATCTAATAATTTCTAATTTCTTTGTGAAATTATTTGTGATTCCTTTTAAAACCTTGCAGATATTTTTAAGCGATTGGAAGGATTTTATTAAGCGATTTTTAATAAAATGTTTGTTCCTTGTTTTGAAAATAAAACTTATTCCAAGAATTCTTAATTTCGTGGTTTAATAAACCACAGCCAATGGAAATCTGTGGTTTCTCTTTATGAACTGGATTTACTTCTAGGGTAGCCATTGCATTCACTTATTTTGATTACTGTTATATTTAATTTATTAACTTTGTAGTTTAATTATCAACGAAATTTCAGTTCTTGCATAAAATTACGAAGTTTGATATTGAATCCGAAGAATATCTTTATGAAGAAATAAAATAAAACCATTATATATTAGTTATATCATAACACAATATAGTGTGTGTTTCATTTCAAACAGTGGTTATTAGCTCAAAAATAATTGTTTATTTATTTATTTATTTGCTTGTTGTTGTTGTTGTTGGTTTTTTTTTTTTTTTTTTTCAGTTATTTATTCAATTAATATTTGTTTCAATTGAAGACTTGTACATTAAAATGTTCTAATAAGTGTTTCTTAAATATTTGCGCTAATTAGATAATTAGTGAAAGCTTTTTATATCTCCTTAAATTCTATGTTAAGTAGGTTGGGGTTTTTTCAAAATAAAAAGAAAAATTTTCTTATATAAAAAAAAAAATCAAAGAAATTATAAAAAAAAAAACCATAATGCGACAAATATTATTAACGGATTACGTCTTTTTTACTTAGTTAGAATAAGAACTGACATATTTTATAATATACTTTTTATTGTAATCCGATTGCCAAAAATAGATAAAATAAATGATCCTATTTAACCGATGTAATTGAAGTCCACTATTTTTTGGACCATGAGATATTCAAAGCAGAAAAAAAATTCCTCTACAGACAAACAACGAAGGAAACTTTCTGCTTTCATCGTCAAGACATTCATCAAATACGCGGAAGAGCAAATATGTATTAAAAAATATACGTATACCGGGTGATTCATAAAGTACTGGTGGTTTTCATCGCCCCATATCTTTTAAACTACTGCTCATAAAAATCTGAAACTTTTTATGTAAAATCGTCAAACGTATAAGAATATATTTTCATATTATTATTTATTCATTATTATTGAAATTCATTTTATTTGCGTTCAAACCCCAATATATCGTATATTTAAATACCTGTTGTGATGTTGTTTAAACTCTAAAAGTCTGGATCCAATATTCAAATGATACAGAAACCTAATTAGGAAAATTTAATCTAAACACTTTTGTCATTAATTCCTTTGTTTAATTTAAAAAAAAAATAACTATTTTTTTTGAAAATGTATTCTGACAAATGACTTTTTTGGGAGACAGTCGAATAATTAGCCCCTGAAAATACCCTATTCCTATGTTGTTTGGGCCTCTGAACTCGATGGTGAAGTCCGTTTGTCGATCCGACCTTCCGTTCGGGAGTTGTTAAGGATGCACAGGACAAACTCAATAGGTACCGATTGCTACCACAACAGTTCCCAAATGGGTCGTTAAAAATATTTCCCATTCGAAATATATCACATTAAAGAACATGAAACAAAATCTACCCTATTGTCAATGGAAATTAGGATATTAGGGAATAATCCAACCAAAACTCTAGACAAGAAAACGTTTACAAGTTATTTGCAAGTAGAGACGAAGAAAAATTCGGCGTATTTTAAACTCTCTGGATATTGAAGACACATTCTAAACTATTCATATCAAATTCTTAGGCTTTCGTTCAGAGAAACAGTAAATGTATGATCTTACCCCCTGCTCCAATAATGGAATCTTCCCCCAAAAAACAAAACATTGGAAGTTATCTCCCCTCACAAACACATCATTTTGTACTCTGATAGTCTTAAGAGCAAAAAGCTTCAGTGTCGTTTAATAGATGTTTAACAACCTTATTTTATGTAAAAAGACTAGAAAAAGAAAGGGTAGATATTACCTATAAAAAAATTTCCACACTATGTATTTAGAACAGAAACATCAAAACAAGCTTCATTCAGTTGGTTCTCTTTTTCTATTGTAGTTGATAATTGTCGAGATGATGTTTCATTAACACAGCAGAAACACCCACGCATTTATTGATACAAGAGCAACCTTTGCATTGCTTCATGGAAAGTATAAACCAATGAAAACCAAACACATCGTCTTAAACCAACCAATCAATTATTCATAATTTTTTAGGAATGTACAAAACAAGCAAACAAAAAAAATAACCACATCAATTAGGTGAAAGATGAAGGTGCAAATAATGGCTGAAATTTTTCTACTTTGCTTTTTGAGTTAAAATATTAGCTTAAAATTGGGTTTCGTTTTAAGTCTTTCGGTTATTTATATTTCGGTATATTAATCCTAATCTTTTAAGAAATGAATTGATTTAATTGCTTTCTTTAGATTAGGTTGGAATCAACGCGTATTTTGTTGCTCGACTTGTTTTCTAATTCTGTGAATTCCATGATCAGAAAGAACTTATTTTGAAATTTATTATAAATTTTAAATTTTAATATATTCATTGTTACTTTTGTTTATAAGATTAAATAATATATGAATATATAGATAGGATGGTCAGAAAAAAAAAAAATTCATTTAATTCAAAGTTTAATAACTTCAACAATTGAAATCTGTTGCAGTTGAGATTTGGCCACACATCAACGGACGGATACAATTGCTGCAAGTTTCAAATATCGTAGGTTCTACAGTTTTGTTAAAGCTAAAAAATTAAAAACATAAATCTAAAAAAATGGCATCCTGCGGAATATTTTGCAAGAACTGTAAACGTGAATTGCGTGATAATGTAATGAAACAATGCTTGTTTGAAAAAATAAACAAAATGATTACTTACATATATATATATATATATATATAAACTAAGTGACTTAGAATCATCTAAATCAAAAGACCCCCGATTTCATCAACAAGGATGAATGGCCGCCTCTGTCCCTCGACTGTAATCCGATGGACTAATCAGTTGGGATTCCATCATAAAGAAGATTTACAGCCATCACAAAGACAAATGGACTTAAGGAGAAATGAGTAGAGCATGGGACTTTAGATGAGGTTCATCTGCTCGTGGATTGACTGAAAAGGGTTCCGTTGTCTAAGTAAAATAGGTTACGTTTAAATTCACTTTCCTCTGGAATTTATTTTTAATTTTTTTAGCTGTAATAAAACTAGAATAGTATTGAAAACAATGAATGCTTAAGATTTGAATTGTTGAAGTTATAACGGTTTATATTTTATATGAATATAGTTATTCAGTAGTAGTCCTTTTTTAATACGAGTAAATTATGTAGTGAAAAGAGGTCTGTTAATGATAATAAATCAGTTTGAGCTAAAAGTACTCAGAAGCAGATGACTCCGAAGCATCTCAGTCTTCCCTCAATCATTCATTTATCAAAAATCATTTGAGGACGAAGCCAACAACTTCCTCGTTTAATTACGAGACTTCGTTTGGTCGAAAACTTGACATTGTGAAAAGTAGTTAAAGCATATTAAGTATAGTTAAAGTGTAAATAGTAAAAAGTTAAGTTTTATGATTTATTTATTTAAAATAAAATAAATACTTTTTGTCTTTATTTGTATCTAATTTTCTTTTGAGTGATGCTTATTATTTATTTGTAAAAATATAAAATAAAGCAAAGACGTAAACATAAGATTTCTTTTATAAGTGACTATTATTATAAAGTGTTGAAGGAAATGGTTGTTGGTGCTCATGGGGTTAGAGGAGAAACACACTTCGTAGCAAATTACAAAACGTAAAAAATAAAAAGAAGCTATTAGAATGGAATAGTGGACATTTCCTCATCTGAGGAGATTGTTTTTGTTTTTGTTTTTTTTCAGATTGTTTTTATTGTGTTTTTTCTCATTGATAATAGAAATCATTTTCTTGTCTTATTTCTTTATATTTTTCTGAAATCGTATTATAAATTTACTGAATTTCAATTTTTCTATCCTAGTTTTCCTTCGGACCATCATTAGTTTAATGGAAACCCTTTTAAATAAATAAAAATATCTTTCTTCTATGAAAACTTATTCCACTCAAAAAAATCCCAAAGTAATTCACAAACCAACATTATTTCAATGTATTTCCTTAATGAAATAAATGGATAAGAAACAAAAGTAGATATTTAAAATAGCATAAATAAATATAATTTTAAATAAATTTAGTTATTCATGTTTAATATTCACTCTAAATTTGCTTATTTATAACGATGTAGCAAAATTTAATAAATTATATTAATTAAACATTAATTAATTATTACGTTACTTAATAACTAAATTTGTTCATTAATTAACAAGGAACGGAGGCGTAGCTTCCGTTAAAAAAGAAAAATCCTCAAAGTATTATTTTGAAGCCCCTTTTGAAGTACGGAGTGGGCCCCCCCCCCCCCCCCCTTTCCCAGCTTTGGTTCTCACCTTAAAAGTTTTAAAAATTTGATATCAAAATATCAGTATATTTTTCCATTATCATAATCATATTTGAAAAATCAGTTTTTTATTTAATTATTGAAATGTTAGTAATATAACTAATGGTATAAAGACGGTTTTTATAAGTTATACTAAAAGTTTGTCATATTCTGCCATATTCTGGGAAGTTGAGAAACTGGGTTTTTTAAAAGGCTCAAGTTTCATTATTACAACCTTAATAATAAAAAATAATAATAAAAAAAAACTAAGTTCAAATAAACAAGAAAAGCAATAAAAACCATAATAAAAATGGTTTAAGTGGCTAAGTTTAAATATAAAACTAGCGAAAATTGCTTAAATTTGACAGCCGTAATGTTAACTGAGCAAACAACGTTGTCATTGAATTAGTGCAGCTCCACTTCTAGAAGCGTTTTTGATATGGAATAAATTGTGAAACCATGTCTTAAGTTAGCTCCAATAATTCCCACCAAAGGGAGATATCTGACCGATTGCTGGGAAGCACATCTTCCTTTCAAAAATCCGACTTGAAGTGAGTTTTGTTTATGTCAAATTGAAACGTCCGAAACAATCAATCTTATACTATATTTTTTGCATTGTTTAATGATCAAAATTAGGCTTTTTTTTTTTTTTAATTGTGCAAATTTAATAGCTTCAGAGGGTGCTACAATTCTTAATTTAAGTCTATGTTGGACGGAAATTTTTTTTTTTTGTCAAAATCTGTAACATCCGACATTCAAAGATTGGCATCTGTAAAAGAATCACTAATCTAAACTTAAATTCCGTTTTAGTGTTTATTCAGATGTTTAAGCTATAAAGAAGGTTTTGCTGTAGAAAACAACTTTTTACCTACATTTGTGGAACCTTTTTTTTTTGAAAACCATTTGTCAAATGGTGTCTATAACGTCCGAATCAAGATGGTTGCCTTGACTTGAATTATCGGTTCTTTTCACACTTTTGACAATATCTTCCTCGTTGTAATAGAATCAGATCAATGCCATATAACTAATTATGAGGTTTTATTAGATATTTGCTCATTTCTGAACTATTTCTTTTTTCTTATCTTGGGCTAAATAAACATTTGGGTTTTTGTTGTGTTTGATGATAATTTGTGGCCTGGTTACATTGAAAAAAAAAAAAAAAAAAGCTAACCAAGATCTAGAGAAAGGTTTGACCTACGACTGTCTTCGACCAACAGGCCCTCTTGGTAGTAATAGGTTTCTAAAACCTTTAAAGCCTGACATACTAACCATCTGACTGAAGAGATTGTGTATGTTTTGTGTGAACGTTTTAATAACTATTCTAACACTTGGATGTACTTGATGTACTTGGAGACTTATCACAAGATGTTATTGAAGAGTGTGTGAACCAATTAAAGTCATTCGACCAAGAGGCTTACAATTCATAAAATCTTTCTTTTTCAATTGAAACCATATTTTCAAATTAGAAATTTGCTGTAAAGTGCTTGGTAAAGAAATGTCAATTTAAAAAGTTCAAAGTAAGTAAAACTAGTTTTCCTTCAAAATCATTTTTTAATTATTTATTCATTCACCAGTTGCTTAAAGTTTATTCCATGTGTATATCAAATACTGGTAACATCGCCATTGTGCACGTGTAACATCCAATCAAATTTCAATGAATTAATTTAATATTTTCTGAGCCATTTTCTGTTTTTGCAGCACTATTTATGGTATTTAGATACCATGCTGGAGCAACAGGGAAAAATTGTGGTGCCACAAAACAGTTTATTTTAGGACCTCAATTTAACATTTCTGTATCCTAAAATATAGCAATGACACTTCTTGAGAATTCAGGAGTAATTAAATAAAGAAATCCGCTGAACTATTAGAAGCGGAGGAAATGTTGCAGCAGATATAAAAACTTTGGTAGAATCTTCGATCATCTCTTAAAACTAAAAACAACAGGAATAATTCCTAAAAAATATTTTCACTTAATCAACGCCAACAGTAATTTTCGGATACTCTGGTGTATTTTTTTCTGTTCTTTTTTTAATCGATAGATATCCGAAGAGAGGTTTAGGCCACATCCACCAATTGTGTGACGTCATTGTATTGCAAACATCGGTCAAATGCTGTTGCTTTTATTATTGATGTTTTTCTTTCTTCTGGTTTATTGGTTCTAGTACGGGTGATACCAAATACTTAGGATCAATTGTCCATTCAATAGTGAAAGTTTACGAAGTTACAAGTGATTTATTACATAGTAGGTTTATTGTATTGGATACGAATTGCTACATAGCAAAAAAAAAATAAGTTCCCAAAGACCGTAGAAGTTCTAAGCATTGATAGATATTTTACATAAAATGAAGGTATTATACGGAGTCTACAGTTTTTGCTTACCAGGATTATTTTAGTGTAAATAAAATCAATAACTTGAATGTTCCTAATCTCTGTTATTTATTTATTTATTTATTTATATTTTTTATATTTAATTAATACGTACAGTAGAACCTCATTATAACGGACAGTTTCAAAAAAAAAATTGTCAGCCTACAATTAAGGTGAGCTAAGTGAAAGACCATTTAAATTTTGTTATTCAATATGTTGAACAATCGGCAAATGAAAATGTGTTTGCATATTATGAACACTTACGTCAGTTATTAACTGAAGAAATAAGCAGCAAACAAACCCAGCAGAAAATAAAATTATTTTTTCAAACCAATGAATGTAACCAATCAACATGAAGCATGACCTTTTTGTTCTAAAGATTAATGCAGTGTATGCATCTTTTTCAATTCAACCTACTAAGTTGAAGGCTGTTTTTATTTGATATAATAAACACTTTTTATAGCTAACTATTGTACTTTCATTCATGTACACCCTGCTGCATTACGCGGCTATAAGAATCATTTGTTATAAACCGGACTTTCATTAAAACGGACAACCTTCAGCCCCTATTAGTCCGTTATAATGAGGTTCTACTGTATCTTATATAAGGAAATCTGGGAGAAATCAAAGATCTCCTATTTTCGTCACTCATCATCATACCGAAAGAATGAATGAAACATCTTTTGAAATTAAATATCCATAAGTGAATATATACAGGGTGGTTCCGAACTTATGTTACAGAAGAATATGGTTAATAGTAGGTAGGAAAACAAATAGTTTTCATTAAGTAATGTGTGTCCAGCCTTATGTACCGAGACGGCGCTACAGTCGTTTTTAGTGTTGTGGCTGGTAGACAATCATTCATAGAAGGGCCATTGTCACCTGCCTAATTGGAGTGTCGTTCATCAAAGTGACGTCCCTCTTGTTCTACACAATAGTGACATCGCCAGATCACTCGTTCAAAACTGCCAGATGTAGTATTCGGTGTTACTATTGGGCTTCGATTATTCGTCGACGCAGTTCATCGACAGGTGAGCGTACACGAGGCTCTTTACATGGCCCCAACAGAAGTCAACCGGTTTAAGATCCAACGATCGTGCAGGCCAAAAGACTCAACTAAAACGACTGTAGCGCCGTATCGGTGCAAGACCGGACATACATTGTTTAGTTTTCCTACCCACTATCTACCGTATTCATCTGTAACATAAGTTCGGAAACACCCTGTATTTAAACAAGTCCAACCGACTAATAAATAGGAGGACATAATAATAGGATTACAAAGGGCCTGTATAGGTGTAAGTTTATTTTTGATTTATGAGATACTTGTTGAGGGCGGGGACAAATATAGAATGATTAAGTTGTTTTTAAATATATTTACTGAAATTTCTTGTGTCGTTCTTTATGCCCATAATTCGAGACAAGGATTATTAATATCGGGGACCTATTTCTTTCATTACTGTAAATTTCACATCAATTGGAAGCAAGAGCTGGAAACGACATCTTAAGTGACTTTTCTTTAAGTAGTGTCTCCAATATGAGTAGAATATAAATCATGTATCATCTGTTAACGGAAACTTTATTTATTTTTGTTTTATGTTTCTATTTAAAAATGTTATTAAATTTTTCGTTCATTAATCTAAAACCACTCCGTTATTTCGTGATGTTACATGTGATGTTTTTTGTACAAAACCAATTACAGGATAATGAACAAAACATTCTTCAAACCTCATTGGAAGATAGATATTTTTTTTTTTTTTTTTTTTAGGTCAAAGTCTAGTGGAAATTATTTTGCATATTTAGTTTAACAACTGTATTAAGAGATTTGAGTCTAACCACAAAGTAGATTCCGTGATATTTGGTTGGCTGAAGGAGCTTTCGAGTTTATTTCTTATTTAGAAATTTTCTCCAAGGCAAAATAAATTGTAATAAGAAAAAAAAGAAAAAAATCCTGTTCTAAAAATTAATGTGTGTGTAATATAATATAATAAATATATATATACAGTATATCACTTACGGTGTATTAGAGATTACTTCCCCCCTGATTTCAGATTGTAACCCCGCCCTCCCCCTAATCGAATCCCCTTCACACTTTTATAATTTTCAAGTAGAGGGATGGTTACCGGGTTCAAATCCGCTTCGTGGCAGTATTTTATTTTTTATTTTATTTTTTTTCTGTTTTTTTATTTCTTTATTTATGATAATGAATTTTTTTAATTAGAAATATTTCTAATAACTAAAGAAACCCATTGTTCTAATTAATCCAAAAATAATTCACAAGATGAGTTATAAACAAAATTCCAGGTATCTGGATTATAGTAAACAATGTTTCAGATGTGATTTAAACAGCGACGGATCGGTTTTTAATACTGATTTAAAAGCTTTCGCTGTGGCTACTTTCCTAAAAAATAAAAATAGAATGAAATGATGGAAAGATAGAAGAAGTTAATCCGTTAGATTAGTTACTAAGAAGCTAATTTTGAATTGTTTATCTCAAGTCATTCCTTGAAAACAACTATTGTAGGGTAATTGATGTCTTGTTTTGTGAACCTATCTTTATTCCAACTACGCAAGAGTAAGCAGAATTGTTTGCTTTCAGTTCTTAAAAATGAAGAAAATTAAGTGAAACACTTGAGACCAAGTGACTTATGGTGTAATGGTCTTTAAGTTAAAACGTTGGAACCACAAGCACAAGGATTCAGAAAAAACAAAAACTGTATTAATGACTTGTTTGCTGCCACGGAGTAAGAGATTTCGTTATCAATAGTTTTCTTTAGAGATAAGAATAGATAAAGGATAGTAGATGGATTAGATAGTTAATCCTTCGAATGAAATACACTGTTTTATTTGTGTGAGAAATAAAGGATGTTTGACTCGGTTTTTAAACTATTGGATATTTTTATTCTCACTTACAGTAGTTTCTTTTTAAAAGGTGATGTTTCGTTTCAGCTAATGTTTAGCTGTTGAATACAAAGATCTTGTCTCATTAAACTTAAATTTTCCTGCCAATTTTTAAGAATTAAGAAAACGACAGCAAGTTAAGCAGAATAAAGACACATTTAGCAAAAATTATTTCAATCACGACTTCCATAATATTACTACAAATAGACTAGCGTCGATGTCCCCTCAGTCAACAATGACGGGAGAACAATGTGACGGCTTTTAGTGGAGATAGAGTATTTTAAGTGTAAGTTTTTTCTGTGTTTAAATATTATTTTTAATTTCTTCATTCATGTCGAGGAATGTCTCTAACGACCCTTCAGTTCATCGCTGAGGGTGAGCTTCTGCATCTAATGCTTGTAGTAGGCTAAACAAATGAACATTGAAATTTACATTTTAATCTAGTAGACTAAAATTAATGAGATATTTTGTTTGCTCTTCTCTCATTGCGTCACACACACACAGAGGGAGTGATAAGAGATATTTCACAATAATTTGAATGTAGTCCCCGTGGCCTAATGAGGAAGACGTCTGACTTCGTTGCAGATTCGATTCCGCCGAGGACGTTTCCTTGTAGAAATTATTTCCATTTTCACAGAAAATTAAAATTATTTTCCAAACACAGAGGAAGGGGTTTACGGAAGTGCGTTAGACACAGACAGATCTGGAAAACTATAGAAGAGATTGTACGAATCGTCAAGTTCCGAATAGTGAGTGGGTAGTGCATTGAACAGTAATGTATAGTCCATTTCGGTGGAACTTATTTCATATTAAATGTAAATTTGAATCATATTCACTCGGATCGCGATTACACAATTATTATCAGCGTATTGAAATTTTCTTTCCCACATAAATGAAGTTTACACTGAAATGCATGAAGTTCATGAGTCAAAATTTATCAGTGTTTGTAAAACCTCGGTTTTTACATAATTTCGGCTGTGTAGCCACTCGCTCACTAATCAACAAGTAGGGGACAATGACGAAGCACGTGCCGTAATTGTTGTCCAGACAGGATTATTGGTATTGGCTGTTGGACATTCGTTATTGTTATTGTTGAAACTGGCAAATCAATTTTTTTCTTTTCTTTTATTTTAACAAAATTTGGCTTAGTCATTCAAATTATATGTGGGCTGTTGTGGAAGTCGTAGCTTTTAAAAAATGAGCTGAAAACATCTTTTTCAATCTTGTGTTTTTCAAAAATTTCAGGGTATTTCAAAAATG
>JAFIDM010000004.1:67810161-67822952 GCA_023159025.1 Thereuonema tuberculata
AAAAATTAGCTTAGAACATATTTTTCAATCTTGTGTTTTTCAAAAATGTGGAATTTGTTTTACTTTCCGTGAATATTTCACGGGTCGCACCTAGTTACTTTTAATATTTTTAGATTTTTTGGGCATAAAATAGATCAGATAATCAACCTATAAAATTGAGTTGGAATTCTAGGTAATGTTACTCAGTGTGAACACTTTGTTAGATTCTTCTGAAGATGATTAATAATATTATTGGAGTAAAAAATTCCTCATTCCCTTTTATATTTTATCTATTGATTAGAATGGTCTAATCCTTCTTCTATTTCATAGAATCTAAAATAAGAAGATTGTAGAGAACGTGAAATATTATAATGCTTTTGGCATTTGAGATAAAAACTGAGAAAGATCCTTTTTTTATTCCTAGATAATATAGTCTAACACATTTATTTTGATGATCACGTTTGCGCGGGAATCACGGAAATTACGAGATTTGGCCATTAGCCTCTTCACTGCCTCTTCAGCAGGTCTCAAGAAATTTAGTATTTTTAATGTCTTGTCACTAGGAAAATGCTACATAATGAATCTATTGTTTGTTTATTGACTGATTTCAAGTTATTAATACTATATTAAAATGTAGGAAAAGTCTCATGCATTTTCCCGTATTATAATTCATTTAAATGTTTCAATATTTTGTGAGAAGACATGGATAGAGACTATTCTCGCGTAAATTACGTGAAATCCCGAAAATACGGGATCGTCAACTTCCATGAGTTTGATAATAAGTATGTAAGTGGATGTATTTCCTTTTGACAGTTCTTTGTTGATAGTATTAAAAAAAAAAAAAAAGAATTGAGTAATGTTTGGATTTCCTATGAAATTTACAAGGGAACTACCTCAAAAGAATCATTTCAGTTTTTCACATCTAAGTTTCTATCAGTGAGTAAATGGAAATTGTTAAAAGAAAAACTGTTTTTCGGAAGCGCCTCAAAAGTGATGCCTTTATTCCTGGCTGATGATCGCCAAAGAGCGTGAAACAGCTGTACCAGGATGTCACTTGATAAGCAAATTGGTCTCACCCATTCTTGTTTATTAAGAACTGTTTTTGTTTCAGAAATTAAGGATTCATAAAGTGTATCAATGCATTGAAACTGAAGGGTCTTTTATAGTAACAAAAGAAGTAAAAACCCCTCTTTGATATTCCTAGACTTAGAAAAGACTTTGAAAGGTTAAATAAAGGCAAAGGAATGAAGAGATCATGATCATAATGTCTCCAAACTTGATAGTTGGCTCGATACGTAGCCAACAGGTAGCTTTCGTCTATCGTCTGTCAAACCTAAACTCTCCATCTAGGTGATTCATTACTCCACAGAATACTTTTCTCCTGCTTCAGAGGCTAATGGTAGCCGTTGCTCTGAGCTTATACTTTGTGCGTCTACATTACTTGAGAACCCATTTCTTGATCTGTGACTGTTATGGTAGTGGTGTTGCTTCCAGAGGTTTTTCGGAACCTGGCAGCGATTGTTTCAACCTAGATCAGCAAATTGTTATGTTATCTTAGGAGGAAAATAAAGTGATTTAATTGATGTGAGAGTTGATGGCGTATCGTCACGAGCTACCGAATACTAAGATATTCGAAAAAATTAAAATCGTTAAATCAGGAACCACTTAACCAGGATATTTCAAAATAACAGTCTCTTGTTAATTGTACGACCTTTGCTCCCTTTCCTAATCTTTCAGACATCCAAAATTCAACACGAGTTAACCTTCTCGTCTCTTTTTCTCACCTCACCTGACCTAACCTCCACAAGCTCCATCAACCAACAATGGAAGTGTTACTCAATTGAAAATCGTAAGCTTTTTTTTTTTATGTATGGTCGTTTGTTAGTTCATGCGATTGTGTTTTTTACTGGTTAGTTTGTATTATTAATCCTTTGGATTTTTACTAAAGTTTTGAAAGAAAAACAACTACAATAAATTCTTCTGAGGAAAAGGTTACCGAACCGTGTCCGAAATGTGCTGAATTCATCATTTGAAACTCTGGATCAGAAGATCAGGGGCTGGAAACCGGCACTAGGATGATGCACTACTGTTTAGAGTCCGATATTCTTGGAGGGTTTCAGTAAATAACCAAATTTATTATTGAGTCTTGAGCTACTTCCTTTAATTGTGGAGTTTCCAAAAATTTTTATTTATTAAAAACACAACGCTCATTGTAGAAACATGAAATCATGTTTTTTTTAGAAAAATTGAGCTTTATTTATTTAGCAATTTCTTTTAGAAGTTCTCCAATTCTTTAAGAAAACTGAAGACTATACGAAGGTACCCATTTTAATCATTCACTGCCGTTCAGGCACAGTCTTGTGGTCAAGGCGGTGGCGGCATGAGGCTATGTCTGGGTTCGAATTCTAGATGTGACTTCTGCGGGTGTAATGTCCTCTGGTTTATCCTGGACAGCGATTCTTCAGCTAAAGGCTCAGGTCTCTCAAGTGCCAAGAATCCGAGCGCACGAAATAACAATAATAATAATAATTTACAAATCCAATGATCAAGCACAAAATTAAAAAGATTAAAATGTTAAAACCTAATGATAAAACAACGTACGTATTCGGATCCTCTTACTTCTAGATCCTTTTTCAAGTTCTTAACCCCCTTTAAAAACCGTTCCTTCCCTCTGGAAGTCGTCGTGTGAATGTTTTATCATTAGGTTTTAACATTTTAATCTTTTTAATTTTGTGCTTGATCATTGGATTTGTAAATTGAATATTCAGCACGTTAAAAATAAATAATAAATAATAATAATAATAATAATCAATCGCTTTAATTCTAGTTAAAAAGCATCAACAAAAATAGTAAGAAATTGGAATTTGCTTCTTTTTGTTTTGTTTTTTTTAGTTTTCAAATTCTAGTTTCTAATTTATATAAAAATGCGGGATTTGGCTTTAACAGGTAACTTGAGAAAGGGGTTAAGTTAATATACAAACAAAACTTCCAAAAACGGCTTCTACTGAATAGAAATTATTTAACTAAAGATAAAAGGCCTTACAAACTAAAAATAGGTTTCAACAAAAGAATTCCTGTTTCGATATGTTTCTCTCAGTTATTAAATCTAGAAATAAGATATAATGTAGAATTGGTTTAATAAGAAATTAATTTTCGATTAGTATTTCTAAGGAAATTTTTAGATGTTTGCTCAGCCGTTAAGTGCTCCTTCGAATTTTGAAACATTTGAGATTTTGTTAGTTTCGTCTTATTTTTTAACCTTTCTTTCTAATGATTTTTTTTTTTAATTAAAACATTTCAGCTACAATAACACATTAAACTTTCTGAGTTCAAAATTAAAATACAATTAAATAAGAAAAAAAACACATAAGAAATGGTATTTTAGAAGTGAAAACATTTCGATTGGGAAGAACTAAAAATTATGGCGCTCTTTAATTTCGTCGTCAATAACTTGAAAGATGAAAATATTTGGAAATCAGTTCATTCGGAGTCTCCCTCCGCCCACGCATTGAATACAATTGGTTTAAAACTTTAAACGTTTCTTTGTAAATTTCTCATAAACAAATTAAGAAGTTGAGAGAAGTTTTATTCTTTCTGAAATTCAATCACTTAAAAATGTATCAAATTCCATATTTGACGGCAGCACTTTTGAGAAGGAAATTTGGTTAATAAGAATTTGGTTTTTTTCCTTTTGAATAATGAAAAGGAAAATAAATGGATTCTAATGTATGTAGAATTCATTGCTTTTTAATAGATGTTATCTTGGTGTTCCGTGATATTATAAATACATGAAACCTCTATTTCCTTTCACATTTACCAGAAGAGATCGCTTCCATCAACACCACATCAGGTTAGTGAATTTATCGTCGGTTTATGTCTAAAAAATTGTTTTTATTGAGTAGAAAAGTGTTTGTTACTTTTGTTTTCATTGTCAAAAGAGTTGCTTTACTTGGGTTCCTAGTTTTCTTTTCAGATGTTGCTCATTAACTAAAAAACAAACTTGTCGTTCGGTTTCTCTTCTAATCTATTGTAGTTTCCTTTTGAACATCTCTACATTTATTGTAGCAACTTCGTGCAAGTCGTTTCAATTAAAAAAAAAAGAATGTAGATTAAAAGAATCTAATTTTGCTTACTTAGTTATTTTGTTCATGAAATAGGAAAACACATTTAAATTGATAAAGAAAGGGGGGGGGGGGGGCAAACCAAAAATCGTTATCAACCAAAATTCCTCATTAGCTCAAATAATAGCAATATATTTGAGACCCAACGCACATTTGTATTTGACGTTTGCAGGGAATAAATTCCCTTCTCTTAACAAATAATATCTTCCATCAGTTTTAGATAATATCCATTAAATTAATCATCATTGAAAGTAATTTATAACCAATTTCAGTTCTACTAAAGTTCGCTCCTGAATGCTTCCAGCCAATAAGAATCCTGAAAAGGGTTTAAGTAGATAGGATTATTAATTGATCGATCTTATTGAATGATTGGAAAATAACTGATAAATTGAACAGCCAAGGGAGGATCCGCTGTTCAAACATAATTCAAAATAGATTTGAGAGTAAAAACAGTGTTTATTTTTCACGAGTGGTTAATCCTGACCAAAGGTTTATAAATTAAAAAATAAATATCAGAATTTGAAAAACAAGTAAAAACAACTTTTATTGGAGCAACGGTGGAACACGTAATCTACATGATCCGAGTAGAGTTCAATGCCGGATCTAGGAAATTTATCAGGAGGGGCAAGTCAGTCCCATGCCGCCTCTGTAGCTGTTTTTAGTTATTTAATGCAATAATAAATAACTGGATAAAAGTAATAGTCTGTTTAATATAAATCTAATTTATTGAAATAAAAACACACATTTTTTTACTTAACGATACTATGACATAATGTACATTTTTGAACTTTGTTTAAACCGACTAAAAAAAAAAACTAAAAACCACCATTATCCTCTTGCCCAGACAATGATGTTCTTCGCAGCTATCTTTCATTATGCTTTTGAAAATATATTGTATGCAGATATTATTATACAATTACTTTCCTTGTTTTTCTTTCAGAAAATGAGTTAATAGCTTCTTCATAATTTTTTGAATTGGCCTCTTGGCTTTCTATAGACAGTATTGTGAGGCTTTTCAATCTGTCTTGAGTTATTGTTGATCTGAGATGGTTTTTAATTATCTTCAGTTTACTAAAACTCCCGCCTCCCCTCATCTGCATGAGGCACAGGCCACCCACCCATCCCCTAGCTACCTGCTTGTTTTTCGTCAATGAAACATTCTCAACAAATCACATCAACGCAATTAGCAGCTCTTCTGTTTCTGAAATACACTTGTTTTACTTTTACGTAAGCAGGGATTTGAGTTCACTTTCTCTGAATTAATTGTTTAATAAAACCCCACCAGTATAAAAAAGTGATCTGATAATTTCTAAATTTTGTTTTTATTGATATTTTTATGGCACTATGAAATTATAAAAAGGATCAATTTTTAATCCCATTTTGCCGCCCGGGGCAGTCGCCCCCCTTTTCCCCCCCCCCCCCCCAATCCGGTACTGCCAGTAACAATCACTTTTAGAACTTTTTTATTGTCTCTCTCTCTCAATTAATTGTATTTACTTATTTTAATTTGTATTTAATTTGTTTTCAAATACTTTTAAGGTCGTTTTAATTGATGATAATAATAATAATAATAATAATATAAACATTTTTAATATTATTATTATTATTATTATTATTATTATTATCCTTATAAATTATTTCTCAAAGGTGTTTTTGTGTCGGTACACCATAACTACCTTAATACTTCATCAAAACCAATGATTGATATATCATTTTGAAGATTACGTTCCCTGCTTAATGACGAAAAATAAACAAATTGTTTAACATTAATGTTTTCGTTAAAAAACTTTATTTTAAAAACCTTTTTATAAAAATGTATACATGCTTTAGCAGAAGAGACTTATCTTTCAAAAGTGAAAAAACATTTCAAATAATGCTATAGTGTCGTAAACTTCAAATATATCCTTTTTTGAATTAATTGCACTTTAAAATGATATTTCATCGTTTATTTAAAAAGAACTGATAAAAAAAAAAAAAGATTTATATTTTAATAAAAATAAACATAAAAATTTGTCAACTTCTCAAATATTATTTCTCAAAGGTGTTTTTTTTTTTTTTTATTTATTTCCCTTAATACTTCATCAAAATTAATGATTGAGATATCATTTTGAAGATTACGTTCACCGCTAATGACGAAAAACAAACAAATTGTTTAAAATTCATGTTTTCGTTAAAAAACTTTATTTTAAAAATCTTTTTATAATAATGTAGAAGGCGCCATCTATTGACAATCTGTTCATTTATTTATTTCCACATTACCATTTGGTAACTGATCAAGATACCATGCGAATTATTTGCACTGGTCAACCTTTTTATTAAAATGTAGAAGGTGCCATCTATTGACAATGTGTTTAACAAACATGCACAACTGCTTTGGAGTTGTTGTTATTTCTCAAAGGTAGTTTTTTTTTTGGTTGCAAATTATTCGCATGAGTAATGGAGGGAGAAAAATCATTGTTGTTGGCAACATCTTTAATGTGTTGCAGTTCTTCCTGAAGAGTTTTGTTGGTGGAGCAGTGGGAAAGGTCACGTTTGTTGAGTGTACGAAAGGTCGCAGACAGTTGAGAAGGGTGATGACAGGATTTGGCATTCAAATACAAGTCATTGTGGATGGATTTACGGTAAACGGTGGTAGAGAGGGAGAGGTCTTTTCTGATGATTAAAACATCTAAAAACGGTAGGGATTTGTGATTGTTTTCTATTTCCATGGTGAAGGAGATCTGAGAGTCAATGTTGTTGAGATGGCCCAATAACTCGGGGAGTTTGAGGCGTTCATGGGTCCAAACAGCAAAAACGTCATCAACATATCGCCACAATACGATGGGTTTAATGGTAGTAGATTGGAGAGCGGCTTTTTCGAAGGAATCCATGTTGGCAAGGATGGAGCTTAAGGGTGATCCCATAGGAGCTCCTTCTGTTTGTTGATAAAAAAGGTTATTGGCGGAGAAGGTGTTGTTGGATCTCCCCAAGATCCATTAAACTAATATCCTACTCCGACCTATTCTCTCCAACTATGGCAGTCCTACATACAAGTTAGCAAAATTCCTATCAGAGAAACTGAAAAAAAACTCTTCAACCTACAAAATGTGAGCACTTCATCATGAACTCGCAACACTTCCTTGAAAAACTCAAAAACTACTTTCCCGATTTGGTTCACACTATGGTCAGCTTCGATATCCAGTCCCTGTTTACATCTATCCCGATCAAGAAGACCTTAGAGATCATGCACAATCATCACAACAACCATCGTTCTCCCATCAAAGCTGATTCTCTATATTTTGCTTTGGAATTTGGCCCCAGCAACATCTTCTTCTATCTCTTTTAAACGATGTGGGAAATACCTCAGAGTCTCGTTTGCAGTAACTTCGTCCAGTCACATTAGGACTACATTTCTCAAAACAGGGGTCTCCCTTACATTTGGAAAGTGGGATAGTTACATTTCCAGATTTAAACCATAAATATTTTAACTGATTTTTTTATTGAAGACATCAGCAGTTAGTTGATTGTGAGAAAGACTGCAATTTCCTTCTCTAGGTGCAGATTGAGAGGAGCTGACAAAATCTAACAAGAAATACCAGACATTTAACCAAATATTTCATTTATCTGTAAGAAGATATCTATAGACAGCCAAATAGGATTTATAAGAACATAGATTGTATTTCTTGAAAAATATCAAAAATATGAGTTTTAAATCTCAAGATGCAATTGCTGTGAAGTGCATTAGCATTCGTTGAGACAATAAGCAGATTGCAACAGGAATAACAATGCTAACTTATGACTCGTCCACACTACCAAAATTCTTTAAAGCTGAATATCTTAATTGCAATTTTACACCATACATTCTGAAGCCAGTACGTTGTTTTAATTGTCAGCGATACGGTCATGGATCAGCAGCTTGTAGAGGCAAGGCCACCTGTGGAGAGCGCTAGGCACAAAAGGAATTTAAAAAAGAACTAAGCCGTGTGTTTAAAAACGAAAGAGATTTAACGTACATGAAAATTTAAAAAAATGAGTAACAAACGAAGGCACAATGTTGAAAGAAGGAATTCGCACCCTGAGCTGTCGCCCATTTCTTTAAATTTTCAGGCAGGTTAAATCTCTTTTGTTCTTTTTTTAATGTTTCCGAATAACTTCAGCATTTAAGCAGTTATAGGTGCCACATAAGCTTTTACATTATTAAGAAAGCATGAGTTTATAAGAGTGTAGAATTAGATTATGAGGATTTGATTAGTGATGAGCAGAAACAGATTATTCACTAGATTGATTTTAGAAGATAAATTAACTGAGCAAATCTTTAGCCTAATTTCCTAAGAAAGTGAGACTCATAAACTAAAGACAATCTGTGTGCGTCCTTTGAACTGTTAGAAGGATCTTTTTGAAACTTTTAAAGGACCTTATAAACCAAAGAATAGGAGTAGTAGTAGGATCCAGGCACATAGTTTTGATTGGCAAAATTTGACCATCCTCTGCTCATTATAGATATGCCTCATGCACCTGTGAGATCATAGATCTCAAATTCAGGGAAGATTATCATTAATGTCAAGGAAGTGCCACTTCAAAAATCAAGAAAGTCAGTTTAATTTTACATGCTGTTTAATTCAAGGTATCTATTTATTAAATTCCATAAAAATCTGCAAATAAATTAGTAAGCAAATTTTCGTTTCTCTTCACCTCTTTCCTCCCCCCCCCCCCCCCCCCCCAAAAAAAATAACAGAGAGAAGCAAATGAACTGTTTCAGTTTCTATTGGGTTTGTTTGATAAAGGTATATAAAATTAAATACAGTCTGAACTAAAACCTTATAGGATAACATTATATCTTTTAATTTTGTTATATTGATTTGTTTCAGTGAATAATAATAATGGGAAAATTTGATAGCCATGATAAAGACTGGTGGAACTGCACTAATTTGTTGAATTTTATATTCTCAGATGTCTCATTAATTCATTTTCATTCCTTCCTGAAATTTCTGCTTGTGAGAGCTATTTTAATATTTGAAAACACTAATTCTGTTATTTATAAAAATTCGATTAGATAGGAATTATAACGTATACAGCTTGTTACTATTTGATTTTAAAGAATTCAAAACAAAAGTGTACTATTTTCAATGTTTACTTCTGCAGTCACAGAGACACTTTAATGCTTCTAAATGAAAAACATTAATTCTAGTCCTTCTAAATAATTTCTAGTAAATTGTCCACCGATAATTAAAAACCATACAGTTTAATTTTGTTCCGAATACATTCCTTTATTATTGAAATATTTGAAAAACCTCTAAAAATACTTAAATTGTTGAACATTTTCTTAAAGTTTTCAGATATATTCTTTATTTCCAATTTTAAATTCTGAAAATGTTTGAATATTTTAATTTAGTTAATATTTATATTCAATTTTATTTTAACAATTTTAATTAAGATGTTTTCCTATTTTTTTCCCATTAGGTTTTCTTTATTTAAAGGACTTTCAAACTATAATGGCTGACATTTTATCACAGACAACAAAGTGGGGAAAATTAAAACTAGAAACCAATGGCTACGTTGGTATTGACACTTTGCAGGAACAGATTCGGAGAAAAGTCATCAAAAGAGGCTTTGAATTCAATATCATTGTTGTAGGTTTGTAAAGTTTTTTTTATTTAGAAACTCTGCTTTTTGTACTTGAAGCTACTTCAAGAGTTATAGTTGATTGTTTATTTATACAAAACACAGAGAATAGTTAATGTATTCTGATGATAAAAAAAATATATAAAAGATTATAAGATCTATTAAGGATACTTATAAAAGGAAAAAATCAGAATTTAAATAAATGTAATTTACAAATAACTTTATCAATAGCCAGTACTATTCTGATATATTCAAATAAGAACTTTAAAAAAATTACTTCAATTTTTTTCAAATAATTAAAAAATTTAAAATATTAATAAAAAATTAAACAATCTTTTGATTAGTGTTAATGTCAGTTTCAAATATAAACTAGTTGAAAACTTCAATTGTAACAAAAACAATTGCTCTACATTTTATGTAAAGTTGACTGAGTTCTGTAAGGTGGTACATTTGTACTTTTTCCATATAATTGTAATGAGAAAGCAATGATAAAGTCAACATGAAAATACAAAATACTTTTTTTTCCAATATATCAATATTGGAATATTGTTTATTCCAATATATTTGTTTTTAAAACTTACATATAAAATATGGCACCGTCATAACTAAATATCCAAAACATAGTTAGGTTACATAAAAATATATTAATAAACATCAAATTTTAAGTTTGTTTGAGTTAAATGTTAATGTTCATCCCTGATTAGATTTTGATGTTTGCAACCCTGCTTATGGGCATTTCACAACAAATACTGTGACCTTAAATAACTGATTAAATAATGAATTATTTTATTCCAAAATTCTCATTTTTGACTCTCTTCCCATTATAAATTGACTATTTGTTGATTTTAATCTGTTTTAAGTTTTATTTTTCTTAAGTCCCCAGAAGTAAGACCTTTTATAGCTTGGCTCATAATTCTATGATGTAAATTAATTTTTTGTGTTTACAGCAGGGGCAGGAGTATCTAAAGTACTTAATGATAAGAGCTGTTTCATTTAGGACCACAAGTTTTTTAAGTACCGTATATGCTCCAATAAACGCCGAGTCTCTTATTGTCGCCGGTCTCTAATAAGCGCCGGGCTGCAGAGGGGACACTGCCAAATAGTAGCCGGGTCTTTGATATTTGCCTACCGGTACTAGTGTAAGCGCCCGTATCTTTATAGTCGTGCATAATACCTTACGGTACATTGCCTTACAAAATGCCGCCGAAATGGTCATTTGACATTGCCTTTAAGATTCGCGCGGTGGAATACACGAAAGAAACTTCCGGTGAGGCGGCTGCCCGTCATTGCGGATTCGGACATTTATCTTTAACAGTCTTATTTAGCATGTAAAATTCAAATAAAGTAGCTATTTGTAATATTAGCTGGTATTTATGTGTAAAAATATTGCGTTCTGAAGGTTTTTGTTAATAATGGCCGGCCTCTAATAGCAGCCGGTCTCTATTAAGCGCCGGGAGCCGAGGCTAGTTCTGCAAATAAACGCTGGGGGCCTCTATTGGAGCAAATACGGTATTTTTTATTCTGAAAGCATTATACTATTACAAGATATATCTTGTAATTTGAAGCTATTATAGTTCCTTAGTATGTGGAAATCCGTTGTACATGATATCCGTTGTACATTTCAAAATCTTAAACACTCATCAGAAAAGATTGGGCTTCAGGTGAATCAAACCAACACAGAATATATGATGGTCTCAAGATCAAGTACAAACGACACAGATTTCAAAGTTGACAATATGCATTTCAAAAAAGTAAATTCCTTCAATTATCTGGGATCACTTATTAGTAACGATAATAGAACAAACAGAGAAATACAAGCAAGAATAAATTCGGGAAATAAAACCTATCACTGCTTACAACATCTATCATGGTCAAAAGCACTATCCACAAGAATAAAAACAGACTTGCATTAGACCCATCGTTCTCTATGGGGCTGAGACCTGGAATACCACAGCTTCCGAGGAAAAATTACTACAATACTTTGAAAATAAAATTCTCAGAAAAATATTTGGACCCATTAAAAATAGAGAAACTGGTGCATGGAGAAAAAGACACAATAAGGAACTATATGAGCTCTACAGGTCACCTTTAATTGTCAATGAAATGAAAGCCTCAAGACTGAGATGGTTCGGGCATTTTGAAAGGATGGAAGAGGAAAGAAGCATAAAGAAAGCTTACACCTACATCCCACCAGGAATGAGACTGAGAGGACGGCCTAGACAGCGATGGAGAGACAACGTCATCAAGGACCTACAAGATCTGGGGATAACGGACTGGAATGAAAGAGTTGGAGACGGATTGGAACGGAGGAAGACTGTGTTTGCAGCCAAGAGTCTTGGAGGTTCATCGAGGAGAGGAGAGAGAGAGAGTATGTGGAAAGCCTGCAATGGTTGTATTGCTATTTATTTATTTATTTCAGATTTCACTCCAATTTTAAATAGAGGACAATTCAGAATGAATTTCATAACTCCATCGCACTTTAAATAGTATTTTGCTAAAAAAAAAAAAAAATTCTTATTGCACAAACTTAAAATTTTTATCATGTAGGAGCTATATTATAAAAAAGACTTATGGAAAAGAGAAATGGTTAGAATTATTATTTTTTTTAACCAATAATTTCCTACTATTCAACTGGAATGATCATCTTACTTAACTAGAGATTTTAAGAAAATTTCACCTAATAATTTGTCATTATTTCACCTTTTTAAATGACAAATAATTAAACAGAATGAATTGAAACTTTATTTCTTTGCAACAATAACAGTTTTGTTTCACAAATAAAGGTGAATGTATACATTCTGCTGTAATTAGTGCTTTGGGAAATCATGATATTGACACTAGCTATGTAGAGCTTATCAAAAATATTTATAAGGACACATTGGTAATAATTTGTTTGCACAAAGATACAGAAAAAATCAGGATAGGTAAAGGTATCGGACAGGGAGATAGTATCTCTCCTAAATTATTTACAGCAGTACTTCAGGAAGTGTTCAAAAACTTAGACTGGGAAAGAAGAGACATCAATATTAATGGTGACTATTTAATCCATCTTTGGTTTTGCAGATGATGTAGTTGTCGTAGCTAAAGATG
>JAFIDM010000004.1:67842785-67857779 GCA_023159025.1 Thereuonema tuberculata
ATATATATATATATATATATATATATATTCATAACTAAGTAGATACAGAATTCTTCAGGTTTGTAAAAGAATTTGTATTCAATTCTTGATAAAAATTTGGTAAATTGGTTTTTTTTGTAGTTATGAAACTGACTGACTTCATATTTCATAATATTAGTTAAGCTTTTATCTTTTGTTGATAAATTTAGATTTCAATCTTCTTCACTTTTTAAATTACAGGAAGCATTGAATATTTCTACACCTATACTTTGAGCATCTTTTCAATAATCACAAAGTATTTAAATTTCAGATGAGATGTAAACAGTGTCTTTTATTAGCATAATTCTTCAGATTAAATTCACATTTGCAGTTTTATTACAAAGGATGGAATAGCCCAAAGAATGTGGAAAAAAAGAAAGTACTTGCAAACAAAATTTTTAATAAATTAAAACTTAAAATAAAAGATGATAAAAAAATTTTTGTTTGATGACTCCCGTCAAGGAATGATCTTTTTAAGGTAGGGGGTCTTTTTAATTACTTGATAAGGAAACTCATAAGAAGGAGTTTCGAAACGTATGTTGTTTTTATTATGCATTGTTTTAACTTATTGATTAGTGCCGTTTTAGTTGGCTTTTTTTTTTTTTTTTTTTATAATCGTTTCAGGTCAACTAAGGACCACATTAAGATAACTATTTTCTTCTCTCTTCCTTCCTCTTTCTCCAAAACTCCTTCATCCTTTCCGAATGGACTCTTTTCCTTTCATCCGACCATTTGGCTCCAGTTGTTTTCCTTTTCCCTGCGTCTTCCTGAAAACCTTTGAACTTCTTAACTTTTAGTCTGAATTTGTCTCTGCTGAGTAGGGTCTCCCGATCAATCTGCATTTCTTCTAAGTCCTTTATTACTTTGCCACTCCACCCATTTTTTTTTGTCTGTTTTCCTGTTTTGGAAGAAAGTATGGATTTTCTTTGTTAATCTATCTTCATTCATTCTCTCTAAGTGCCCATAAAGGGTAACACGTCTTTTCCTGATTTCATCCGTTATTTTAGGGCACTGCAAGTAAATTTCTCTATTTGGTCTCAAAACCCAAACGCCATCTTTATTCTTGATTGGACCTAATATTTTTCGCAAGATTCTTCTTTCTTTCTTTTCCAAATCTTCTAGTGCCATTTTGCATCCAGTTAGTAATAGTGTTTCTGATCCCTAAAGCACTTCAGGTTTTACAACCGTATTATAATGCCTCAATTTAACGGCTTTAGATAAACATTTTTTATTATACAAATTTCTTACTTTCATGTATGCTCTTTTCATTTTTTCAATTCTAATTTTAATTGCTTCTTTTTCACTTTTAAGATTTATATTTTCACCCAAATATTTAAAGTTATCCATTTTATCAATGTTGCCGTACTTAGTTTTAAGAATTCCTGGTGAATTGCCTTCATTGGTCATGTATTTTGTTTTTTCAAAAGATATTTGTAAACCCACTTTTTCTGCTGTCTCCTTCAGGAGTTCCAGTCTTCTTTTTGCATTTTCTATGTTTCCATCTAATATTACTAGATCATCCGCGAAGGCCAAGCAGTTGATTGATACTTTAGATCTACCCAACATAATGTATTTATTAAGTTTTAGTTTTTCTTCCTCATTCTCTTGTAACTTTTTCCAACACGCAATTAAATAGGAGTGGGGACAAACCATCTCCTTGTCTGACTCCTGATACAATTTGGAAAGGACTAGAAATAGTTCCATGGAATAATATATATAACAAAAAAGCTCTTTCCTACAATGCAAAATTCAGACACTATACCACAGTTGTCAAGCCGGAAGGATCTACAGTTCAGATTGCCTAATTTTAAACAAAAAAGGGGCAATAGAGGAACTTGAAAAGAGAGAAAGAACAATTTTAAGGAAGATACTCGGACCGGAAAAAAGAAAGGATGGTACATGGAGGAAGAGGAAAAATATGGATTTATACAAACGGATGGAAAAGATTACAGACACGATACGTAAGAGAAGACTGATATTATGGTCACGTCGTAAGGATGAGCGAATCTAGATTGACTAAGAAGATCTTAAACTATATCACCAACTTAAAGTCGACGACTAAATGGGTTGAGGAAACTAAAAGAGACATGGAACAAGTTGGGATTAATTCAGAAGAGATCTGGAATAGAAAAGTGTTTGGAATGAGAGTTAATGGATTCAAGGGGTTCCAGGATAAACAAACTACGAGGACCAAGGTAATCTGGTCAGATGATAGAAGGCGGAAGCAGAGTGAGAGAATGAAGAAATACTCAGAGGAGAGGAAAAGACTATTCATCTAGTCAATTGTTTCCTGCGGTCAATAGTAGGCCAAACTCGTAAGAAGAAGAAGAAGAAGGAGTTCCATGGAATTTAACTTTAGACACCGTGTTTGTCAACGTTTGTTTAATTAATTCCAGAGCTTTCTTATCTGCTGAAAATTCTTTTATGGTTTTAAAAAGAAAATCTCTGTCAATCGAATCATAGGCCTTTTTAAAATCAACAAATATTAGCACTATCTTCTTATTTGATATTTTCAAATATCTAATTATTTGTTTAAGGTTTAGAATTTGCTCTGGACAGGATCTACTACTCCTAAACCCAGCTTGATATTCTCCAATATGTTTATCCAATTGAGGATTTAGTATGTCCAAAAAAGCTTTGGATAAGATTTTGTATTCTACAGGTAATAATGAGATTCCTCTGTAATTATTAATGTCTGTTTTATTCCCTTTCTTATGAAATGGGTGAATTAATGCAACCTTCTAATTTTCTGGAATTGTCTCGGTGTCCCAGATCTTGTCCATTTTTTCTTTTATAACTGTGGCACCTAAATCTCCACTAGCTTTTAGAATCTCTGCTGTGATGCCATCTTCACCTGGGGCTTTGTTGTTTTTTAGTTGTTGGATCTGTGAAGTTGTTGGCATCAATCCCCGCTTCCTTCAGCTTCTCTTGAAAATCGCACTCCTTTTCCTTCAGCTTCTCTTGAAAATCGCACTCCTTTTCCTTCAAAGTTTCATTATTAATTCTCTTATTCGTCCTGGTTTGTTTATTGATTTTACATTTTGGAATAAATCGCATGTGGATTTTCATTGGATAGTGATCTGAATCAACTTCCATTCCTCTTTTGACTTTAATGTTCTTAATTTCTTGATAATTATATTTGGAGATAGCGACATGATCTATTTGAAATTCTCCTAAGATGGGATTTGGTGAAATCCATGTTTTTTGTTTTCTAGTTAGTTTTTTGAAGTGAGGTGTCATGATTTTAAGGTTGAATGACCTGCATAAATCTACTAACCTTGAGCCATTTGTATTAGTTCTCTTATGAGCTGGGTAGTTTCCGATAATTTTTTGGAATGCTTTTTCCTTACCCAGTTGTGCATTGAAGTCCCCCATCATGATTATTATGTTATTCCTGTGAACTTTTGATAGCCTATTTTCTAGATCTTCCCAGAAGATTTCTACTTTTTCTCGGTTCTTCTTATTATCTTCATTTACTGGTGCATGACAATTGAATATTGAATAATACTTATTCTTGCATTTAATTGTTAAGACAGAGAGTCTTTCACTGAAGGATTCAAATTCAATGACATTTCTGGTTATACTTTTATGAATTACGAAGGCTGTTCCTAGTATTCTAAGATTTGAGTTTGAAAGTTTGATTGCGGGTTTACCCTTAAAGATTCGATAGTTCTCACTATCCATTGTTAGGTCATCAGTATATCTTGTTTCTTGGATGGCTGCTAGTAAAATGTTATTGTTGTTCAAAAAGTCTATGATTTGCTTGAGTTTCCCAACTTTGCAGAGAGAGTTAACATTTATGGTTGCAAATTTATACTTTGTTTTAAATTTAAACGTACGATTACAAAGGCCCTCAGGACCCTCCGACTGATCCTTGCGTGATGGTGCAGACGCGCCAGAATCCGAACGTCTGCTTGCGCTCCTTTCCGGAGCGGTGGATTGGCCACGTGGAGTAATATTATTTCGTTCATCACACATCATAGTTATCCGGTTCTTACATAGTGGGTAAACATTTGTCTACCGAAATTAAAACTAAGATTGTTAGTCCTAGAGTTTTCTTCCAGCCACCCCTAACATGGGGAACAGAAGCTGACCAAACGCCGCCCGCTCCGGGAACAGACACGATTGGATTTTAATAGCTTTTATACTGACCCCAAAAGCAGGGCTGCCTCATTCGCCAGTTCCGCCGCATCGATGACCTTCATCTCAGCCTTCACTGCCGTTGAGGTCTTCACTGTTGCCCTAGCAAGGGGCCCTCACATGGTACTATCACCCGGGCCAGGTGAACCAAGGTTTTTTTACGAGGTGTTACTCCTCCCCATCCTCCTTTCTCATCCGGGCTTGGGACCGGCAATGGCAGAGTTAGTTGGCTTTTTATTATTAAAATAAAAGAATTTGGGCCAAGTTTTATTAAGCAATGCAAAATAGATAATTACAGCCATCAATTTACTCAGGTTTGGCCAAACAAGGAGTTAAACTCTCAGTCCATTCAGGAGCCATGGATGTTGCACTGACATGAGAAATTTTTCTGTCTCCAAAGGAGCAATGAGGAGAACCCAACTGAAACCCCAAATTGTATCATAAAATATATAAAATCTATAACCGTGAGATAAAAGATAATTACTTGATGTTGTCAACATGTGGGATTATCAGAAAATAAAAGGACAGCCTAAAGTTCAAATGCTTTATTGGCTGAAATGAAATGATTGGGTTGTCGGGAAATACAGAATTGCTCCATCCCATAGCTTAAGATGGAGCAGGAACAGAAGTAAAGACAGTTTAATTAGCAAATGAGTGAACTATGCGAAATGACTTCTAGATCCTCTGCTGTAATTAAATACAACTAGTTGCTAAAAAAGAGCAACTTCCTTCAGTGTCTGTAATGCTGTGAATAGGAATTGCAGGAGATACTGCTTTCAAGACTAACTACAAGTAATAAAGATTTACTTGTTGTATGACAGATCTTGGAAGTACATTTGAAATTTGTGCACTGTGAAGCGAAAAATATGGGATTTCTACAACCTTTTAGAGAGCTGATTTTTCTTCCTATAAACAAAAAATGCATTATATATTATTCTGATATTTCAAGTGCCAACTAGAGATATTTCATAGATATTTGAAGGCATACTATTATATTCTGAATAGACAAAATATTAGAGATATGGGTGATAGGAAGTTGATACTGGTACCCTCAGAGCATAGTGGAATATGCCTAAACCAATCTTACTGATAAACAGAAGACATCAGTGTATTGCAATGGATGAAAATTGATAACTGTAGCAATCTTAGCAACTTTGATCAGCGTAAGACAGCAAGGTCATTCTATCACCTAAGTGATGGTTATCCTAGGTTTTTGAAGGCAGCTGTATGAAAAGTCTACCACAAGTACACCATCGACAAACAAACCAGTGCCTGGTGAGCAAGTGGTGGCATCCCACAAGCCAATGATGACCGAGGTCACCATAGACTGTCCAGGCTCATACAGACCGACACAAGGACATACCACAGCAATGCAGATCACATTCAGTTTCAATGTTGGAGTACCAAGCAGCGTCAAGGAGAGAACTATACGGTGCACACTAGTATACTCTAGGCTACAGGAGCTGACACTCGATTCATATGCCACTGTTGACTGCTCGTATTGGACATTGTGCCTTACCTGGTGTCAGGAACATCAGAAATGGATCTCTGCAGAATGGTTCCGAGTCATGTGGTCAGATTTAATCCCACTATCAGTTTTATCGGATATGGTTGTGCTATCAACAGCATGAGGTCATGATCCCTGTCTTGCGAGGTCAACTCTATTCTTATAGGTGATGGCTCTCTGATGGTTTGGGGAGTCTTCTCTTGGGAAATCCCTTGGGTTTCTCTAAAGGTCCATAAATGCTGTGAGTTACCAGAATGTGCTGGCTGATCACTACACCATTTAATGCCCTTGGCGTATCCTTCAGCCAATATTGTATTTCAGGAGGACAATGTGCCACCATTGGGCTGCTACTAATCTGGACATGACTCAAGGGATACTGATCTGAGTCTGGGACCATCTGGTGGCCCACAAGAGTCAAATTTAAATCCTATTGAACATCTTTGGAATGCCATTGAACGAGAGAGATCAGTGCCGAATTCATGGATCTGGAGTTGTGGACAAATGGTAGAGCAGTCAAGACTGGCACTACTTCAGCAACCCTCCAGCGTGGAATGGCATCATAGGCTATTATTTTCACTAGAAGAGGACCGATGTACTCTTGTTAGATATGTCTAATGTTATGTCTATTCAGTGTAGAAGCAGAATGATAACACATTTCTTGAGCCATCCATGGTAAGAATGTGATACATAGGTTGAGTTACAGTTCCAACAACAACAAAGATCATCGTGCCACATGGGATGAGGATCTCCTGCAAAAGTTTTATGAAATTAATAAAAACTAATAAAACTGCAAATGTGTAAAAAGATTATAACAATTGTTATGAGAACTTTATTTACTACAATGATTAAAATGATGATAGCAGATTTATTAGTGCAGGTGTGGGACATGAAAATTTCAATACCCATTACAAAAGTATCTAGTAAAACAAGATCGTTATATTTATAGTCTGTGGAATGGAAATACATGATCAAATTTTAGTGGAATTAGCAGTAACATTCAGATACGTAATCAATCATGTGCCTCTCATTAACAAGTGATATGATGAGAAAAAAGTATATGCAAGAGAAAAATGTATAGGGCATCATTATTAGCAACGAGATTCATTTGAATGGGGTCATAAAGTAGGAATACATAAGACCATTGATTGTGCAGTAAATGCTGTCACATGCTATTAGCAGCAATGGATGCATGAATAACACCTTCTGTTATTGATCAGAACCTGCAGAGACACCAGAGAAAAACCAGTTTCTATTGATAATATATGGACCTTGGTATAACCAGGCAATCAACATTTGTATTAATCAATTCCCATAATCCACCAGTGGGTTTTGATTTGCTCCACCAGTGGCTGTCAGTTATGAATCCAGATCACAGACTATTGACAGGTTTGATAGAAATCAAAAGATTCAGCTGTGCAATTTCCTACTGTTCTTCAATGAACTCCTTACAGCAGGAAAATGCATTGAGACACAGCTTCCAACAATTCAACTATCTCTCCTGAAGAGTACATTTCAGGCATTACAAAATAGTTTGTCATTATTTGCAACTGCTGTCACCAAGTAGAGGAAAAATGGTGATGTGTTGTAAAACTCTACAAAGAATTTAAAATGTATCAATGCTTGATGATGTTTATTACCATAGTCATTGGACACCAGTTACAGATTTTCTGCTTTATTTTATCAAGCTGAATTATAATTTTTTTTATTTTTTATTTAATCTAATAAAATTTCATATATGTAAAATTTACTATTTCCGAGATTTAAGATTTTGTCTTGAACAGAGTATAATGGCACAAACAACTATTTCACTTTAGAAATAAAGTCAAGTGTCTGATTGCTGATGTTATATTAACAGACAATATGTAAAATAATGTTCCTATAATAAGCAAATTTTCATTGAATCAAAATATTTGTATTAATTCAAAAATTTTCATTAATATTCAGGGCTGTTTCTACCATTAGGCAAGACTAGGTGGCCGCCTAGGGCGGCAAGATTTTAGGGCGGTCGAAGGACAGATTGGTTTTTTTTTTGGTTGTTAAAATAGGATTGTCGTTTTTTTTTTTTTTTTTTGGTGGGGGCGGCATTTGAAAGGGAGGAGGCGGCATTTTTCAGTTCTCGCCTAGGGTGGCAGAACACCTAGAAACGGCTCTGTTAATATTTTTAAATATATCGGAAAATCTCAATTTGCCTTAAAAATTGTAATCTATTGTACAGAGTGGCTGGAAGTTCCCGTATCCCCTATTATGTTATTATTATATTAAGAGGTATAGGAACTTCCCGGCCACCCTACATATTTAGATTATGATGCTTCTCTTTATATAGTAAATGACCTGTATATCACTTGAATATATGTGTATGGGAAAGTCTGACTCTTGGTAGCGGGCATCGAATATATATACTAAGCACTTTTTCTTCCGAGAAATAGCTTTCAAAAGTTTCTTTACTTCAAATCTTAAAAAGTTTTTAATTCCTTAAAGATTTGTCTTTAAAGATCAAAAGTTAACAGAAAACAAGTTATCATCGCAGTCTTAAAGCATTTGTAACATAGGCTATCATCATCAGAAAGTGTGTCTTGACTCAGCAAAAGATGAATTCATCTGTTTACATCTGCATTCTGTTTTAGTCTCAATCGAAATGTCATTCATGATAAGAATAAAGGAGTTTTAAAAGATTCACTATCAACATTTACTTACTGATAGTTTGTAATTGCAGGGTGGCTGGGAAGTTCCCGTACCCCTTAAAAACTTAAAAAGGGAACTTCCTGACCTCCCTGTAATGTTATAATGGAAATGCTATTCAAATTACCGGTTATAATGCGATCTTTCGGATCCAAGATCTCGAAGATCGCGATATAACCGAACTTTTATTACTTTGCGACGCCAAATGTCTTATATCGCACCCTATTATCGCCCATACGATTCCAAATCGATTTAAAATGGTCATTTCGGGATTACCTACATCATTCAGAGCTATATGAGAGAATTTTATATTTATAAATACATAAATCATTACCTTTTCAACACTTTGATGGGTTATATTAACCAAAAATCGATTTGGCGCCGCCATCTTGGCATCTTGTACAAATGACGAGCCACGTGGATCGAAATTAGGTATTCATACGCCTATTAGAGTACATGGGCCTCTTTACTGGTTGTCATTGGCAGAAAAATAGATCTCGATATTCATTTTTGTTAAACGAAAAAGTCTGCGATTCTGGTATTTTTTTAAAAAATATATTGTATTTGACGCATTTTCGTGACATTAGAGTGGGTACAGAGTCTCAATTACTGTAAATAATAAGGAAACAAGCATATTAATTTACACCTTTGATTTGATTTTAGGCGAAAAAATGGTAAATTTTGCAATTTTACAATTATACACCTTTTCCAAAATAGAAGGGGTCCAAGACCAAATCGCATTATATCCGAATTCACGATATAAACAACCGCGTTATAACCGAGCTTCAGCGTAGTTAGGTTTTTTTATTTAGTTCTGTGATATACACAGTATTCAAAGTAATTAAGACGCTATTTTTTTATCAAAAAATCTGTTATTAAATTTTGCATATTAAAAAAAAAAAATTTGAAGACAAATGATGCTTGAATAAAAGAAAAACAATCAAGTGTGAAGGTTCAAATGGAAAAAAAAAAGTGGTGCTGTATTAAATATGAATAAGTACAATTATTTATTTACTTATGTACAACTGACATTTTCAATAGTTTAAAGACATTTCATGTGGTTTAATAGAAAATAATAAGATAAGAATAATATGAAGAAGAGCAGTGAGTTTACTAAGAAGATTATTATATCTAGAATTTAGAAATAATGAGAAAAAAATCAACTTTTGACCCAGCAACTTGTAGAAAAGTTACATGTACAAGTAGTACATTATTAAGTGGTTTTTTTTTTTTTTTTTTTTTTTTTTTTACATTTTATAATGTTTAAGTTTATATTAAATTGTAATAAAGCATAAAGCAGGCATTAGGGATATTATAATAGCATTGGTTGTATCATGTGTACTATAGTAGTATACTGAGGTGCATTATGGGAATTCACAAATTTTATACTCAATATAAAGAATTTGTGAAATAAACTTAAATCTTTAAATATTATAATATTATAAGTGCTTTCTTTTGAATTTTAGGATATGATTCCATTTGCTGTTGTGGGAAGTGATAAACAATATCCAGTAAATGGCAGAAATATACTTGGACGCCGCACACAGTGGGGTGTTATTGAAGTAGAGAATCGTACCCATTGTGAGTTTGCTGATCTCAGGGATATGCTTATTAGGTGAGCCAATAAAAACTACAATTTAGTGAACTGCCACATTTAAGGCTTTCAGAAATGATTTGAATAACATTACAAGGCAATCTTTTAACCAGTTTCTGCCTAAGATATGTTGTCGTGAAAGATTTTGAATGAAATTTTGCAGATATCTTATGAATATAAGAAAAGCTAGCTTGAAGTTTTTGTTTTTTTTTTTCTTTTCAGAATTTTTCATGAAATGGGTGTTAATTAATTTTTGATTACTTGTGTAGATAATAGGTTTTTAATTACAAAATAATTCAAAAATATCTGGGAAGGTAATTTATATAAATTATGAATAGATGTTTTACAATAATGAAGATCTTACATATAGTTTCTAAAAAATCAATATATTTTAGTTTTAATAAATCCTCCTGTAAAATTTTCTAATTAGAATATAATATTGAAAACAACATAAGTGTTCAGCCAGTTAAATTGTTCACATATTTGTAAAAAAACAAACCCAAGCACTTTCTACAATCCGTAAGTAGCATTTGCAGTTTACCAGTTTCTTGATTTTTAATGACTACCCTTCAATTTACATTGCTAGGGTTAACAGTTGGTTCATTTTGGATAGATGATCTCTACCATCGTATCTAATTACAGCAGGTGACAATGGTGTCATTGTTATTCCTGATGGGGTCTTGACTGGAGATGTAATTGGTAAAATCTAATTTGATTCCTGGAAAGGAACATTGGTAATGAGACACCTAACAATGTCCATCTTGAAGTCTAAAGAGATCCTTCTTCTAACTGCACTGTAGATATTAGGAGCCAAGGGGTGTCAATTGTGTAAGTGTTTATGAAAATTGACTGTGCTCTGTTGTTGAATGTATTCAATAAACTGGCAGATTCATCTAATATAATGCAATACTTTGAGCAAAAAAATGCGCAGTATTAATCACTTCTTCCATTACCATTCATGCAGACATCTGAAACCCTGTCGCTTTCAAAGTTGACCTTCACTAAATCCATTTAAATGCTGTGAAGCATGGTAGACCTCTTTCACCCTAAGGCTGTGGTAATGGTTCATATGCTTCTGTGGTTGTTGCTTTGAAAGAAAGAAACATTTCATTGCTGTGTAGTGCTCATCACAATCAACTTCCATGATAGGACTAACAATAATCAGAAGATGGAAATCACCTGACATCAACTTCCAGGCATCACATGACTTTACATGAAACACTAATATTTGTTACAATAGTACAATCCAGATAAAATAACCTTAAGACTTTTTTCTTAAAAAAAAATTGCCCTCTTAGGTAACTGATTCTTTAATATTTATTTCACTCTTTTAAACCACAAATACTGTATTTCTATATTTTTAAAAGAGATTAGCTTTCCAGTGAGCAGATCGTTCTTTACTATTATTTGTTTGTTTCCTTCATTTAATGAATTTTCATTTTTCATTTACAGGACTCATATGCAAGATCTTGTAGAAGTAACAGCAACAATACATTATGAGAATTTTCGTCAGGAACGGCTTCATGCGCGTCATATGAATGGGAGGCATGTAGATATACAAAACTTAAATGAAAGCAACTTATAATAAAACCATGCAATCATAAAAAAAGGAAGACAAACAAATTTAGTTTCTGCTTTGATGCAGAATCAAGTGCCTTTCTGTTAAGAAAGAAAGCAATCTTAAAAAAGTCATCTAAAAAGAACCGTAAGTAATTGAATAAAACATGATTAGTTCTATGGGATGTTTCCAACTGTCTACAGGATTCTGCAAAAAGTGTTATTGAACTATTCATAAAAGCCAAGATGAATTTGTACAACAGCACATTTTAAATAAACGGATTTAATTTCATTTTACATTATTATCTAATATTTGGCTTTAAAGAGTCAGAATATTAAATAGAGCTATATTAAATGTGAAAGATTAACAAAATGCTTTAATTAATAAGGAAGAGTTTAATTTTCTACAGAAAAAAATTACTGGTTAAGAAAAAAGAAAAATTCAAAGAATGGAATGGCTGTAGAATGGATTGAATTAATCTTCAAGACCTATTTTCTCTAAGGAAATTGTAGAATCTCAACAATAAAATTAAGTATAATTCAGAATTAATCTGATCTGAAATTGCAATGAGATAATTATAATTTTAGTACTGTAAATAAAAGTTTATATTTATTCATAATAATTAGATGAATTATGTAAGTACTGTGGGAAAAGAAACTATTTTTTTAAATACCATTTACATGTTGTAGGGTCTTTATCAAAAGAAATGTTGGCAATAGTAATTAATAACAAAGTGTTTATTTGTAAGCTAATTCTTTATAAATTGTTACATATTTTTTTAAGATCGTCTTAAATTTAGTTTAAGAAGCAATAATTTCTTATCCATGCAATTATGCAGGTATAAAAAAAAATGCTACACTGCCACTGTTCAATATCTGATTTGTAAACTGCCTAAAAACCAGTTGTTTTGGTGCTTCCATATATATAGTGGTCTTAAACTAGTGCCTCAAAAACATTAAAAAGGCTGATAACATGATGTTGGTCCAAGTTTAGTGTGTTTTGAGATAGATACTATTTGAATTTAGTGGAGTTTTTTTACTCCTTTTAAATAGTTACTATTTCAACACATGTTAAAGTTTAAAACGTTCTTCTAGATTATTTTACATTTTTTTTTTTTTATATTTTAAATTTTCCTACTTGGTTATGTAATTTAACCTCCGTAATTAATAATGTAAATTTTCAGAAATTACTTAGTTGCTTAGAAAATCTATTCATTTAAAAAATAATAAAATCAAGTCCACTGGAGTCAAACTGTTTGATATTAAATGACGCAATAGAATCGTCAGTGGACAAAGGTTTAAAAGTGAATTGAAAGTTGATAAAAACTGTTTCTTAATGGACAGTTGCTTCTTTTTCAGAAAATAAACTGAATTGCTTCATATCAGTGGAAGGAAACATTAATCTCTTCACTTCAATCAAAAACTTATCGACAGAAATCTGTTAATGCTAAATATATATATATGTCTATATTTTTAATAGTCATCAAAATGAAGAATAATTTTATTAAGCTATATTTAGGAATGAATCCACTTTTCAGTTATTCATTCATTAAATGGTTCCTCATTAGAATTAGAACATAAAACTCAGTTGGATGTCAGTCGAAAGAGAATTAAAAAATATAAAAATAAAAGTTCTATTCGTCAGAGAATTTATGCTAACAAGAATAGTTATAATTGTGTTTACCTATTAATCAGGTAGGATCTTGATGAGCAATAGAATTCCATTCCTGTTTTTTTAAGTGATCTTTCATTTGCTGTTAATGGTTTTGTCCTTTACTTTCTGTCTTTGTGATCTTAGTCATAATTATTTCGTTAAAATTTGCCAATTGATGTATTAAGGTTTTTTAATAAATATCTAATAATAATAAAAAAATGTAAACCTTTTTATAATGCTATTAATTTTTCCTTTTTTCAAATGTAGAAACTCTTACATCCTATTTACTTTTATCAAGACAAGGTGGCTGTGCTTTGAAAGGATATCTATTATTAGAATCTTACTTGTTTGGCAACTTTAAAAAAACAGTTAACCGATTTATAGGAAACTTACGGAAAATAATAAATCTAGATCTAATATTAGCTTTGGTATTGGTATTTTTAGACCTATATCTTAAATAATTTAAGTCTTAAGTAATTCAAAGAATAATGTACTGGTGAATTTAAGAGTCTATTGTAAATCATGTTGGTTTCTTCATATTTTAGATCCACATTAGGGTCTTTCCACACGAAGCGTCCATTGTCACGCGGCCAGTAAATTTTGGCCGCACCGAAAATCGCGTCTCGTGTAAAAGGCTCCATTGAAATCTAGAACGACGATGGTCGCGTGAAAAATCGCGACCAGAAGCAACCAAGCGGCCACGTGTGAAAGGCTCCACTAAAATCTATATAACCACCTGGTCGCGTCGTGTGAAAAGAATCTTTTAAAGTGACTCAAGCAATTCAGGTGACTGCAAACCTTTTATGTATTTATTTTACCAATGCACCTATAATTCTGAAAATTTAAATATGAACTTATGAAGCATGTGGGATTTATATTTTCTTGATTTAAATTTTCAAAATTTTCTGTAATTAATTAAATTAAAATTCAAAACCAGGCAATTTTGGGGGAGTGTCGAGGTAGGCTTATTAGGCCTACTCGATATTTTCAACTTTCAAGTTTTTTTAAACTCGAACACTTAAATGATAAAAAAATTCATAAAATAATGATTTGTTTTTAAGATATTTATTATTAGTGCAATAGTTAGGCCTAATTTTTAAAAAAAAATTGTGTTTTTAAAAATTGTTTGAGATTATTTTTTTTAATTTTTTTTTACATGCTATCAAATAGTCATAATAAAAAACGTTTTCATTAAAGGCTTACTAAATATCATGCAGATTCATTGGATGTTGTTCGTTTTCAAAAAAAAAAAAATGTTTTGAAGCTTTTTTTTATAGAAATAATTTTTTGTTAATTATATTAAAATCCATTTCTAAAAAAAAAATGTTCTTTGTTCATAAATATTCACGAACTTTTAATATGAATTTTTCAGTGTCAAAGTCCCCATTCTCTAAAATAGTTTCGTCTTAATCATGTTTTTCAACACTTCTCAAAGCGAAAATAAACAGAAATGACCTTCTGGCCGCGTGAAAAATCTTGTCATGTCGCGACCAGAAGCGACCAAGTGTGAAAGGCTCCACTGAACGACGTGATCGCCTGGCCATCGTCGTTCTATAGATTTCAGTGGCGCCTTTCACACGTGGCTGCTTGGTCGCTTCTGGCAGCGTTACCAGGATTCTGGTCGCGACATGACGCGATTTTTCAAGCCGCCAGGCCAGGCGGCGCGATCACAGTCGTTCTATAGATTTCAGTGGAGCCTTTCACACGAGACGCGATTTTCGTTGCGACCAGAAGGTTGTTTCTCTTTAATCTTTCTTTAACGTGCGGAATGAACTATCTAAGAACACAATTGACTCGCACAATTTACGCAAGGATTCGCACCCCGAGCTGTCATCGTGAAGAGAC
>JAFIDM010000004.1:67862779-67878675 GCA_023159025.1 Thereuonema tuberculata
ATGTGCTTTTATGGTTGGTTTTTAATTAATTTTAATCTGCACGTAAAAATTGTTTATAACAAATCCTATTTTACTTTAGAAATGATGTCACTTTCATTAAGATCTGTCGTTGTCTTAATGTATACAGTGCCCCCCCCCCCCAATCCTTTTTTTTTTCTCTCCACAGAAATTGATAAAAATAGATATCTTTGGGCTTATTTTCGAGCTTATGGTGGAATCGACTGTTTTATTGGAAACAAAAGATAAAAGATCTGGAAACCGTGAGGAAATTGAAAGACAAAAGAAGTAACATATTTTCGAGTTGGAAGAAATGAAAACATGGCGCAGAATTCGGGAAATTTGCGGTTTTTTTTCGAAATTTATATTTTAAAGGTAACTAGGCCATCCCCCTATCTCCCCCTGATAAGTATAAGATAATCCAAGAAGAATCGATTCCAAGCGGTTATGGCAAAAAGTGATATTTTGAACGAACTATTAGTATATTTGATAGCACGTGTCATTGTTGACGGAGAGAAGCTAAAAAAAATGAACATTGAAATTTAAATTTTAATCTAGTAAGCTAAAATTAATGAGTTATTTTCTTTTTTCTGGCTCTTTTTCATTCCGCCACACACTCAAGGGAGTGATAAGAAACAATGCTTTGAATGTGGCCTACTGGATAAGATGTCTGATTTCGAATCAAAAGGTTGCAGGTTCGATTCCCGTTACGAACGTTTCATTGTAGTACTTTTTTCACAGGAAAACAATTGCGCCGGACAGACAGACAGAAAAACAAAAGATTTTAGTAATATAGATTGAATAAAATGAGAAATCTGTTAATAAATAAAATAATGAAGGGAATAGAATAGAAAAAGCTTAAGATTAGCCAAAACATCCGCGATGTGGCACCAGGAAAATTCGAAATTTCATTGGAGTTTTGAACTCGGATGTTTTGAAAATATAAAATTAGCATCCAACTGCCCTGAGAAATCCTCTCCTTAGTTTTTGTAGATGCAAAATAGTGATATCAGTATCCCCGATTCTAAAATATGCATGGAAAATACAATAATAAACTGGTTCTGTATAAGATTACACTATTACCCAAACTAATGTCAAAACTCAACAATAAAGATTCTATAAAAGACAGAAAACGTGGTTTTAGCTAAACGCCACCCGATTTAACATAATTTAACTACATTCGCTATTCGTAAATTCTTAATTAAATTCAACTGACTTATCCCTTATTAACTATTTCTTCACATGCAATTGACAACCCCTATTATTAACTCGTAATATCTATTGTTTATACTTTATATATTGCTTTCACCAACCATACATTTTTCACTTCTCTTTATATAAACTAATATTATTGATTGAATTTGAAAATTTTACTACAGTAATGTTTCGGTGGGTTAAACAAATAAGTGAATTATGGCTTTTTTTTTTTTTTTTCACTCAAATGCATACAGCGACCTTTTACTTCTTTCATCTCCAAAACTTAAATACAATTGCACGGGTTGCACGTAATTAGTAATATTAATAATACATAATACATATCACGATACATAATACATGTATTCAATACATAATACATATCACGATACATAATACATGTATTCAATATATAATACATATCACGATACATAATACATGTATTCAATACATAATACGATATTAGTAATACATGTCATTGAATAAACAACATATCACTTAGTTACCAATCGTACGAATTGATACAGAGTGCTTGAAATTCTAATTAAGCGAAGCCCTTGTATCGCATAAGTCCAGCGTAATACAGAAACGTACTGCCCAGATACACATATAGGTAAATCAATATGTGATATGCGGAGGACATTATTCATGATGACACCGGTTTGGCATACTCAGAACAAGATTGTTGAGCCGTCCCTGATGCAGAGTATATCATTCCTCCATCAGTGATCTTCAAAGCTCAGAATCTTTCTTGGTGACAGTTTCCTTTCAGCTAGACATCTTCCCAAAGCACCCCAAGCATATTCTTTTTGGTTGAGATGAGGGGAGTACGCTGCCTACTCCATTCAATGGATATCTTCTTCCTTAAGGAGGCCAACCTTAGCGTCCTTAGAAACGAAATCTGGTTCGATATCTGCACCCTAACAAGCGAATCATTGGTATCATTACAGTACTGTGCACCTGTCATGGACCCTCGTTCTATCAGCTTTACGGCCATTGACTCTGTACGGCCCAGACCATAATTCCCTCAACACAATTTCTATCCATTAACGATGTTCTCTTGATGGTGCTGTGAACCAGATTTGCCATCAGATCTACTGACGCTCAGAATAGGATATTAAACTTCTTTCATCTGTGAATAAACCCTCTGCTCCATTTCTCAATCGTCTAAGCACTGTGTTCTTGACACATTCGCAAACGGGTTTGTTTGTATCGCAGTTTTAAATGTACACATTTAACTGGTTGACCTGCATAGAGTCCTACGCATTCAACCGTCTTGCTACATTTACAGTTAACTACTCAATTGACCAGCATGACTCCGACAACTCCGTTTTGCAGATGATACCAACTAATGGTCTTCTGAGGTACATCGTGGACGACTTCCCTCAGCCCATTTAGAAGATTTCCTCTTGCCTTGTCTTGATCATCTTCACCACAACCTTGATACAATGCTGTGATTAGTGTTTATGGGCGGGAATTCTTTCTTGTCCGTTTTCTGGAATTTTTAACGGTTTTCCGGTTCCCGAAATTTGGTTGGAAAAATGGGAAAATTGCTCTTTGAACCAAGGAGTAACCAGAAGGGAAAATAAACGCAATATATCTTCTGGAAATCATAATAAAAAAAACCTTACAGGTGTAAATTTAGGTGCGTGTATGTTTTTGATTGTGATTTTAATATTATTCCGCAAACTTATTGTTAAAGTTATCTTCTAGAAATGTTTCGAAATTATTCAATGCAACCTTTACATTATAGCATTGCCCCAAACAAAATCCCTGTCACCAGAAAAACTTTAGAAGAACGTCGCCAGACATTGCACATGCGACACAGAATCAGCTATCACATGGCCAGCTAACTTTAGCTCTGCAAAGTCAAATATAGTATGCGCCAAAATAAATGATACTGAAATGTTCGTGTACAAAAATGGTTTATGTGACATACAGAATACAAACACTAGAGGAAGCTGGCAGTACATGGAAATCAATGGAGACATAAAAGCGGCATTAGTATGAACATGGGCCGTAAAAACTTCAGACTTGCTTCTGGTTGGTGTGTGGTGGAAAAGTGACAACTGCTCGGATGTTCTTACGATGCTGTAGCGGTCAGCAGTATGGCCGAGAATGGTGATAGCTCTGGCGGCGAATGTGCACTTCTTCGGATTTAAGTGAAGATTGGTGACTTCGATGCAACCTAGAACGTTGTTAAGATGTTCTTCAAAATCCTTAGAGTAAATAAGGATGTCGTCCAGATAGCAAAGACAGATGGTCCACTTGAGGACTTGCAAGGTGTTATCGATAATGCATTGGATAGTTGCGGGGGCGTTACACAATTCGAATGCATCACTTTGAATTGTGAAAGAGGCCGTCTGGTGTAATGAAAGCTTCTTCTTTCTATTTTTCGGGTCAACCTATAACTGCCAATTGCCAGTGCGTAGGTCAACGCTGGAGAAGTAATTGGCATTCCGAACCGAATCCAAACTGTCCTCAATGATGGGTAATGGGTATACTTCCTTCTTCGTGACGCTATTGAGTCTTCGGTAATCGATGCAAAAATCTCCAGGTGCTGTCCTCTTTTCTGATGAGCACCACAGGTGAACTCTATGAGCTGTTCAATGGCTCAATCACTCTTTGTTTTAGCTTCCTCGTGGATGATGCTTCTCTCCTTGAATGAGACATGTAGGGCTTCTGCTTGATCGGCAGGTGGATCCCTGTGTCAATGGTGGGTTTCGTCCGGTAGTTAAGGACTGTGGACGGATTCAGTGGCTTGAATTTGGCTGGTAGAGAAAGGCGAGTAATTGGTCGATATCACAGCTATGTAACTGATCGTCAATAAGGCGTCTCAGTTCAGCTGGGCTTATAATCGGTTGATCGGGTGTCAAAGTCTTTGTTGGCGATGGTTCATTCTTTGAAACAGCAGTGATGGCTTCTGCCTCTATCAGCTGGAACTGTGCAAGCTTCTTTTTGGCAGGAAGAACTGTCGATTTCACTGCTCTATTCGTTTATCTAAACGATGGTGTTTTGCCGCTCTATAATGATGACGGCAATCAGGAGATACATACTGAGAGGCTGTTTCAAGGGCGACAGTGGTCCGTATGGCATCTATGGCACAGGCTGAAATTTACATGAGGGGGAAGGAATATCGTCTTTGCGGCATATAATTACGATTTTTTTCGGACATATTAGGCTGTTCAATGGTGACTAATCGTCTTGAACAGTCGGTTTGAATTTTGGTGGTCCGCATGAAGTTCCATTCTAATATAATGTGGAAATTGCACCGATCTTTCCACTATTTCCTTCACTTGATTCGTCCGGACTTAGAGCTCGATGAACGTCGCACAGAAGAATTGTTTGAATGCTGGCCAGGTTGTCATTTGTTCTTCATTGTTCTCGAGTCACTGTTTTGCTGTGCCGCCGCTGGCTGCTGTGATCCAAGCATTGTACTGAGCGATTCTAACGTAGTCTTCAGCCGTAGGAGAGGTCCTTGTTTGCCCTGACGTAGAATGTCGTCGGCTCACGGAAACGCAGGGGATGAAATGGAGTAGCGGCGACAGAAGGGTAGGTTGGCGAGGATTGCGTAATCACCAGTGGAAGGCCTAACAAACGTCGGCGGAGGATGATGGTTGATGCAACACGATGAGTTTTGGTACCATTTTGTTGAGGAATGTGACAGGGAGAGCAAATTAAAGTTCGGAGTCAGTGGCTCTAACTGATCTATATCTAACTGATTTATTACAAAAACAGGTTTAAATAAGCAATTACAAGGAATTACAAAGAATGATGATAAGGATTAAGTGATGATTGGATCAATTTAAACTTAACAAATGAATAACAATTGATTGGTTGATGGATTACAAATCAGTGGGAAGAAATTTAAATGATCAGAGGTTAACAGGTAAAACAATTAATTTTGAAATAAATGAAAAACGGAAAAATATTGGAATACACATAAAATTCATAAAGATTAAAACATAAAATCAGAATTATACATCCTTATAATATAAAAACGTTTTTTGTATACCATAATGTACGATGTAATACAGTCTGTATTCATTACATTCTTTATATTTTGAGGAAACAAAACCTCAAAAATAACTGAACCTGTAACTGAACCTATCCCAAATTGTGCTCTGTTTATTAAGATTTACTATTATTATTAACTTAAGTGCTCGCCTGAAATTTAGGGATTGGTGGGTTTCTGGTGAGTGCAAAAGAATTGGTGCGTCCTTAATTTGAGGAAATCCCCCCACCCTCCCCGTTTACACCCCTTAGGACGCAAATATTGAAAACGTATCTTTTTGTTTTTGACAAACTGCACTCATGTCAAATTTCGTATCTCAAATGAAGTGGTTTCAGAGACCTTTCAACGGTCCTTCTATAAAAACTTTGATATTTCGCCGATTGTAGGCAATTTTACATGAGAGTGTGAAGGAGATGAAATCCGGGTATAGGGTTGTCCAAATTCATGTAGCCACTAACGTTCTAAAGGTCCTAAACGGAAACTCTGCAAATTTGGTTCTAATCTGTGGAACGGTTTAGAATTGTATAAAGAACAAACAAACTCATTCTTTCTGCTTTATGTATTAAGATTACTGGTTATCTACTCAAATTAAATAAAAAAAGATGATTTCGAGAATTCCCTGGAAATCGTATTTCCCGTTCCCGAAGGTTCAAAAATGTCGGGAATTTGACAACCCTACTGTGATCAATTTCCCCATTCATTTGTAGCATTGGTCACAGTATACCCTTCTTCCAGTTCCGACTACGTTCAAATGATGATGTTTACTGCGACTTTCCAGTAAGTTCCCCCTACACTTCAAAACACCAGTGAAATCACAAACTACAGTAGCACAGCAACTTCATATAACAAGCGATCACGACTGTTTCATGTTTCATTTTAGTTGAACTATGCACTTCGGTGTAAGGACATTTAACTGGCTGAATCTGTTGAATACAAACAGTAGAAGTTTTTCTTTTTTTTTTCTGAACAAAAAAAAAAAAAGGTAAATGAACTTCAGATACTTTAGTTGTTTACTTCTGATAAATTATAATCATATTAGAACACGCAGAATTAGCGGATTACTAAAAAGCATTAATTACCATTATTTATTGTTTAGGATCTAACGTTTTTCTGTGGGGATTTTTGTTACTTTCTCGACCTGATTTTTCTAGAATGAAAAATTTCCAATACTTGAGTTGGATGGTCTTAAATTCATTCATATGTTATTACAGGACGAACAAACAGATGAATCTCAGCTCACCTCTAGGTTAAAAAGATTTCGACATTTTAGTAGATAATTCAGGCAGAAGTTCAAATGAAATGAAGTTGCGTAGATAAACAACGAAATTGAAACAAACAAGTAAATACAGTATTTGGTTAGATTCTTTTTGTTAATTAGATCTAAGAGTTGTCTCGTGCTTTATTACCTGAGGAAAAAACAATGTAATTGAGGACTAAACATTCAATTGAGTGAAACAAAGTTTTTGAACAGTGCCACTCATAAAACTGCCAAGGAAACCTGAATTCTTATCGTTTATGTCGCAGATTATTCTATGGCCGTAAACAATTTATTATAACTCTGATTTACAAACTGAAATTTGATATGTTTTTCGGAAATATAAGAATTTATTAGGAGGTCCGAATCTGAAGATTCCAAACTATATTTCCTGAATTTTCATTTGATTTGCGTCTCAACGGTAATTTTCTAATTCTGTCATCAAGGGCATATCCGCCATCGCTAATAAAAATCCCAGTTGGTCTCCATGGCAACAGAACTGTCCCTCTATAAACACCCAGGAAACCTTACCTTGATTAGAAACTGCACTTCACAAATAACTATTGGATTCGTCTGTTATTTTCTACGAGAAATTATTGTAAAAATTAAATAGAATTAAAAGCAATTTTGTTATTTTGTTTGATAACAGCGTTTTAAAAGGCTTCCGTGACAAAGATATTTACTAAATTATACAAGACCATATCTTCATTCTTTGAAAACATCATTGTAACTAACAATTCCGAATATATAATTGAAATCAAAAACTTTGTTCTTCTCTTAATATTCCTCTCTTAACATTTCTTTCAATCTAATACTTATTGGACCCCCCCCCCTTTTTTTTTAATAATAACAATTAATAATGATTAAATTTAACTGAACGTCAATTTTAAGCTGAACTTTCTTAATTATATTCTTTATTAAAAGTTCTTCCTTGAAATCATTAACCCTACTACTCCATTTCATGTAGCTGTACTTTTTTTTATAAAATTAAAATTAACAGTAAACACGCACAGATTAAAATTAATGTTGTATTTAAACATAAACAAAATTATATATTAATGAATAAAAAGAAAGAAGAAAACTACAATAGTAAGACTTGATAAACATTTTTATTTCTTTTTCATTTTGAACGTAATCACTTTAAATAATTTGTTTTTCATATAATTTGAATATTTCTTTTTTATAGAATATTGAAGAAAGGTTTTCTATACATTAGAAACTAAAAATTCTACAAATGTCGTTACTATCACAGTACTTTTTCACAGCATCCTAGAGATCCAGTGCATTCAGACTGCCACAATCATAACTACCACTTCATAACTGAAGTTACTGGAATAGTATTCAGTTCCGACCATTATCATAAATCCCATTGTTTGATAGAATTACCAATAACAATAATAAATACAGTTGTTTAATGAAAATGAACCCTTGTACAATGCGTTTGACGGATTTTATTGATCTAATATTTTATTTATCCTATCTTAATACAATCATTCGATAAATCAAAATCGTTGCACCTTATTTGGAATAGGTTTTTTTTTTGTAAAGCAGCAAATGAGAAATAGAACATTTCCTATTACCTTAGGTTACTTGTCTGTAGCTTTTGCAAAAGCAAATAATTTAATGCGATAAACAATAATGAATGAAACAATGAAGTATTTATACCTTTGGTATAAAGATAACATATTTTATAACAATAACAGTTTTTTTCTCAAAATTTTTTCAGTATTTTACTAAATGTCCTTTTTCCATCTTAGGTTGCACAACCCATTAGTCAAAGGATTGCGTTTTACCAAATGTGCGCGAAATAATAATTGAATTTGGTTTATTATCCCGTCTAAGGTTTCTGTGGACCGATGTTAGATGTCAATGCTTTCTTTCTATTAGGAAGCTGAACAATGAATAATAATAATGAAATCTACTGTTTAACCATCAAACAATTGGCCACAAAATTGTAGCAACTTAATTTTTTTTTTTAATGTCAATTTTTTGCTTGAAATTTAGAATTGTGATCGTCTGTAGCGAATTAAAAGTAAAAGAGCTTAGAACAATAACATTGAGATTTCTGAAATAATTAACAGATTGGCTGGGCTTCAACTAGACATGTTTGTTTTGTTTTTTGTCTTTTTATCTAGTTACTCACAAAATCAAATAATGCCAGTATCCCTTGTTCACGGTACATTGATCGTTCCGTAATTTTAATTTGGGATTTTTCCTTCAATGTCTATTTCAGAAATTATCTCTTGACCTGATTAGGAAAAATATTGGTTGGTTTTTAACTGCTTCTGTTGTTTATTCAATGTTTATTATTTCAGAGGACGAATCAGAATCATAGAATTAACTGACAGAAAATTCAAATAAGAATTGGTGAAAGAAACAGAGGAAAGTTCTATTATTGCAGGATTCTGATCTCAATCAACAATGGACAGAATGATTCATCATCGAATATTATTTCGTTAACTGCCTTAACTAAAATGAACGCTTCATTAATGCCATTCTTTGGTCCTGGAGTCTTTCTTTATTTACTCGTTTAGATTTTGATAATTCTAATTGAAATTTATTTTTTAATAAATTATGACTATAACATTTAAGACCTATCATTTTCTAAATCTGTTAACAATGTTTTCTAATTTAAACAAGTGAGTCTAAAACATGACATTGGCTGATAACTCCAAAAATAGACACTATCCTCTCCACTAATATTATTAACGCCCCGTGTTTGGTCCAAAGTATTTCGGCAACATTCCAGGTGATACAAAGCCTACAAATATCATTGCCAAAACAATAGAAACCCATCAAGTCCGACTCTCTTTAAAAGTGAAATTTATTGATATCATTTCATTATAAAATGAATCAACGAAAGTGAAAAAAAAAAAACAATCATTGACTTTATTTTTATTTTTATTATTTTTTTGAATAGTGGTTAAGCGGAGACTAATATTTCGAGGCACTTTATATCTTTACTAATATTTGTCTTTCGTTTAGGGTTGTCCAAAATTTTTCTCACGAATAGGAAGCATCAAGAAAAAGTAATAAATAAATAAATGAAAATAAATAAATAAATAAAATTTGCATAATTGTATTATTTTCATTAAAAATAATGTGGTTTTTTTTAAACAAATCTACTTAGTCTGATCTCTCAAGATGTGATTTCCCCTAATTTTAATGTTACCTTTTCTCACGGTGAACTTCTTTATTTCCATATTTCCAAGTCATTAATTTTCCTCTTCACAATTCTTACTTCTCACTCGAAGTGATATTAATAATTTAATGGGAAAAAAATAATTAATGATTAAAAATCTCAAAGTTTATAAAATAAGTTCTAATCCTACTTAGAAAAAAAAAAAACGACTCTCTGTTCTCACAAAACAATTTCCAATATAATTTTCAAAATAAAAAGGCAAATACATATACGGTATATTTATATACCGGGTGGTCTTAATTAAAGAGAAGGTGTTTAGAGTCCAATTACCAAAAACTTATTGGGCCAAACTCTATCTAATTTGGTGAACACTATTTAGACCATGGAGTTTTGATTTTTAAAGAAAAAACAAATAGTTCAAAATTTCGCCACCAGGGAAAAATAGCGCTGGAAGCACGGAAATATGCAGATTGCAGTAAACTGATGTCTTATATTGAAGGATATAAAAAGAGGAAAACGAACAGCGTGTGTTAGGTCCGACTGATGTGCTATGGTTGCGCGATGGTGCTTTGATGTTAAACCTTCGCTATGCTAAATTTACGTGATCGTGCTTTGCTGGTGAAACTTATTACTAAAATAACAACATTGCTTCTGTTGCACTTCGGGAATACCAGAGGTTGAAGAATTTAAGGAAAGACCCAATGACAATCACAGATTTGCGATAAATGATTTTGCGATTTGAAAATACAGGATCTTTACAAGTGCTGCCATGACGAGGACACAAACCGACATCAAACCAATAACTTGAAGTGTTGCAACTGTTGCACTGGAACCAAACGATGCACACGTGTCCAACAGTGCACGGGCAATATCCGTGGAATTTGATATGCCATACACAACAGTGTGGAAAATTATGCATAAACTGCTGAAGTTTTTCCAGTATCAGATCAGCCACACTCAACAACTACTTCGAGGAGATGCGGTTGCTCGTCTGAACTTTTCTCTGATGATGTTCCTAGCTCGAATGGAAGTCGAGGAAGTCGAGGACCTTGGAACATCCTATGGAGTGATGAGGCACATTTTCATCTTAACGGAATTGTAAATACACAAAATTGCCGCATTTGGTCATTGGAGAATCTTCATGCGTTTCAGCAGATTCCTTTGCATTCATCGAAAGCCACAGTGTGTGATGTGGCTTTACTGCTTTGTTCATCATCGGGCCGTACTTTTTTTTGAAGAAATAACACCAAACGATCCCGTGACTTGCTCCATCAATGCTGTATGGTATCAACGAATGCTGCTTGATTATGTTATTCCACAACTTAAACAGTGGATTCACCATATTTTTGCAGGATGGAGCTCCCCCTCACATTGGATTGGGTGTATAGCAAGTGTTACAGCAGCATTTCACAAAATGACATTATAACTAGTCAAGCGTTTCCTACGAGTTGGCAAGCCCGTTCGCCTAATCTTACTCCTTCACATTTGGTTATGGGTTTTTTGAAAAGCTTGAGGTACCAAGGAAGCGTGGATGTCAATAAAGTTAAAGGGCCGAATAATACTGTACGTGAGGCAAATCACTGAATATCTGTTGCTGTTATAGGGAATGCTGTTCACAGAATGCAGTTATTGGAACAGTTGCAAGGAAAACATATTGAATCATATCTGTAAATGATCGCCGTGCGGTCTGCCGTTGCAGCCAGTGTGCCGGAACCCGGGTTCGAATCCCGGTCGTGGCATGGATGTTTCTTTCTTCTTCTGTTTCTCCTTCTGTCCGTTCCTGCTGATGCCACTTGATGCTGCCTCCTATGGCGTATCCTGGGCAACGCTTCGTCGGTTAAAGGCATCATATCTCGCCCCTTATTGTTGACCTAAAGAAAGATGATTAATCTATGAGCCCGGGCATTTGTAAAGAAAAAAAAATATATCTCTAAATTATGTTAAATAAAAATTACTATTGATTGTAAACTAACTTTATTTATTACGCCCAATTTTCTCTACACATGTAAAGCCCTATATTTAGTAGCGACAGTCGTCATTTTGGAGTCAACCGCACTGTTGCTGCTATGTTGTGAGCACTAACGCTTATAATTTTAACTATTCATTTTCCAGCAGTAAATTAGTGTCTTGTTATAAAAAGACCAGTTATTTTTTATAAAACATATCTTTTTCAATGTTTTTTATTATTTTATTTAAGTTATTACGTTTTTGTACTGTTTGTTTGTTTTTTTGTTTTTTTTAAACCATACCGTTTGGAAGAACAGGTTTTACGTTTAAATCCATTTCAGATGGGGTTATTCGTATTTTAACAAAGTATTGAAAACGATTTTTTTTTTTTCAGTTTATGATTACATTCTTCAAAAAGTATACCGGATAAGGATAAGGCATAAGGACCTAGGCAAAATATCAAATGTTTACAAGTACAATCAGGACGCGGACGTAAATCGGTATCAAATGACGAAGTTGAAACGGTTGCAACGTCCGTAGTGGAAGCGAATGCTGCACACGGATCTAGCAGGGCTCGGACAGTATCCAGGCAACTATTCAACTGTATGGAAATGATGCGCAAAGTACTGACGTTTTAACCTTACAGGATTAGCTAAGTCCAACAACTGGTTCAAGGGTATAAGGAAACGAGCCTATATTTCTCTCAGCTGTTCCTAGCTCGGGTGTAAGTGGACAGTGCCTGGCCATGGAACATTCTATGGAGTGATGAAGCGCATTTTTTATCTCAGCGGCAATGTCAATATACACAACTGTCGCATTTGGGCTACCGAGAACCCTCATGCTATTGAGCAGATACCATTGCATCCACTGAAGATCACAGTGTGGTGTGGCATTACCGCCTCCTTCATAATTGGTGAGTACTTTTTCGAAGAACTACAACCAAGAAGACCAGTGGATGTTTTGTCACTGCAATGCGATATCAAAAGATGCTGCGAAATTTCGTTAATCCAGAACTTCAACACCGTGGATGTCTTTGACACGACTGTGTTCATGAAGGATGGAGCGCCCCCTCACATAGGATTGACAGAGCAGCAAGTCCTAGGTTAGCATTTCACCACGACCACATAATTAGTCGAGCATTCCCGAAGATGTGGCCCGCACGTTCGACTGATCTCATGCCATGTGACTTTTGGTTGTGGGGTTACTTGAAAGCATTGGTTTACCAAGGACACATTGATAGTTTGGCAATATTGAAGGACCGAATACTGCTTCACGCGAGACAAATCTCTGGAGATTTGCTGCTGTTTACTCGACTAATTATGTTGTGGTCGGTGAAATGCTGCACTGTCCATCCTATGTGAGGGGAACTCCATCGTGCATGAGCACAGTCGTGTCAAGGCATCCATGCTGTTGAAGTTCTGGAATAACGAAAATTCGTAGTAGAATCGACGATTCCATAGAATGTAGATTTTGGACAACCTGCAAGGACAACATATTGAACTGCATGTGTAACTGACTAACATTAAAACCTATTATCAACTGTACACTTTTGTTTTCTTTCTTACTTCTGATTAGCTCACCATACAGCGCCAGTTTCCCTCCTGGTAGCGCCATTCGAAACTTTTTTTTTTTGCGAAATCGTAATCCCATGGTCTAAATAGTATAAACACCAAATTTGGCCGTTTTTGGCCCAACAGTTTTTTGCCTATCGAGCTCCAAACACCTGTTTAATGATGGCCACCCGGTATATAACTTACTCGGATAATTCGATTCATTCAGGAAATGAAACTAGACTACATGTAAATGTGGAACTATGTGGGCGATTTTCTTAGTAATATACAAATTAAAATAATGAATATATGTATATTATTATTATTAGAAATTATCATGAAATACATAAGAGGGCGATAACTCATGTATCAAAAAAAAAAGCACAAGTTACAGACTCCATGAAATAAAAAAAATCTGATAAAGCAAACCCTAGCATTATATCAATATAAAATGACATATAAAGCAAACAATAGGACTTGCATGCATAGTGAATTCAAGTATTTATAACATTTATAACATAATTTTGTTTCCCAATCAGATGAAGAATTTTAAAAAAGACACTTACTCACCGAAGTTGTGTTGCAAGAAATTTGCAAACAAAATAAAATATTTTTTATTTACACACATAATATTGCATAAAAAAAACTATATGTGTATAATGTATTTATTTAACTTAAAATTCCAAATACACGTTAAACTGAAGCTGTTTTTTTTTCTTCATTTAACCTCTTTAACAGCAATTCTCATTGCTACATTCTTACTGCCGCACTTTTTAGATTCTTTTTTTATAATATAGGGCTTTATATACACTCATGGACAAAAAAATTAGCGCACCAAGAAGGAGTCGTCAAAATGAAACGAAAATTTACATACGTAACGACTACTAAATGATTAGAAAATCAAAGAAAAAGGATAATTTATTTCAGAGAAAAAGGCAAAAGAACGGAGGAGTTAATACTCCGTTGGACCCTCTCTAGCGCGAATGCACGATGCGATACGATCGGGCATTGAGTCATACAAGTTCTGTATGATGTCTTGAGACATTTCGTTCCATATTTGCTGTAACCTTGCCTCTAGTTCGTTCAAACTCGTGGGATGCCCAACTCGTCGTCCCAAATGATCCCAGATATGCTCGATTGGAGACAAATCTGGGGATCGGGCAGGCCAAGGAAGGGTAGTAATAGTGCGGAGACAGTCTTGTGACACCCTTGCCGTATGAGGCCGAGCATTGTCTTGTTGAAAAATGGCTCCTGGGAGCCGTTGCAAGAGTGGCAACACATGTGGTTGCAGGATTTCATGAACATACCGCTGGGCTGTCAAGGTGCCACGGAACAATACTAGGGGTGACCGTGTATTGTAGGCAATGGCACCCCATACCATCACACCAGCTGTGGGAGCGGTGTGTCGCGGTACAGCAAAGGCAGGATTGAAGCGTTCACCACGGGCTTTCCACACACGAACACGATTGTCATCACTGCCGAGATTGAATCTGGATTCGTCGCTAAAGAGACCTGGTTCCATTCCGCTGCAGTCCAGTTTCCTCGTGCGCGGCAAAACTCCAAACGGAGGCGTCGATGGGTGGGCGTCAAGGGCAGCACACGTAATGGGCGCCGCGATACCAACTGTCCTTCAGACAGGCGCCTTCGTATGGTTCGAGAAGACACAGCGGCCCCTAGTGAAGGTGCTACCTGTGCCTGGATGGCGGCCGATGAAGCAGTTGGCTGTACGCGTGCATTTCTGACTATGTGGCGGTCTTCTCGACCACTGGTCTGTCGAGGGCGTCCTGAGCCTGGTCTTCGTGTACATGACATCTCTCGGGTCCACTGGTCCCAAAACCTCCTCACAACACAATCAGAGCGGCCTAATTGACGAGCTACTCGCCTAGCTGACCACCCAGCTTCCATCATCCCGACGATTCTCCCTCTCTCAAACTGCGACAACTGCGTATACTGTCTTCGAACACGGCGTAATGGCATGTCTACCTCAGCTCTTCCTTTGTAAATGATTCAGCACACTCAAACAAGCTTTGGTTACCTGTTTTATACTCCACAGAGTACGATGTTCAACGCCCTCTACCGGCTATACGTAATGCGCAATCACGCTGCATTTCTAATCATTTGCATATCTCCCCGACATGTGCCTTCATTGCAAGTTTCGTTACGATCCCGCAATTATTTCTTGGTGCGCTAATTTTTTTGTCCATGAGTATATTATACATGTAGCTTCCAGAGCCATTTTTTTCCCCCTGGGTGAAGAAACTTTGAACTAATTTTCTTTTTCTTTAGAAATCAAAAGCCTATGGTCTAAATAGTGTTCACACCAAATTTGGCTAAATAGGTTTTGATAATTGGGCTCAAAACACCTCCTCTTTAATTATGGCCACCGGTAGGCTATATTTGTATACAGAATGGGCGAAAAGTCCGTATACCCCTATGAGTAAACTGGATTTGAATTGATGTGTCTATTATGAATCCAAAACATCTCCATGGTCTCTGCACAGACGGATGCGTCTCCAGGTCCATATGCTCATTTTACGTAGCATCTGTGGCATCGTAGTCGTGAAGGCATCTTCAAGTCAGCGTTGGAAACATATCGCTGTTTGCAGACTTCCTGTTTAATGATTCCCCACAGAGAATTGTCTAATGCGGTGACATCTGGGTTCCATGGTGGCCATGACAAAGGTGAAGGAAAGTTCTTGGATCCAATTCACCTATTTGAGAAAAGCTCATCAAGGCGCAATCGCACTCTCATGGCGAAATGAGGTGGTGCTCCATCTTGTTGAAACCACACAGTGT
>JAFIDM010000004.1:67878685-67908821 GCA_023159025.1 Thereuonema tuberculata
TCGATAATCATACGTCTGATTCACTGGGCCATTGAAGAAATGCAGATGTTCTTCTGTTAACCCCCGCCCAAATCATAACGTGCGTGGATTTTGTTCGAGTTCTTGAAAGAAATGTGGATTTCTACGGAAAATGAGCGTAAGGACATGGAGATGCATCGGTATGTGCAGAGACCATGGAGGAGTGCATATAGATGTTTGGGACTCATAGTAGACACATCAATTCATTTCAAATCCAGTTTACTGACAGGGGGGATACGTCCACTCTGTAATATAATATTTCAATGACAAACTTTCATCTCCAGTCGTTGCATTCCGTTAATCGTTGACTAAAAATAAATTTGTAACTTTATTCTGTTACTAAATACAGTCTTAAATACACATATAGCAGAAAGACCCGTTCTTCGCTCGGGTTACAAAAAATAAATGTCCTGATGTTGATGTTACAGAAATTGCAATTGCGAGATCACTTCGAAACTTTCACGGTTGATACAAAAAAAAATTAACTCAAAAGGTCTGATCTCATTACAATTTTTTATCTATCTCGAAACCCCGTAGAAGTATCCTTCAACAATGTCTGCCCAATTCACTCATCGCACTCCCTTGTACATCCATAGTTCCAGATTATTAGAATTTTTGTAACTCGAGACTCCTAGATATAAAATGAATACCGAGATGATACGATAATGATGGTAATTATGAATAGTGCTATTACAGATGCAGTAGAAGATTCTACTAACTAATTATAAGTGAAGATTATTATAACAATTATAAGTGAAGATGGCGAAAGATGAAGACATTAATACAAGGAGCAGTGAAATTAGTAGAATTTTTATGCCATAAATAAAAAAGAAATGAGCAAAGAAACAAAAATAGAGATTATCTGTGTGAATTACTACAATTAAGAGATAGTAGGAAATCTTAGGCTGTTGCTCAAGAAATAGACTTCAAACAGCAACAATGAAATTTTTAAGAAAAGTGATTATTTAAGGAGACGGAATAAGAAATACAACTATTAATATCTAACATTGGATATTAAATGTCTTCAAGGAAGGATAGTCAATTACCGTGATGTCGTAGAACAGCTTTGAATGTAATGGAAGAAGATCAAATGGAAAGAAAAGACTGGGTAACATGTCTGGGCAGTGGCGGCTCGTGTATAGGCACTGTGGTACTGCAGCACCCCCTAGGCCTATTTCCATTTGATATTATCGATAACATTTAATATAATCAGTCCTTTTTTCTTTAATTCTTTCTTTATACTTGTACAATATATAATCCTTAAGCTTAATGTCAGTAGCCATCCCCTAGTTTAAGAAGAACGTACAAAAATCTTCATATGGAACTATAAAGCTTCGCAGTTACAGCGGCGTGGGGTTTGACTGTTGTGCGCATGCGCACATAGGAAGCTGCACGCGAGACTCCAAAGTTCTCCAAAGATGCATCCAAAGTTCTCTGGAAATATGTAAAAAATATGGGTAGGGAAAATGAAGTAATACCAGAAGGACTAGTAAATGACAAAAACATAATGATAGAAGACATTGTAGATATAAATAATCTAATGACATCATTCTGGAAAGATGCAAATAAGTCAAAACAAAATGTAACTCCAATAATAAAAAATGATCAAATAATTAAAAAAGGTAAAATAACCTCAAAAATAAGTATAAAAGAGTTAGAACAAAACATAAAAGATTTAAAAAACAATAAAGCAACTGGGCTAGACCTAATTGCTAATGAATTCATTAAATATGAAGGAGAAAAACTAAACAAATGGATTAAAATATTAAATAACAAAATAATAGAAACAGAAATTCCATTCCACAGGAATGGAAACAAAGTGAAGTAAAATTAATCCATAAAGGACAAAAAAAGGAACTGGAAAAATTGGAAAACTATAGACCTATAACGATCATTAGTAATCTCTGTAAACTGTTCACCAAAATACTAACCAACAGATTGGATACAATAATGGAAAACAACAACATATTAGGAGAATTACAGAATGGATTCAGAAAAGATAGAAGAGCTTCAGACAATTTATTTGTACTCATTGAAACCATAGATAAATATAAAAATTCAAAAAAACCGCTTTATATTGCCTTCTTGGATATCAAAAAAGCTTATGATACGATAAGTAGAGAAGGGCTCTGGAACATATTACAAAAGAAAAACCTTGATGGCAAATTTATCAGATTGATTCAAAATATTTATAAAGACAGCAAGTTGAAATACAAACTCCATAATTGGGAATCAAATTGGATACAATCGGAAATAGGAATGAAACAAGGGTGTACTTTGTCACCAAAACTATTCAACATAATAATGAGTGAATTAACGTTTAGACTCGAAAAGAGCAACTAGGGTATCCCAGTTGGTAATGAAACCCTGCCAGGCTTATTATTTGCGGATGACATTGTTCTATTCTCAGATAATAAAAAGGATTTACAGAGCCTACTAAATACGGCAGGAAGCTTCGCAAAAGATTTTCAAATGGAATTCAATTGCAACAAAAGCGAAGTAATAAATTTTAATGTAGTTGAGAAAAACTTCTGGCAAATTAATAATCGGGAAATTAAAGAAACCAATGAATATCAATACCTAGGAATATTAATAACAAATGAGGGACAAATCTTTAAAAAGCATATAAACAACACAGTAGCTAAAGTAAATAAACTAAGTGGATGGATAAGGAGCATATGTAATAAAAGCTACAATAAAGTAGAACTAGATAGAATATTATGGAAATCATTGGCTGTGCCTGTTCTAACATATGGTAACGAAACTATAATTAATACAGAAACCGAACTTCAAAAATTGACAAATATCCAAAACACATTTGGAAGAAAACTAATAGGAGGGAACAATTTGACACCTACTACAGCAGTCCAAAGTGAAATGGGGTGGTCATCGTTCTTTAGCAGAGAAGCTTCAAGCAAATTAAAATATCTGGGGAGGTTGACTTTCATGAATAAAAATAGATGGTCTAGAAAGGTGTTTGAAAATACAACAGAAAAAAGCAAATGGGTAGATAAATTAGAATATTTAGCAGAATATTACGAAACAGAAGAAATTAGAATAAACATTGAATCGGAAAAAAAATGGCACCATCTTATTAATAAATGTGTAAAAAGTACAGAATTAGAACTATTCGTTAACTCTATTAATAAATACAAAACTTTACCGTTAGGGTTTAAAAATAAAAGGGCTCCCCTATATCAGGATATTTATGATAATTCCTATGGAAGTTCTTTACTTTTCCAGTGCAGAACGGGATCATTGGCGCTAAATAAAAGAACAGAAAAATGGTCTGAAAAGGGGCCAATATGTGTAAATTGCGATAAAAATGAAGAGGAATCTCTAAAACATTTCATCTTAAGATGTCCATGCTTCGGAAAAGAGAGAACCGAACTCTTAAAAAATATTAACATAAACCCAAATAACTGGGAAGAGGATGAATTACTGGATCACATATTAGGATTCAAGGGAGAATTGGACCTGAATAAAATTAAAAACTTCTTAAAACTTGTTTGGATTAAGAGAGAAACTCTAATAAATCCTTAGGGAATCCTGTCTGAACAGGAAGTGCGTTTTAAAGCATATCCCTATAAACATACATACATACATACATACATACATACATAGACTGCAAGGGAGAGATAACACTGTCGCTAACGCAGTGTCACCTTGGCATGCTGATCGAAGGCAGGGTTGCCAGATTGGGCTACAAGTAGGGAATTGGGCTACTTTTAAAAGCTCAGCGCTACTAAATTTTGAATTTCGCTACTTGCGGCTTTTTGGGCTTCTAATGAGAAGAAAGTTAATGATTAATTCTATTAAGATACATTATAAATGCATAAATAATAATAAAAAAAAAATCGCAACACACAGACTTCTTCAATATTTCAACTTTTTCAACGAAAGTTTTCTTCAGGAATAATACAAAAAATACATAAAATCACAGGAAGAACGGATATGTCTTCCTTCTTATTACAAACAGAAATTTGAATAACAATCATGAAATGTTAATAAATTACAATGATAACATAATCGTAAACTTACATTATTTGACAATCCTCATTGAGAATCAAATGTTAATTTCCATTATTTCCAAACATCACTGAGAATAAATTGTTAAATAACAACCAATACATTATTAACTCTTTAGCTAATTATTAACTCTTAATTTAGCCTTTACACTTTCGTTTCTTTCCATCACTTTTTCAAAAAATCCAAAATTCATTTTTAAAGATTTATCTCTATTCATGCAATTAGACCAATTGATAATTGAAGTTGCCCCCCCCCCCCTCCTTTGTAAAGGGAGGGAAGAAACATTATTTGCCCCCCCCCCCCCTTATCAAAAAAAGGAAAATACTGTATATGGTTTAAATACGTATGGTTTTGGCTTCATCTACGCATAATGTGTGTACATAAAGATATATTCAATTCTTATGTCTCTATACAAATAATGCAGTAATTTTGACAATGCTATTTTGGAATAAAATAAATACCGTTATTACTATTATTATTATCTCGAAAAAGTTTCAAACCATGGGTTTCCCCAGCTAAGACAATATGGCGGGTCAAGGAACAAAGCACATACTGCCAAGTGTAAAAAAAAAAAAAAAGTTTTGTGTCCAAAAATTTCCTAACTATGCGTGTTGTGTTGAGTACCACAGCCTTCTGCAGTTGTGCATAAGTGTTTTTATGAAGTCCTAGTGTGTTGAGGCTGTGGTGCAATGTGTGAAGCACCAGACCAGTGGCGGACAGATCGATGGGTACAACACGTACTCGGTCCTGCCTCCACTGCTTCTGGAGCTCGTGTGCTAGGTCTGTGTATTTACTGATCTTGTCTGCGTGAGTTTTCTGCATGTTCTTGCTGATAGGCACTGCAATATCAATTAGATAGGTCTGTTTGTTGACCTTATCAACAAGTGTGATGTCAGGTCTGTTGTGATGTATAGTTATGTGTGTGTGAATGGGGCGGTCCCAGTACAGCTTATGTGAGGTTGACTCTAGTACGCTTTGTGGTGTGTACTTGTAGTATGGGACTTGTAGTATATTATTATTATTATTATTATTATTATTATCAAATATAAACTTTTTATGCAACTTAAATGGGATAACTATAACTATGAAAAAATAAACCAAATTAACACAATTTTAAAATAAAGGCTAAAAATTTTCTGGGGCAGCACCCCCACTAATTTTAGCTACGAGCCGCCACTGTGTCTGTGTAATATCTAAGCTGTATGTTGAGAAAGAAAGATTCCAAGGGACTGTATGTCCAGATAAGCCTAAATGACAAAAGCTAGAAGAGGAAAAGCCCAGTTTCAGGTAAATGAACAAAGATTTAGCCAACCAAGGCACTGATTGGGTTCCCCAAAAGTGCTGTTTAGGGCCACTGCAGAAAAGTTAAAAATTAAAATATAAAAAGTTCTGAGTCGTAAAAGAAAACTGATATTTATTAAATTTATTTAATAATATTTTTCTCATTGAATAATCATGAGCATTGTTATAAAGTAGTATTTTTTTATTTGGTTAGGAATGCTCATTGAATCTTCCATTTTGATATCTCATTCCCAAACTTTAGAATTGCTGAAAAATAGAAAATAGATTTTTTTCTTGGTTGGCTGATTATGTAGGAAAACACACAAATTTAAGCCCTTCCCCCAACCTTCCTAAATAAAATCCTACACAACCCATGCGAGCCGAGTTCAGAAAAAAATTTGAAAAATACTGGTGCAGAGTAGGCTACGACTTCTCTCCAGTCCTTTCTTCCTTGACCGTCCGTTGTTCAATTTTTATTCGTATCGTGAAACAATAAGTTGGGTTTATTCATTTTTAAAGCTTTGGAGCCAAACAAAATCTTTCATCCTTTACAAAAAAATTTGATTGAATGCTTATTTCATTACCTGAATGTTGGTAAACAAAAGTAAATAAAATTTTTGGAGAAAAAAAATAAACGTGTTCTAATTTTTCGTTCATTGTGCTTTGTTATCAGAAGCTTCCTGATAATGAGCTTCTTTTTTTATGTTAGTGATTTGAATTAATTATGCGAAAAGAGAAAAGTTATTTTAAAAAGATAATTTGTTAAAGGCTCTATTATCATCTCAGTTACAATGAAAGCTGTTAACAAAATTCAAGGTCAATAGATAGTGAAGGAACAGCCAATCAGAGGCTTCGCTGATCAACTGAATATTCTACTTTGATTCTGTTTTTATTCTATGAATAAATCAACAAATTAAATCCATATAATTAATTTATCACTTCCATTGATAATGTCCGCTAGTAGGGGACGAAACGGCGTATGGCGTTTTTAAATTACAATTTTAAATTATGTTTATTTTTATGCGGGTGTGTTGGCCTTTCAACTGACTTTTTTAAATAAATTTTCTTTCCCTCATATAGCAATCTTTTTTTAAAAAAATTTAGTTTAACTTATTTAAGTTATTCATTTGCAATGAAAAACCTTGCCGAAAAAACCGAATATTGAGCAAGCCAGACTTGCTCGTCAGCGACCCCACACGGGAAGTGGGAAAAGCTGCAGAAGAAGATGAAGAAGTGTTCATTTATTGTAATATATTTCAAACCCTAGGCTACCTTTCAACATTGGAATGAAACTTAATTTTGTTTTGTTTGCCTATGTTTTTAGATAAAGTTAAACTTAATACTACAAAATAAATCTCAATAAAAATCAAAACATAAGCTCAAACTAAAGTGAAAGAAGAAACTTCGTAAATACTTTAATTAAACGTTTGCATAAAAGCTTTGGAAAACAAACGATCGATGTAAGGAGCCATTCATTAGCTAAAATTAAGACAAAGAACAATTAACTAAGGAATTCAACAAAAACTTTCTTACAGTTTCGATTCCTTGCAACTGCAAGTCAATCTTAACATCAGCAAGAAACAATCTTAAATGAAACCAACACAACAAAAATTCAAGATGCTATCGGAGAAAATTAATACATCTGAAATTTACTTTTGTTTGTTTTGACAGAAGCTGTATCGTTTCCTGTTTTGTAGTGATTTGAAAGCGTTCCAAATGGCTGAAATTTGCCGGATTATTTTCGATTGAATTGAATGACCTTTGATCTCCTATTTATAAAATAACTTCGCAAGTGGACTTCAGTCCGTGAAATTTATTTATTCTATCATTTCAAAGAGTTCAGTGATATTTAGTAAAATATAAAATACTTTATAAAGCTCAATCTTTTCTAAGACAGTTCATCAATTTTCTTTTTTAATGAATTCCCTGTTTCTTTCTTTCTGATGAATAACATGATTGAAATGTCATTTTCAAAATTCTTAGTGACTATTTAGTAACAATGTGATATTTCTCCTGAACAAATCTTAAAAAAAAAAAATCAACCCTCACAATTAATGTTGTTAAGCTAAAATGATAAGACTCCATGATTACGAGAAATAAATTAGAAAAAATACCGTATATTTAAATCACATGTGATAAGTCCATTGTTTTATTTATGTAGTTATTTTTATTTTATTAAAGCCCTTTTCTTTTCTTTATCCAAAAAAAAAAACCTTCAAAATAACAAAATAAAAACAGAAGAAATGTACTTTAGTTGAATAATTTTACTCCCAACAGCGATGGATTCATGTTGCCGACGATAACCAAGATACTTGGGATCTAACAGTTTATTTCATTTGTTTGCATCTTTGTATTTATTCTTTCCATTTAACTTAGGAATATAGAAATAGTTGACTTAATCAAAACGTTTTGGGACAGAAAATAAGGAAATGGAACAAGATCCTGATTAAAAAGAAATAAATTCTGATAGTAATTATCAATATTATCAGAATTTATTTCTTTTTAATCAGGATCTTGTTCCATTTCCTCATTTCTCTGTCCCAAAACGTTTTGATAGTTAACTATTTCCATATTCCTAAGTTAAATGGAAAGAATAAATACAAAGATACAAACAAATGAAATAAACTGTTAGATCCCAAGTATCGTCGGCAACATGAATCCATCGCTGTTGGGAGTAAAATTATTGAAACGTTCTGTCTCTTGAATCTCTTTCAAACACCATCAGACTGAAACACCATCACTTGGTTATGAGGAATAAGAAAAGATTTAATGTAGTTCCCAATCCATGGTTAAAGAGGTGAAATTCTAAAAATGTTCGGTATCAGAGAGATTTTTTTGATGTAACAACAGTAGTTCCGATTACTGATTGTTAGAAGAGACTCAAAAAAAAAATTCGGATCCTGACCCTTTTGAATTTCTCTACAGATTATATCTAGGCATACGTGAAAGACAAAATAAATCAATAAAAATATTCTAACTAAAACTTTTTTTTTATATAACGAAATCTATGCATGGTGTCCCAGGAGGAAAGGTCAATATTTGGGGGGGGGGGTGATAGATTAGCCATTTTAAGCAAAAAAGTTCCAATGAACGAACGAGTGTCTTATTCCGAAGGGTTTCCGAGGTAATTGAAATTTGGCTCACAATTCAAATGATATGATTTGAGAAGTAGACTGAGATTGTTTATCAAAAAAATGCATCATCATCATTGATTGATGAACTAAAAATATAACGATTTAAGAATTTTCATTTTTACGTGCCTTAACAAACATCTCACAATAGCCAATATGAAATTTTTCTCATTTTTTGCATGTATCTTACAAACGCAGAAACGTTTGTTAATGACTGATATATCGTTCGATAGAACTTTCAAATACCAACATTTTCTCAATATAATGTTCTCTTCCAACTTTTATACTTTTCGTCTAAATTGAGAAAAAGTCAAAATTTGACCCATCTTGGAAACCAAAAAAATTTTTCGAAAGATTTTTGTAACATTTTGTTTGTCTTAAAAAGATCTACATTTTATCCATTTGCATGACCAATCTATCTCTTATAGGCCTAGTTGGTCACAAAATTGGAAAAACTTAGTCTTATGACAGATAGAATAACGTTTTTATAATATAAGATGTTTAGCATCGTATTTCATCTCTTATGACAATTTCATTTAAGTCGTAAGAGTTCGATGAGAAAAATACCAGAAATAAGCTGACTTTGATAGATGTCATGTATGACTTAAGACTTATAAGAATCGTTCACCAGTAACCTACATGTTGAGACTGAGGAATGGTCAGCAATAAGTCTATAAAGTTCTCACATTCTTTTTTTTTTTTTTAGAAATTTGCGAACGTAGTTCAAACTATTAAAATTGTCATTGCTTTTCATGCCTTTTTACTGTATATCTATCATCATATCTCCGTGAAAGATTATCTTTGTGGATCAATGTGGGCCGCCCCCGCCACGCTACGCCGCTGTTGATTGTATCGTTACTAAACTGTTGAGCTGAGGTAAGTTCTAATTCAAATCTTCCGATTAACCTTTGAAGTGGCTATTACTTCAAACACAAACGTGTCTTTTAGGTTTAAAGATATTAATGTCTAATACACTCATTACCAAAAAAAAAGACCAAAAAAATCGTTATCAACCATCAGACGTGCACACGAGTGTCCACCATGACCATTCACAGACGGCTGAGAGAGCGACATCTATGCTCGTACCGACCGCTACGCCACCTGCCACTCACGTCTGCACACCGTCGGGCCAGATTACAGTGGTGCTTGGCTCGATCCGGTTGGAATGATGCTGACTGGGGACGTATAGTGTTTAGCGACGAATCCCGCTTCCAACTGTGTCCTGACAATCGTCGCAGACGTGTCTGGAAACGCCCAGGGCAGCGTGCCGATCCTGCTTTCACTATTGCACGCCACACAGGCCCTCAACTAGGAGTTATGGTCTGGGGTGCCATTTCCCTTGATAGCCGGACCCCTTTGGTCGTCATTAGCGGCACACGTACAGCACAGCGGTACGTCGACGACATTCTGAGACCTACCCTACCTTTTGCTACCCTACCTTTTGCAGTAACCTGGCCTTATTTTTCAGCAAGATAATACCAGACACATACGGCACGTGGTGCTTTGACCTGTCTTGCAGCTTGTGAAACACTTGCTTGGCCAGCCAGATCCCCAGATCTCTCTCCAATCGAGCATGTCTGGGATATGATGGGAAGGCGACTGCATCCACCAGGGAATGTGGATGACTTAGCCCGACAATTGGAGCAAATTTGGCAAGGAATACCTCAGGAGACCATCAGGGAGCTTTATTACTCTATGCCACGTCGTGTGGCAGCTTGCATTCAGGGTAGAGGTGGGTCAACACCTTATTGAGCTCGTTACTTTGTAACTCTGAAATAAATCATTCAATTTGTCTGAAAGTTTAATCATTTTCTATTCTGTACATAATCTTCCTCTCCACCAATTTTTGTCTCCATCGGACAACTCCTTCTAGGTGCGTCGTTTTTTTTTTGTTAATGAGTGTATTTTCATCAATACATTTAGGAATGTTTTCGAAGTACAGTAATTGTGATGCTGGGTAACACACGCCATTTGCTTTAGATTTTTACGTTCTCTAGAGTCGGCGTCTCTGGTTACTAGCAGTGGCGAATATAGAATATATTTTAGGGTGGGGGTGGGGGCAAGATTAATGTAAGATTAGGTTAAGTAATTTTAAGTAGACACCCCACGATACTTAATATTTGCTGCTCATATTCAGAGGGTAATTTGCGCTGAATGTTGAATTCATTATTGCATAAATGCATGATTCATTAAAATAATTCAGATTACGGTACTTCCCCTATATTCGCCCTTGGTTACTAGCTCTATGTCTTGTTACTTCACATTTTCTATTTCATCCCAATATCGGTGATTCTTTACTGTAGAATCTTTTCCAAGATGGGTAACGTTCAGTTTTGGAGTCAAGAGAAGATGAGGACGGGACTTTTGCCTTTTTCTGTAACCCGGCAAACGCCTTTTTATTTTCCGATTTTAAAAAATAACAATGGTCTTATCGGGGTCTTCCTCAGTTTTTAATGACAAAGAATTATGCACAATGCTATAAAATCCACTTTATTTAACATAACTCACTACTATAAAATCTACGTAACATACATTGACAGACATGTAGCAAAGCCTATCGGAAATGAATTGTTCTGTGCTGATGTTCTACGGGATTGATGTCATGAACTAATATGCTAAAGTGGTCTTCTTCTTCTTCAAGCTTAAAAAGGAAGGAATCATTCGTTACCATCACCTGAAGATGCTAGACGACTTCATTCGCTACTGAAACCAGTCGTGATTTTAATTGTATATATAATTTATTTTTAATGTTTAATTATTTAATTATAAGTTAAAATTTTATCGAATTCAACTACTTTTACACACGTTAAAAAAATCTTAGTATCTTCGCTAACTGTTTCAACCAATGTAGATTTAGCGAAAACTCGATTTTTAGTAGGATTTCGAAAGAGGGGGGGGGGTTGATAAGAAAAGTTCCTATGATTTTCAAAACTGGGACATAAAAGTCATCGTAGGATTAAGGCTTGACCAGACGATGGCTTCCGATTGTATAAAACGATCTTATCATTTCAAGCATTGCCATTCGACCTAAATTTCTTCTCTTTTAACGATTTCTTCAGAAATATTTAAAATTCACTTAGTGACGCTGTAAGATACATTCACATGCTCTTGATGTCTGTCTCTTAACTTCTTGCATTATTATGGAGAAGCCTAACTCTATCCGTCAGAAGTCTGGTATTTATTCTTGATTTCACTCATTAGAGTTTCACATTATTTTGAATTGTTCACTGACTGTGCTCCAAGAACTCAATAAGAGGAGGACAATGCAAATACCAGAATTTTGGATCGGGTTTATGGATAATATTTTTGATGTAGCTCACCAAAAAATGAAAACAAAATGATGGAAGATGTCTTTTTTTTCCGATGCAGTGGGAAGGATGGGAAGATTACAACGTACGAGATATAATTGCAAATTATAATTAAATATCGTAAATTAATTGCAAATCACTTCGACTGCTTCTGGTTCTACATTGATCGGCCTTCAGACCAGCCCAAGTGGTAGCATCATGTCTCATCATTAATGACTTAGTTGTTGAGAAACTCATTCCTGTTAGGGATCGCTCCAAAGACGGTCTCTTTCTTCACGACGCTCAAATGTTTTGGTAGCCATTGTTTATAAGCTTTCTGATTATGAAGATGACTGTGCAATATCGAAAGACCAGTTCCATGACCGGCACCAATATCTATTGTAGTTTCGTCGTCGACAATGCATTTATTGACCCTGGCTTATTTGCAAGACGTGAATCAAAAGAAAGGAGTTTTGTCCATTTCGGAACCAACTCAACTCCTCCAACGCTGATTTTCCAAAGCTAAAATCACAATAAATAACCTTCAGTACTATAGATTTCAACTGGCCCTACTGCCGTTAGAAAACGAATTTAAAGATATTGTTCCTGGCGAGAAATAGCAACATAACACTTTGCTTGACGAGATTTGTACTAAAATCCGTGTAATATCGAGTCGTGTACAGTATATTCAAACACATGTTAACACTGACAGACATCTACTCCAAACGCCAACCGTGTTTCATTTGATTGCCTTCTTACATAAATTACTATCAAAGTTAGTGCTTGCTGGCGGGAACTTAAAAATACTGGTCTATAATATATTTATTTCCATGCATTTATATTTTTGTTATATAGTTATAAGTAATGCGAGAAATATAAGTGCGATATGAGATGCAGACAATATCATGAATGTTGAACTGTTCTTATCTTTCATATCGAATAAAGTCATATCTGCTGTAGAACCCAGTGGCGAAGAAAAACACGAAAGTACTGTACCTTGCAAAGTACCTGTTAAAATGATAGAACGTCTTCTATCGATTCAACGATTCAAATTGAACGGAGATTATTACTTTAATAAAGCCTTCCCTGACATCAATAGGGAAAAAATATATAATTATTAGTAATGCCGACAACTTTCTGGTTTTGTTTAAGTAGCCTCTCTTTAAAATGGATTTTTAATTAAGTCTCATAAATTATATAGAGATTAGTAGAATTAGAAACATATCGATATCTTCTATTGAGTACAGTATTTAGAAAAATATATAATTCAAATTTCTTTAAATAGTAAAAAAAATATTTGAAATGCATATTATCAAATTAACTTATTTTTAGGGACTAAAGAGAATGTAAATAAATTTACTTGCTACATTTGACTTTAATATTAAACTTTTTTTATTTTTTTAAATTTTTATTTATTTATTTACTTAACTTAGCAATGGACCACTTGAGCATAGGCGGGGCTTCGTAGTTCCAAAATATCCCACCAGTCTACTTTTTGGCTTGTGGGATAAACAAAGCCGTGTGCATCGTTTTAACCCTAGTAGATATAGAGGCTGAACTAAAAGATTTGATTTGGATGCAACGATTGTAAGCCTTCCAAAATTTTCAGATTGGATGTAGAGTTGATTATCGCCTATTGAAGAAGACGACAGCAATATATTTTCACAGAAGGATATAATTTAATGGACCACTTGAGGGTAGGCGGGGCTTCGTAGTTACAACAAATCCCACCAGGCTACTGCTTCGCATGTGGGATAAACAAAGCCATGTGCTTTGTTTTAACCGGGGTAGATATAGAAGAAATATTATATTAAAGAAGGATATTCCAAGCGTTTTTTACAGAATTATTACAATAAGGATCTGCACAGTACTGAACCATCCGTCTTGAAATATCAAAAATCGACGATTTTTTTAAGTAATTCACACAAAGTTATATGTTTGTTTATCCCACAAGCTCTCGCCGCATGTGGGGTACACGTCATACGTGACGTCGATAGGGGCGTAAACCTTAAGTGGTCCATTGTATTGGTAAGTTTTCATTCGTTTAAGGAAATGAAGGCGCCGAACATAGAAAACTAGCTTAAAGTACCCGGCGTTGCCTAGAGAGGTGGTGAGGGATGGGGAGTCCTGGTTCTCCCCTTCTCCACAACCCCATCATATCAAACCCTCCCCAGTGGCTGCAGAACAATATTTCTATAGTTCCCAATGTTGCCACCAGGTCTATCAGTGGCGGTGATTCAGAGATTTCACCGCCTTGGGAGTGGTTAACCTGTTCCAAGGTAGCCTGTATTTTCCGCTCTATTAGAGAGTATCTACGCAAAATTTGGTTCCAATCAGTTAAACGGTGTAAAATTGTATCGAGAACTTACAAACTTTTACTTGTATATCTATAGCTATAAAAGACAAAACCCATTGACTGACTCACTCATCAACGCACATCCAAACCCATTGAACCTAGGAACTTTAAATTTTCGAGGTGGGTTCCCCTTATGACGAAAGGGGAAGAAAGGATTTTTAAAAATATCACTCCTAAGGGATGTAAATGGGGGTGGGGGTGGAATTTCTTGAAGTTTATGCATATCTCGGAAACGGTTTGAGCTGAAACACGAAATTTCACATGAGTGTTCTTTGTCTATTGGCGTCCTAGAGGGTGTAAAAGGGAGGGGGGGGTCAACTTTCTTGCACGCATATGCATCTGTAAGCGACAATTGGAACAACAAAAATATTGTTGTTCAACAATTGGAACTAAAATTTTATTGTGCATAATAGCGCCACAGATTAACCTGATGGCCACAATTGGAACTAAAATATTGTTGTGCATAATAACGCCACAAAGATTAGGCAAAAACTAGAACTATGAGGTGTAATCGGAAGGGCGGTGAGCACATGGGCAAACATTGTTGATGGATATTTCTACGGGGTTTTCGGAATAGATATAGATTTGTAATGATCACATGATGTTTTAGGGGAACTGGGAAAGGGTTTGAAGTGATAGGGGTGTGCAGAAGGGGAGGAAGGAGTGGGAAGTTAGGAATCTCGAGTTACAAAATTCAAATATAACATTATTTTGTTGGTATCACGTGATTTTGGTACCAACTGGGAAAGTTTCGAAGTGATCTCACGATTTGTTTCTTTGTCATCGACGTCATTGTAACCGAAGAGCCCCCGGGGATTTTGTTAGTATATGTATCGATTAACAATATACGGTTTGATTGTAAAATTTCAAAGATTTCCATTTACTGGATGATTTCACTGATCTACGTTTGTTAGACGATTAAATTATTTTGGAATAACTGGCAAGCGTTATTATTAAAGTGAAAGATTGTAAAGAATTAAAGATTATAATTAGATCTTAAAGCTAAGTGGTCATTTCTAAATCAGAGTTTTGCATTATTTTAATGAGGAAAATAATTTGACACTACGTATAAAGGACTCCTTCAATTGTCAGGTTTAGTGGCATCTTTATAGTTATAATAATTTCTTCGTTATTATAATTACATATAAGAGACTCATTCCATTACAATGAAAGCATACTATTTTCATAAAACTAATTTTTTATTGAAAATCAAGTTAATTAGGCATGTCTTGTTTATTTTAATAGATTATCCTTTCTAAATACATAAGGAAAGTTTTTTTCCCCTACAAAGCATATGATTTCGTGATACAAAGTGCATTTTTCATTTGTCAAATAATTTTAAGCTATTCGAAGACAGATAACAAACACCTTACTCCAATATTGAGCGTTTCTAAAATTTCCAAATATGGGCTTGCTTGAATGAACTTTTCTGTCCATTGAAAAAAAAGGGGATAATAATCCAAGAATAAGTATTGAAGGTTGGTTCTTAACATTACACTCAAATTTATGTACATAAATGGTTTAACCATATTAAAAAAAAAAAGAAAAAAAGATTCCATGTTTGTAGCGTATTATTTTTAACTCGATTTCTGTTGTTGTTTTGTTTAAGTTCATGTAAACAAGTGACGTCATCGAATGACGTAGTTCCTTAGTGGCTGATGGGAAACAAGTGAGGGCTCCTCCGTATTTATCCTCTTTGGTGGTAGCCATTTTGGTTTGTGGTGTGAGGAAACGTGATGTCCACGCTACAACAGGCTTCCGATAACGATGCCTGGGCTCTTTTGGCCCTCAAATCAGCCCCTCCAAGTCCTTCGAAAGTGCAGTGGAATCCCGAACATAAAGGAACGGCCATTGCGAGGTTGGAAGGGCGGGAATTCGAGTATATGGTGAGACAGAATCGCATCACTATAGGTCGCAATAGCAGTCGTGGGGAGGTGGATGTCAACATGGGACATTCCAGCTTCATTTCGCGAAAACATCTGGACATCTACTTCGAAAGTCCGAACTTTTACATGATATGTACGGGAAAGAACGGGGTCTTCGTGGACGGCATTTTCCAGCGAAAGGGAGCTCCTCCTTTACTTCTGCCTCGGACGTAAGTATTCGATCCCTCCAATAGAGATACCATCCCTGTTCTTAATTGTTATTTATTATCTTTCTTCTCTTTTATTCAATGTGAGCCTCTTTATTTTGTTTTACCTTGCCGCTCATTCGCTTCGATTGGATTTGAATGTGTGCTTGGTGATTGTTTATCTTGTAATGGCCTTGAGTTTGTCTGAGGTCGCCATTCAAAAAACCATGTGCTCTTCAAAATGGCGTCATTAGTGTAAACAACATGGCCCTGGCGCTGTTCCTCGCTCTTCTGCATTAGAATCACTCCGAATTCACAGTTAGCCCTTTAGCTTAAATATTTAAACAGAGACAGACACCAACAAGTCATAGATTCATTCTTAATGTAATAAAATTACGTAATGTCGTATAAGCATAGCCCTAGCATTTCAAATTTTATGACTTGGATCCTTATATTCAAATAATTTGTAATTAAAATTATGCATTTACTTTATGAAATATTTAAATGAAACATTTAGGAAATACTTTTATTTAAGTAGTTACCTTAATCGATAATTTGCTTCCCGAATTTTACTATATTACTGAAAATATTAATAATAATATAACCCTGACGTTACTGTTTTTAGAACTTGGAATCTTGTATTACAGATAGGATTCTATAAATAAGATGATTATATAACATTGCTACTAAAATTTTGATAATAAGTAGCTACAAGCAAGGATTCTGCATCATGTGAGGTTGTAGTGGAAATCGATTGTGGGTGCTATCTTGATTATTAGAATTTTGAGCTTTGCTTACAATTTAAACTTATTTGTTAAAATTGTAATAACATTGCTTTGGGATGTTTGCTGATTATGTCGAATGTTATGTTTTTTTTAAGTCATTCTCAGTTGGCAGAAATTGAGAATCCTTGTTAGACAATGACTTGCTCATTTAGAATACGTTAATATTCTAAGTTGTAGTATAAATAACATGATGAGGACAATATTGATTTTGGGAACTCTGAATAATTCAATAATTTTATTAATAAATGAAGGTCTGAACCGTAAAATATTTTTAAACAGTTTGAACTGTTGTATATTTAAATTATTCTTTATTATAAACATTATTAAGAAATGTTTGGATGATTTTTTTTTTTTTAATTTGAATAACACAGCTTTATAAATTATTTAGTCTTATTTGTGTGCAATTTATGTTAAATCATTAACTGTTACAAAAATTAGTCCGGTTAAACATTATTTAGAAATATTTGAAAGTAAACAAATATTTAAACTGCTGTCTATTAGCTCATTTTTTTATTTTTATTACATGAAACTGATACTGGAGGCTTCGTCACTCTGATAGTGCCTTTTTGTGTTATTATAAAATGATTCTTCATAATCCTTAAATATTATTTCTCAAAGGTGTTTTTCTGTCGGTACACCATAACTTACTTAAAATCCATCAAATCCTTAAAATAATTCATCAAAATCAATGATTGAGACATCATTTTGAAGATTACATTCCCCGCTAATGACGAAAAATAAATAAATTGTTTAAAATTAATGTTTTCGTTAAAAAAAACTTTATTTTAAAACCTTTTTATTAAAATGTAGACACGCTTTAACAGAGGCGACTTATCTTTCGAAAGCGAAACAACATTTCAAATAATGCTATAGCGTCATAAACTTCAATTATATCCTTTTTTGAATAAAAATGCACTTTAAAATGATATTTCATCATTTATTTAATAAGAACAGATAAAAAAACAAACAAAGATTTATATTTTAATAAAAAATAAACTATTTATTACAATAAAAAACATAAAAATTTGTCAACTTTTCATATATTATTTCTGAAAAGTGTTTTTTGATTTGCTTAATACTTCATCAAAATCAATGATTGAGGTATCATTTTGAAGATTACGTTCACCGCTAATGACAAAAATAAACAAATTGTTTAAAATTCATGTTTTCGTTAAAAATCTTTTTATAAAAATATAGAAGACGTTATCTATTGACAATCTGTTCTTTTATTTATTTCCACATTACCATTCGGTGACTGATCAACATACCATGCGAATTATTCGCACGGGTCAACCTTTTTATAAAAATGGAGAAGGTGCCATCTATTGACAATGTCTTTAACTAACATGCACTACAGGTGTTGGATTTGTTAATTATTTCTCAAAGGTGTTTTTTTTTTTTTTTGTTGCGAATTATTCGCACGGGTCAACTAGTATTTTAAAATCTTATTCTGAATAAAATAGTAATACTAATAAAAATGTGGATTTCATGAATTACAGCAATATACTGTAGATATTTTTACTTGAATTTCTACTATGCAAAATAGAGCCGTACTACTACTACTGAAAAGAAAGAAAGAAAAAAGAAGTTACAGTTAGAAATAAAGATATTTTTGAACATTTGATAAGTTGCATAAATATTATTGAGAAGCTTGATTAGTCTTATACTGTTTTACAATACTGGAAGCAGGTAAAACTTATATTGCTGTAGAATTACAGATTGGCCAATAATATACATACATACATAAAACAGTGTGATTCCCCATTTTTTCATTTTTTTATTACAATAAAAGTTGCATGATATGATATAAACATCATAAGCAGATCAGTTTTGGCACTTCTGATTTTAAATCGAATATTAAAATCATCAAGAATTAAAAATTTTGTGTATTAAAATAAGAACTTGTGAATTTAAGTTGGTAATATGAGGAAGGGATCTACATGCAAGGTTTGTAAGTCATATGTGGCTGATCTTGTTATTTTGGCATGCAAAATCCATCTATAATTCTTATAATATAGTATGTTGTTGTTGTCCAATGGCTCGAACTGGCTCACAACATCTTCTATCTTGCTTCCCAATAGGGTCCACGAAAATCTTTTCTTTGCTTCTGCTCATCTAATTTATTGTAGACCAGGAAATGGTCTTTGTCCATCTTAGAATAAGGACAATCACAAAGAGTACTTTTGGAATCCAAAATATTAATATTCTTTAAATATTCTGCGAAGCAGTCGTGTCCTGTTGACAGAAGATTATATGATCAACAATGAAGGCTAATGCTTCCCAAATATATTAAGCCATTTATAATGTAGTAAACTTCATTCCATTACCAAGAATACATATGGAAAATTGCCACTGTACCAATCAAGTAAAGTGGTATTATTATGAAGATGTTGAATTGCCCCTAGCAGCAAAGCAATCATGAAAATGTTGGGGAAGGGTATTGTACAGCTGTATATACTGTCTTTCTGAGGGATAGAATATCAAGCAGTGTGAAATTGCTTTTCTAGTTGAGCGATAGTGGTTGGCAGAACTCCTGGCTGTTATTGTAGCTGTTGACTCTTTATATCTCAGATGTGTTCAATAGATGAAAGGCCGGATGAGTGTGCGGCCATGGCAGTACCTGAACGTTTTGCTTGTGTAGACTAATGTGAGCTATATTGGGATGTGTGTTATCTTGCTGATAAAGGTTCTATGCTGGTGAAGAAATGAGATAGTCACTGCCTGCCGAATGTTGATAATATTTATTTAGGAAAATCCCTTATGACGATTCCAACTAATAGCATCCTACTCTATGCCATCACACAAGTGATGACAGTTTCCTTTCCCTGAATTTTGGCAAACATATTGTCTGTGATGTTGACCAAGACCAAAACAAGATTTGTCACTAAACCTGTAGTTCACACTGTTCATTCTAGTTCTAAAGCAACCACTGAAGACTTGATTACATATTGCAGAATGTGACAGAAATGCAGTGCTGGACAATAATGAAAAGTTGTTTAACATAAGTGTGATGTGTATTTGAGGTTTTACCGTTACCAGTCCCTTGGTAGGTCATGACAGCTTGTGGTCATATGTTGTATTCCTGATCCTTGTCAGCATATAATGGATTGTTTTTAAACCCACTGGTGTCATATACTTACAACATGAAGGGTTACATCTCTGAAAGATGAACCTGCTTTTCTAAGGCCAATGATTCTTCCATACTCAAAAAGTCTGCTAATTATTGGAACATCTGTCAATGTCTTTGTAATAGTATCTTTAGTGACTTAGAAGAATGCCCACAATATGGGATCAATAATGGAGTTTTGGTATCCTTTATCTTTGCTCTGCATCTGTGACATTAGCTTGTCCCTATCCAATCACTTCTATCTACCCTCAAATCTAATCATTTACATCTACTACTGCTTCCCTACATTTTATGACATTTGCATAACTTCTTGCAGATGTTGTATTTGTTTTTATTTTGGTGTATTTTGAGGGATCTGTTATTTAATTGTATCTGTCAATCAGCAAAAGGATGGGACGCAAGCACAAAACATTTCAGTCAATGGATTTATTTTAAAGTAATAATGTAATTGATTCTAAATTGTTAAGAACCTCAGATATTTAACTGATTAATTGTAGTAGGCAATAAAGACAGTGTTTCAAATTCAGATATCACATGTTGGACAATTTTAAGTATTATTGATTTTACGAATTATTCTCTTATGGATAATTAGGAAGATTATATATTAGTGCTCTTACCATCTTAAATAATCTGCTTCCACAACTGAAATAGTTTTTATTATTATTATTATGCATGTCAGTTCTCTGTGCGATGCAGCCGGTATACTAGCGTTAAGGGGCCAAAACAGCAAACCATAAGCTATCAGATGCTTAAAACAGTGCGAACTGTACGACACGTCTCCAAAATCACTGATTTTTGTGCTATACATAAAATTTTATCCGAGTTTAATTGTAGATTGATCAAATGATTAGGCAACTTTTTATGTATCAGTCCAGTAGCTGTTACAACAATTGGAATAATTTCTATGATAACTTATGGATCTTTTTGTATTCTTCTGCCAAATTGAAGTATTTGGATATCTTATCTGATCCCGCCTTGTTGATATTGTTATCATTTGAATGGGTGATATCAATTAGGAAAGCTTTATTATTATTATTATTATTATTATTTTCAATGTGATAAAATTTTGAAAGTTAGAAAATAAACCTAAAACTTAACCCAATTATAATAGATGAAGACTTGAAAGAAGAGTACAATGAACAGAAGAAATAGAATTTGGCTGAGAATGTATAAAACCCATTACTGTTGAATTGTCTTTAGTCCACTGTTTAAATGTGCAAAATATATGTAGGCCTTGGCAATTTGATTTTTGAGACTCAGAATTAAAACTACTCTTAACTAAAATGCTATATGTAGGTGGACGCAATCTAAATGCACTTCCTGTGCTAACAGACGACTAGAGTGGCTTCTGGAATAATAAGTAAGTTGAGTTGTCTGTCCATAGAAACCTATTGGTAACAACAACTTTAATTTTATTTTTATATATCATCAATAAATAAATTATATACTTTTATTCCACAGACATGCTACCTTATTTCAATGATTATTTTTTTTCAAGAGGGAATTAATTTTTCAAATACAGGGTGACGGGAAAAACCTCGGACAAATGTTTCCATCGATATTTTATGAAGAAACGAAAGTTGCATGAATGTAACAACTAATACCAATAACATGGACATCCCACTAAAAGTATGGTCAGTCGGTTTCGAAGTGGCGACGCAGAGCTCCAAACGCGACTTAAAATTTTCAGCGATGGCCGCAGGTCCTCTGGCGACAATCGATCCCACTCCTGGTGCAGAGATTGCTTCAGCGACGCGACACTTAGCACAGGCCCTGGACTTCAAAATCGACCAGACGCTGTAGTCCAGTGGGTTGAGATCCGGTGAGTAGGGCGGCCATTCCACAGACGAGATGAAATCCAGAAAATGGGCCTTGCACCAGTTCTGAGTCGTTTTCGCCTTGTGGGCCGGAGCGGAGTCTTATTGGAACTTCCACTTCGTATTGCCGAAGTGCTGCTGGGCCCACGGTAGAACGACGACCTCCAGAATGTCACGGCGATACACTTCGTAGTTGATTTTGACTCCCTGTTCCACGAAAACGAGGGGGGGTCTTGCCGCTGGCGCTAATTCCTCCCCAGACCATCACTGACTGCGGATTTTGGCGGTGTTCAATGATGGCTGACGTGCCGGGAGCCTCGTCGGACCAGCTCCTGTCATTTTGGTGGTTGTGTGTCTGCTCAACGGTGAACAGCTTCTCATCGGAGAAGAGAATGCGCTCCCATCACTGAACTGCGGCCCGACGCTTCAGTTGGCGACATCTTTGAAGTCGTACACGCTTGTTCTCATCGGTGAGCAGCTGAACTTTACGGAGCTTGTACGGCTTGAGGTTGAGTATCTTTTTGGCCATATGTCGTGTCGATTCTCGATTGATGCCTGTCTCACGAGCAATTTTTCCTCATGGAGACCCTCGAACTTCTCTGGATCCGCTTCTTGATTTTCTTGCAGTTAGTGGCCGTGTTGACAGTGCACTTTCTTCCGCTTCCAGGACTTCGTCCATCATGACCAAGCTCCTTGAACCGGTTGATGGCATTGGAGACGGTCTGCCGAGGCACACTAAGCAGACGAACAATTTCGCATTGATGTTTTCGAGCACGAATCAGCTCCACAATTGCACCACGTTTGTTGGACATATTAAATAAAAGATAAACATTATCAGCAATAAATCGAAACTACACACACCAGTACATACGAACATAGGGAACCATAAAAAACAAAAATCAGTTGGATACGGTGCAATGCATTTACGTCAGGGCGTATCAAACTTTGTCCGAAGTTTTCCTTCTCACCCGGTATATATGTATTTTTTTTTTTTTCTTTTAGTATTTCTTTTGAAACTATTGCTTAAAATAGTACATTTCAAATAATTTTAATCTTATTTTATTATTATAAATCAGAAATATTATTTAGCTGCAGTTTATAATTTTTTTAATAACAGTTTAACAATTTTACAATTCAAGTATCTGATCCCACAATTAATTGATCTCATTGTCATTATAATTTTTGAATGGAGAAATTCCAAAGAAAAATGAATTCACTGTTTCAAAGGAACACATTAGCAGCTTGCACAGCTTGAACTTATAAAAAGTTGATGAAATAGGATTCATTAGATTTGTAAAGAAATTAAGTTAGTTTTTATCATAAAAAAAGTTCTATCTGATTGAGGTAAGGTAATCTGGATGATCATTTCATACAAATGCTTTTTTCTCCTCTGCATATATACTGGTCAGACAGACTGGTTGTATGGGGTGGTGCATGGTTGAATTATGACGCACTGTTGTGAGAAATGGAGAGACACATTAGTTCAGTATATCGTGATACCTGTTAGAAGTTAAAGAGTACCATTCTGTTTCTTGCAGATAATGATCTTTCTTTACAAATGTGGCTTTGGACATAACAATACCCCCAATGAAAAACATTTGGACTCAATTTCAGCAATTTTCAGGAACATCAAAATAAGTTTAAATATCTAACAAAAATAAGGATTTAGGGCCGAGTGCACCAACCAACAAATGAAGCAGTCATTAGTTATAGAAACAATAGTGAATAACCGACTGTCAAGTAAGAGTTGCTGTGCACCAACTATGTTTCATCAGTCATTTACTGATGTTCGCTAAACATCTTAACGTATTTATAAAAGTGGCTGTGATTGGTTAACAACAATGAATGTCACTTCCAGATGTCTGTGCATAGGTGCAGTATGGTACAAAATGGCAGCCTCCACGGAGTAGAAAAAATACATGTGGACAGAGTTTTTTTATTGCCGATACGAAATGTCCCGCTAAGAATCTTCACAGGAAGTAAACTTATTTCGGGGGGGGGGGGGAGGGGAGTTTTCTATTGGATGCTGCAATTTTAACTCCCCTGTTTCCGAGCTGCTAAAGTTTGGCTGCTGATCAGCGAGTTAGCGGTTGTTAAAACCCCTCATGAATGTTGGTGCACATAAAATTTCACTTGATCGTTGCTTTAGCAGCGATCAAAGTTAATGGAGGTTTGGTGCACTCAGCCCTTAAAGTAACAAAGCAAGACTCCCTAAGTATGTTCACAGTATGCAACTACTGCAAGGCCTATGGTATCCATTCAATATTAAAGGTTATTAACCCTTTTACTGCCAATTTATTGTGGGCTGGATGTGCGAAGACTGCCAAGGCTCTTCTCAGGAAGTTTGCAAGATTTCAGATTTTGAATTATTTCTAGTACTTAATTTTATTTACTACATCTAGATTTTTTTCCCAATGCTGAAGATATAGTTGGGACTTAGAACCATGAAAGAATTATGGGGGTTGACTTTAATTTTTAGAAAGGAAAAAATAACAAATTAATTACTATATATGTAAAAAACTCAAAATTCTATGTTTATTTCACATTATGATTATAAAAATATTATTTACAAGCAATGAAATAGTATTTCTTATTGATAAAATTTAGTTTTCTAAAAAATATAGTTTTCTAAAATATAAATATAGATATTTATTGTGTTTATATTATATTTATTAATAATAAACGTGAAAAAGTAATATATTATAATTTATATTATTTATATTTATATAATATTTATTACATTTATATTAATATAAATATAGTTTTCTAAAATATAAAATTTTTACACGGAAAACTCATATTTTATTATAATGCAAAATTGTAAGATATATTATTCGTCAACAAATACATACTCAATATTAGAAGAATATTTGATAATCTTGCTGGAAACTGACACTGTAAAATATATACTAAGAGCCACAGAGAAAACACAGACCAACGGGAGCTCTGACCAGCACGAAAGATAGTTTGATACAGGCCCGAGGGTAACGAAAAAACACGGGAGAACTTACGAAGCAAGCATAATGTGAATAATCAGCATATATAGGGTGAAACCATCTTAGTAAGCAGCAGAAATAAAGCACATGCCGATAAATGAGACGGGACCCCTTGAATAGGCCGCATATGATGAAGTAAAAGATGTCAAAAAAGTCATGTCGATAAATCGGTCTGTGGCAGTTTTCGCACAACCAACGAGTCAATCTTATTGCTCTCCATCATATTTCTTCACATAAATTATGTTTTTTATTCATTTTTGAAAAAAATTACAATCTACTTTTGTTAAACATTACAGGGTGTCTACAGAATCAGGGAAATCAGGGAATCAGGGAATTATCAGGGAATTTTGTTATTCTGGAAAAAATCAGGGAATTATCAGGGAATTTTGCAATTATTACTTAAAATCAGGGAAATTTATGATGTTTTGCCAAGCGCGAGCTTTTATCTTAAGGGAGCATTCAAGGTCACGCGTCACGTCGATCCCCTCTTTCCCGCTGGCCGGTCTAATGGTGTTGAATAGTGACATCATATCCTGTACTATATTCCCCCCACTGAAACTGAAACCGAAACTTACTACGAGGAATATTAGATATTGGTGTACAAAGACAAATGAAGTAAAAACAAGATATTTGAACTCAACCTTTCTTGGACGCACTCGTGCAACTGATTTGGTGAATTCGTTTGTTGAGGCTACTAAACCTCTGGATTTGAAGAAACTTCTACAAATCTCGATGGATGGGCCTAACGTAAATCAAAAGTTTTTTAAAGAACTTTCGTGCTCTTTAAAGGAAACTAAGGAAGATGCTGAAGTACTGAATATTGGTTCATGTGGACTACATGCATTGAACATAGCTTTCAAAACAGGAGTGTCAGTTACGGACTGGAAGATTATGGAGTTTCATCGAGCTTTATATTACTTGTTCAAAGATTCCCCAGCAAGAAGAACATTATTTACGGAATATACAAATTCACAAATATTTCCAAAAAAGTTTTGCTTTGTTAGGTGGGTTGAGAACACTGGTGTAACAGAACGATCATTGCAGCTTATCCCATTGCTAAGGAAGTTTATAGAAGGAATAGAGAAGGACAAAATGGCTCCAAATTCAAAAAGTTATAAGGAAGTTAAAAGTGCTATTTATGATTCTCTCTTACCAGCAAAGCTTGCTTTTTTTCATTTAGTTGCTTCCGATTTTGAAATGTTCTTAAGGGAGTACCAAACAGATGCTACCTTAATACCATTTCTTTATTCTGACCTAAGTAATTTGTCACTAAAATTCATGCAGCGCTTTCTTAAAAAAGAGGCATTAAGCAAAAATATTACAAGCATAGACGTGGAGGACAAATCAAATTTTCTGCCAGTTAAACAAATAGATATTGGTTTATCTGCTCAAAGCAATTTGAAAAAGGCGAAAGTATCTGATTTGCAAATAGCTGAATTTAAAGTTGACTGTAGACGCATATTGATTTGCAAATAGCTGAATTTAAAGTTGACTGTAGACGCATATTGATTCAATGTTTACTGAAACTCCAAAGTAAATCTCCCCTTATTTACAAGCTGACTAAAGCAGTGTCCTGTTTTGACCCTAAAATAGCTATAAATGAAAATATATTTTCATGTAGATTATCAAGTCTGTTGGTAATTCTTTCTGAAAAAAACTGGATATCATGCACTTTAGCTGAGAAAGCTAAGAATCAATTAAAACAAATATGTTCACAGCCAGAAAATATCTCAAAGTTAAGATGTATAAAAGATCGATTGCACGTATTGATAATTTCTGGTGTAGTTTGATATCTGCTGAAGAAAATGGAGCACCTGTAGCTATGACAATGATAGTTAGTCATGGTATTGTCGCATGGCAATGCAAGCTTAGAAAAAGGTTTTTCTATAAACAAAGATACTTTAGAGCAGAATATCAAAGAAGAAACTATCATTGCCAGAAGATCCATTTATGATAGTGTATTGTCTAAAGGTGGCATAAATAACATTGAAATTACTAAGAAGATGATCCTTGATGTAAGAAATGCAAGAGCTAAGTATTCCGAGGCAATGGAACAAAAAAAGAAAGAAAATCAAGAATTGGCAGTAGCTGTTAAAAGAAAAAGAGAGGCTGAACTTGAACTGAAAAGGCTTAATGACAAAAAAATTAAAATCTTAGAAGCAGCACAAAAGGAATCTGAAATGATTGAAAATGAAATTGCTGCGATAAAGCTTTCAAAAAATTAAATAACCAGTATCATGCTGTACATTACAATGAATCTTGAATTCCGTTGAGTTTAATTTTGTGTATATTGTTGCAATAAATCTTTTAAAAGGTAAGATATTGTAAACTCATTAATTTATAATTTTTTATTTCTCTCTTCTTTTTTTAAGTATTTCATCATTACTGTTTTTATAGAATTTTTTGCTTATTCTTTTATTACACTTAGATAAAATAGTAAATAGTTACCAAGTAGTTAAAATCAGGGAATTTTTCTCTTATGATCAGGGAATTTTTAAGAAATTGTTCGTGAAATCAGGGAAAAATCAGGGAATTTTTTTATTCAGATTTTGTAGACACCCTGAACAAGATGCAAACCTGAATTGAAGTGACTGAAGATGAAAACTAGCTCACTTTTATACTAATCAGGTTTGAGTATGGGACTGTGCTTTAGGAAAATTGCTTTTGTTGATTTGAGGTTTGTGTAAGTTATTAGGCAACTTTCGTGCTTTTGCTTCAGTTACCTAAATAAACATACATTTTTACATCTGTTGTTTAACTTGATTAAAAAAATGTTTGAATTATAGATAAAAAGAAAGCAATGAAAAACAGTTGAACTCAATTTCAGCAATTTTCAGGAACATCAAAATAAGTTTAAATATCTATGAAAAATAAGAATTTAAAATGTTAGCCCAACTTGTCTGTCATCCCTCTAGTGAGGAATGTGTTGGATAAATCATAACAACATTCGGTGGGCAGACAGAGTGGAACATGCGGTTTCGATTTCCAAAAGTCGCCAAGAGAGGAAAATATGGTGCTGGAAAGGTTGTAGTATGTATGAATGAGTAATTGCAAAATGAGACAGCACACATCAAGTTTCATAACAATATATATAATGTTTATTGGTAATTACAAATAAGGTTCTATATGACCAGCATTGGAATGTTCTACGAGCTGCATGCGGTGCACGACATGTTCCATGGCGGCTTGCAACATATTGGAATGGATTTGTCGCACTTGTAATGTAATTCGATTTTTCAACATCGGGATATTGGGGACATGTCCTCGATACACAATGCATTTAAGAAATCCCCACAGTCAAAAGTCACAAGGATTGAGATCAGGCGACCTCGGTGACCATGCTGTGGGAAATGCACGACTAATGATTCTGGTCTCAGAGAAATGTTGCCGTAACACATGCTATACCTGACATCTGATACGGGATGGTGCACCATCTTCCATGAAGATGGTCGAATCGAGACATCCTCTTTGCTGTAGTTTTGGAACCATGAAGTTCTTTAGCAGATCGGAATATCGTGCCGCATTGACGGAACAGGTCATCTTCACTGGTCCACTTCAGTAAATTTCTTTGTAAAAATAAGTACCGATGATAAACGATGACACAAAGCTGCACCACACTGTGACTTTCGGCGAGTGGATAGGCATCTGCAGATCCGCATGTGGATTAGAAGCAGCCCAAATGCGGCAGTTGTATGTGTTAATATAATTTTAATTCTAAAAAATACATGCAGTACAATATTGAAATCCATTTGTAACTGTCGGAAATTTGCACAGTTCAGTTGATTATGGGTTTCTGGAGCAGTGCAAAAGAATCAGTGCATCCTAAGGCCTTAAAACATGGTTATAAGAAAGTTGCCTCTCCCTTTCCATTTACACCCCTTATGATATAATTATGGAAAATTCTTCGAATACGTATCTTTTTGATTTTGACAAAGGACACTTGTGTCAAATTTTGTGTTTCTAACTCAAGCTGTTTCGGAGATACTCTTAATCCTTCGGGAAAGTTTGTTACCTCCCCCAGGTTTAAATGGTGATGTTTCAAAACAAACAAACAAACATACATTCATGCTTATTATATAGATGGTAAAATTAGAAGTCAGTACATATCATATATAACCTCCCCCTCCTCTCACAATCCGTGAGATATGTCTGTATAATATAAACTATTATAATCTTATTTCATTGCCCCTTTAATGATTTTAAGATCTTTTTATGTGTATATATGTTATTGCAAATCATTATTGTACCGCTGTCAGCTGGATTACTACTAGAAAATGTAACAATACATACATTACATTTCTAAGGTACTTTTTTTATAATGTTTAACTTGCTAAATGATCTTTCTGTTGTTGCCACCGTTACTGGCAAAGTTACTTCTTGTAACTACAAGAAGTGCAGTAGTTACATTCAGGAAATTACAAAACATTGATTAAATTTTATTATTAATAAGTCGGCGAATTCTTTTACAGTTTTTATTGTTCATATTAAGAAACTATTTGATGCAATTTGCGAAAGTTGCAAAGAAAATTTTTTGCTCAAGTCATTACTATAACATTTTTGCAAATTTTCTGCTTGTTGTTGAATAGTTTCTTCAGGCAGTGATAATAATTCTTTTGAATTCAAGAAAAAAATTGATCTGCAATCTTTTGCATTCCTTTAAATCTATTATTACTTTGTGATATGCTGATATTTAATATTTTGAAGAACACATTTATTCTAAAATTGTCTTATTCTTACTTGTAGTATCTATCCTGCTGTTCTATCCAGTTCAGCAAAAAATTTCTTTGGAATGGATCTTCTTCTTCTTTTTTTCCATTGAAATAACCTTTGACTCCCCACTTGTGTGCGATTTCTTTAGTTTCACTTTTACAAGTTTCAAAAGATTTTCTTAATTTGATTAATGATTCATTGGTTGACTTCACCACAATTGATGCCTGCTGCAAATCGATGTCCTTGGATTGTAGCAATTTTGATAAAATATTTACATCGTTTAACAACTTTATTAAAATGTGCGAAGAAAAATAACTCTACAGTTGTCATTAGTCTTCTTATTCTTTTTGCTTCCTCACATTCTTCTTTCTTGTTCCTTTTTAATATTATTTATATTAAACATTTTAATATGTCAACATATCTATGTTTTAATGAAATTCAGAAATTCTTCTTTAGTATATAAATATAAATAACTCATCTTAAATCCTTCTTCCAATTACAAAACATCTTTAATCCTCTATATTTTGA
>JAFIDM010000004.1:67913821-67927329 GCA_023159025.1 Thereuonema tuberculata
GACATCAACAAACTCGAAATTTTCCAGATGAGGTGCCTGAGACGAATAATGAGAGTGTCAGTAAAAGATCGAATCAGAAACGAATCCATTCGAGACAGTTGTGATCATCAGGCAACCATTCAAGTACTAATCCAGAAGAAAAGGTTACAGTGGTTTGGACACGTTTGTCGTATGAACAATGCCCGACTTCCAAACAAAGCTTTATGGAAAGAACGACCAACCAATTGGAAAACCCAGAGAAGTGCCCAAAAGAAAACTTGGATTGGAACCATCAGGGAAGACTTGAAGAGCCTTCACATATCAATAGACGAAGCCAAAGTCCTAGCCGCAAACCGCCATGATTGGAGGAAGATCATTCGCAAAGTTCAATGTTCAATGGCACCCACAGCAGCGTACTGGTTGAGAGGAAAACCCCCACCACCCGCCAGCTAGGGACAATGATGATGATGATGACTTTATAGAAATACAAACAAAAATTCTTTTATAAATATAAAGTAGTTCAAAAGATCAGAAATAGTGAATTCTTTAGTGTGACGCTTGTTTTATTGTTTGTATTTATTCAATAAAGAAATTCATTTTTTTAGCATGATCTCTGCACTTAATAATTTAATTAATGAAGATTTATTTTTAATGGTAATATATTTAATTAAGAATTTTGTAATAATTTGTGTTTTTATTTATTTACTTATCAGTCTTAATAAGAGAGATTTACTTAATCTGATAAATAATATACTGGTATGTATATTAAGAAATTAAGCTTCACTGGATAAGAAAAGATAAACTTCCTAATGCAATTCAAATTTCTTGTAACTGTGTTTGCAAATGTAGTGATTCCAGTTATCTGGGACACATTGTATACTTTAGCCCAATTAAATGGCTGCCCCAGTTATGTCACATAGATAAATACATATGTAGTTAAAATTATATAAAAAAGCCAAACTACAGTTAAATGAGCAGAGCCAAATATTTTATTGTTCATGAAGAAACCTTCCTGTGTGAATAGTAAATTCATCATCAGAAAGATCTGAAAATCTGTACCGTTGTAATCCATATTCATTAATTTTCATCAGGAATATATTCCCTTTCATCATCACTGAATTCCTCTTCATGCGATAAATTGATTGTATTTTTAAAAGAAGACTGGTACAGAAACCACTGGAAGGATGCCTTAGTTTTGTTGCATAGATTTAGTATTGTCTAAATGAAAATGCAATTTTGCTTTGGTAGATTTTCTAATAATTATTAAATTTGGTGTTCCAGAAGTCTCTGATCAGTTATTACAGACAGGGGTGATATGGGAATTTCCATGTTCTTCTCAGTATTTTTAAAAATATATTAGCTTACTTTCTTTACAGAATTCCTTTTTTTTTTTTTTTTGTTTCAACTTAAATTTGGTTTCATTCATTATTAAATTGTTGATTCTAGTTTAAAGCAAAACTAGATTTGAAACTAGATGTTATATTAAATAATTATTTAATAAGTTAATTCCATTGTAGCTATTTCTCTCTACTAAAAGCTTGTTTGCTCGAAAATACCTTCAAAGATATGCCTTAAAGTTGTTGTGAAGTAATATGCCTATAAAAAAATATTTATATAATTTGACTGATGCTATGGACAAGTAAGTTTTTGTGGTGAATAATATAAGTTGTATTTCTGAAGCACTGATTATCACTATAAACATATTGAAAAGAAATTTAATAATTTTCTTTTTGATTTTTCAGATGTGTCTTCAGGTTTCCTAGTACTAGTATAAAGATTGTCTTTCAGTCATTAGTTGATGAAACGAATCCTCCCATTACAACTGGTGTTCCTAGTCCTCCAAAAAGAAGACCTTTTCCACCATTACGGATTAATATTCCTGATCCAGAGGTTAGCTTCACCAGTCCATTTCCTTCACCTACTGGGACAATAAGGTAAAAGATTTTGGTTTTATACCTTGCCTCATTTTTCCACTTATGCTTAAATTATTAAAAATTTCAGGAAGATATTTGAAACATGAGTATTTGTTTGAATATTCTGTATTAATTTGAATGAGTTTACAGTTTTAGATTATTTTAGACCGTCTAACTTTGCTTAAAGTTTTATTGCATTTATGTAGCACCATGTCATGAACAGCTCTCTAAACCAGGGCTTCCCAAACTTCTTTGGGCCAAGACCCACTTTCGAAAAGAGTAATTTTTTGCGACCAACTCGCTTGTAATGCATATTTTAAATGGAAGGGGGTGGGGTTGAATAAAAAATATCGCTTTACTACTTTTTAAAGAATATGTAAAGAATATTTTGATATTTAAATATTTTCATATTTTAATATTAAACACGACCCACCCAAAATCAGCTTGCAGCCCACACTTTGGAAATTGTTGTTGTAAACTATTGCTTTGTTTTGGTTTATATGTTAAAGTTTTGAACTTCAGTCCAAAGTTCTTTAAAATAAATATAGTTTATTTTGAATAATTTTTTGGTGCTGATTTGAAAGGTAATATTAGTTTTAAACAAAGGATTTTAGCATGTCAGAAATTAATATAAAAGCATAAAGAAATGACAAAATATTTTTCATTTCTGTGTCATTTCTTTATTCTTTTATATTATAATATTAGTTTTATTCGTCATTTACATAAATTTCTAAGTCTCGATAACATTGTTGCTGGATGCAAATCGTTGGCCTCTCAAGTGGTCCTTCATCTTTGGAAAAAGGCAAATGGTATTAGGTCTGGTGTATATGGGGGTTGTGTTAAAGTAGGAGTACCCATTTTATCAAGATAATTATTCTCTGAATAATACCTGCGTGCCGAAGCATTGTCATGGTGCTGTATCCAAGAATTTTCCCTAAACGTCTCAGACCATTTGCGCGGATAGCCTCGTGCAATCGCCTCAAAATGGCAAGATATGCAGGCCATTTATTGACTTCCTTTCAGGCACGAATTTGTGCTGTACAATGCCGCGAACATGAAAGAAAACCACCATCGTAACGTTTCCTTTGCTCCTTTACCCACTTTAGTGGGTCGCATTGCCCTTTTTGGCAACCACCAGAGGAGTTTCTCTTCATCTGTGGGTCAAAGACTTAATATCAACTCTCGTTCCATATTCAGTAAGTCTTTGTCAACATCCATAACCAAGTCTTCCCAAACTGTCATTCTGAGTTCTCTCTGGTTATCTGATAACAAATGGGAAACAAATTTCGGGGCGACGAACCGAAGATCAAGATCCTGCTGAAATGTTCGGTGCACTGTAGAAGTTGAAATGTTACATGCTTGCTAGGAATCCTCAGCAGTTGCAGTACCAACAGCATGAGTAATGTCCGGACACCGAATCTGAGGTTATCTTGTCGTGGAACATCGTCCAGAAATTCTTTGCCTTCTGCATTCAAATGTTTTGCTTGTGTTCAGCACATCCTCACCATACACTCGCATTATCATTCAGTATGTTTCTGAAGCTGAAGTACCCAATTTCTGACAGAATGTAATTGATAAGCGAACGTTGTCTCGTGAACATGAGCTTGTAACGCACATGGCATTTCATTGTTGCATTTCAACAATCACTTTGGCAGGAAATTGGATTTGTTACAGTTCACCTTCAATGTTGAAGCATCGTGTCCTGGAACTTTTGACATCATCCTCATATCTTGATAAATTGTAGTTTGATGAGCAATCTAATTTTAACTTTTAGAATTTCATTAAACATTAAATGATAAAGGGATTTATCTTATAATTCAGCTTTGAATTAAGGCCATTGCAGTGTATCAGGTTCATATGATTAATGCCTTTTTGTTTGCCAAATTTCTGTGGTGGTATCATTCAAGATCATTCAATTTTCTGTAACTTAAACTAATGCAACTAATGAACCAGTGTATAACTTTTTCTATAACTGTAATTAAAGAAGCAAAATTTCTGTGAATCATTGGTTTTTTAATTTTTCTTTTGCTCATGCTCCAATATGTGTTTCAATCTCCCTGTTCAATAAATCCTACCCAAAAATGACAAACAGAAATAGAAGTTAAGTAAGAATTAGATGTATATTGGGTTTGCCAAAAAGTTCATTCAGTTTTTCAGTGAAAATAAAAGACACGTTTTTCAGTTTCACCAATATTTTTATTGAGCAACATATTCAGCAGTTTATTCCGTGACCTTCTGCCATATCTCAGGCAACTTCATTAATTCCATTTTCCCAAAAACTTTTTATCTTTTCGAACGAAGAAATGTTCCAGATGCCTTTTGCAGTCTTCCAGGAATTGAATTTTTTCATTAAGAGAATTTTGTAAAGATCAAAATCAATAGAAATCCGAAGGTGCAATGTCTGGTGAATTAGACAGCGGATGAATTACAACTTCCCAACCAAACTGTAACAGTTTTTGTCTGGTCATCAAAGAAGCATACGGTGTTGCGTCCTTATTTTCTTCCATCTTCAATATTAAACTGGCTACACAAAATTCACCAATTTTGATAGGTTTTTGTTTCAAATGCAACCGGATATGACAGCGGTTACAGTGCAGTCTAACAGAATGGTGTCAAATGACGTTAAAAGACACCTAAGCACTATTACAGCCAACTCACGTAAAAAACTGAATGAACTTTTTGGCCATCCCAGTATATATATATATATATCCTGGTGTGTTTATTTGTTAGCTATTGCTTGGATTAATTAGAAGTAACTGAGAAGGAAACTGGCTACTTTTCATGTCATGTATGTAGCAAATGATACTTTGCGTTTTGTTAGGAACAAGATTAACTATGCACGATATCTGTCAGTAAACTTTGCAGAAATGTCTAACTTTGATAAACTCATCCTGTATAAGTCCTTACTTTAAAAAAGATGCAGGATTTTCCGTTCGACTGGGATTTCAAAGCCCATTTTCTTGCATTCCTGTAGATCAAACAATGTAGGAAACAGTCAACAGAGATACACAACTTTAGGAGATACTTAAAGGATTCAGTTTAAAAGCAGGTGCTGTTGCAAAATCTATATAACTGCTGAATACCTCAGTACAAGGCAGTTCCGAGAAAATTTAAAAGCAATAACTCACCCCACTCTGATCTACATAGATCCCAGATAAAAAAAGATGAAGTGTATCTGTCATCTGCACTTTCAATTGTTGGAGAATGAGTGGACTAATCCATTTAACAAAAATCCTTCAGACAAAATCAACTTATCAACAGGAAGAACAGCACCACCTGATGTATAGACATCTCTGCTGTCAGTGAGAACGTAAGGTGATGATGCATATGACACATTCAGAAGAGATCATCTGGAAAAGGGAGAGGGATTTTTCAAATCTATAAATAAAATAACTTTAAGACTTCTTCCCCAACTACAGCACTAAAAGAGAGTAGAAAGAACAAGGATGTGATCCTCAAGGCAGATCGCAAGCTTTTTGCAAGTATGTTACTCAGCAGAACACCGACATTTAAATATGTTCGAGGTGTTCAGCTAGCCCTTGGGACCTTTACTTTGGAATCAAGCCAACCTTGATAGATCAATGAAATAAAAAAAATTGTCAAGGCAGAGTTGGGGAAAAACATCTCAGCAGAGGTTCAGAGGAAGGAATCTCCTTCAAGAATATCAAAATTGGTCACAGGATAATCAAATGGCAACGTCTTCTGCAAAGCAGTGATAGTAAGAATAACCTAACAAAATTCCTGGTTGAAAGGTGGCAAAAAGAGAACAAATGGAAAAAGGTTGGTGATAAGACATTATATGCTACTGACTGTAATAAATGCATCAAAATAACCGTTTGTGGAAGTGGAAAATCTTCGATTGTTTTGAAGAAGCAGCAGATGATGATACCTATAAGGGATGCTGCTATGGAATACTCAAATGTTGTTTATGTATCAGATGACACTGACGTTTTGGTTTTAGCTCTTTATATATTGTCATAAATTAATCAAGATAAATTAATCATCTTGATTAATTTCAGAAGATATATAAGGAATGAGTGGTTGTGTCTACCACTTGATAATAGATATTGGTTACTAGATATTAAGAAATTTACATCTGCCATTGGTGCTCGTGTAAAAATGAGCATTACCTGGTTTCCATGCATGGGCAGATTGGGATTCAGTCAGTGCGTTTTCTGGACAAGAAAATTCAAAGCTCTGAAACTTCTACAAACTAATGAGGAGTTTTCTTTTATTGTTTTCAATGATGGGAAACCAGTTTGCATTATTCAACAATGACCACTGTTTGATCCAAATGTTTACAAGTCAGTTATATTCAAGAAAAACTAAAGCAGAAAACAAAAAGGCACTGAGATACCAGATATTCCAAAGTGACAAGGTGAAGTTGAAAACATCCTCCATGGGAACATTCAACATTCTCAAGGAGTAAACCATGAAGCAGCAATTTGAAAAGATGTCTGAAAAAGTTTTCTGAAGTTCCAGAACCAGAAGATGATGGATGGATGCTGGACAAAAATGGAATGCTTTGCATCAAATGGATGACAGGACCAGCAGCACCTGAAGCTTGTGAGTTGTTGTTGTGAGAGGTCGTGCCAACTACCGGCATGCACTTGTATGATAAATCAGTTTAAATGTACCAACCCACATGTAGGCTGACTAAGCGTAATTACATGATTGAGCCCAAGGAAAGTTAGAAGACATAAGTTTTTATAAATGTTATGAAGATGATTTATGAAACTTTTGTTAAAATGCTACACTATGGAAAATTATTAGATTATATTATTTAAATTTATTCACGTGATAATAAATTGCATCATAATTCACCTATTATAACTTGATCGTTGTTTTATTATTGTCTCCAGGGTCAAGAAATGTTTTGAAATAAGTGCTATTAAAAATGATGAAATCTTTATAAATTATTTTCAATCATTGATTTTATTTCATTAATTACCATTGTTTATCATGGATCATATTTCAAGCTTGGGCTTAGAAAAAAGAAATGTTAAGAAAAAAGAAATTTTAAAATCGGAAGTCTAGAGTCAACATCCGTCATCTTGGATTAGCCAGCATTTTAAGGCCAAAACAAAAAAGTATAATTAGCAAATTAAAGATAAGCGTTTATGCTGCAATGTTTGTTCAAAAAGACTTTCTTCTCAGATGTCATAGCTTTCTTCTAGATATCTTATGTTAAATTCATGATAAACCAAAAATTATGAAATGTCTTTACTAATCTGTGATTTAGTAATTAATGGTTGCTCATATCAAAAATAATAGATAACCTTAAATATAGGCCACATTTTAAGCTTTCATTTGAAAAAAAGAATATTGCAATCGGATCATTACTTTAAAGAGATTCCTTTTTGTTTCAAAAATCAGCATCCACCATCTTGGATTGTTGCTATTTCCATTAGCTACCACTTTTAGATGGTAATAATGGTTTTTTGCTATCTTTACAAGCCCATATAACTGGTATAAAGGAAATTATATCAGCATCTTGGCTGACTAACTACAGCTGTCGGTGATATTCGGGTGGCCAAAGTCACCTCCACATGCGCTCGAAGTTGATAAGTTCGAATCCGCATTTTATTACTTTATTGCTTGTTTTTGTTCCCCCCCCCCCATCTTACTTTTCTTCTTCTTTTCCTAACTTTGTTTTGTTTTTCCTTACTTTAATATATTTTTGTTTATTATTTTTCTTTTTTATTTTCTGACTAACATTGGTAAAACAATTAGAAATTGCAAATAACATCCCATTTAATTAGAAAATTAAGTAAAATGTTAATAAAATAATAAAAAATAAAGAGTATTTATACAAATTATCAAATAGATCACTTATATTTGATTAATTAAACTAATTTTTTTTTCCATTTTTTATATTATTGCATTTATGTTTAAATTTTATTTGGACTTAAATGAAAAATTAGATAAGAAATCTAAGGATCACACATTTCTCATACATACACACACACACACAAAAAAAAAACAAAATAGATGTGTACATGCACGTAGGTAGGCTTGTAATCAATCCTTGACCCTTTTGTAGCAAGTTTAGCTTTCTCAATCAGTTCGAATTTTTAATAAAAATAAAAATATATATGTAATTAATGGGGGTGTTATTTATAATTTCTAATAGTTTTACTAATGTAATCCAGAAAATAATAAACAAACATACATTAATGAAAAATAAAACAAAGTTAGGAAAAGAAGGAAAAAAAAGGGGGTGACTTTAGCCATGTCAAGTATCTTGAAATCCTTTAAGTTGGCCCATATGTATTTTTAAAGTACTTCATGTTCTTGCATCTCACAAAAGGGCACTGAAATTTGAAAGATACAGGGTGTTTTCTCTCCTTGACGAGGGGAAAAAAAATTCAGAAAGTTAAGAAGTTTTATAGAGGAGTTATGTTTTACAATTAAAGTTTTGGCATAGAGAATTATTAGAATTATCTCAAAAAATTTACTTGTTTTTTTTTTTTTATCGAGGAGCAGTTTAATACTTATCTTCATCAACTCTCTTTTCTCTCTCTCTCTTATTTTCTTTTCTTAAAATAACTAATCTTTGCTCCTTAATTAATACAATTAGTATTCGTATTTTGTTAAAACTTAAATCCCACCTCTTTCCGGTCTCCCATTTCCACTTGTTGTTTTCAGGTGTCTCTTCAGTTGAGGGTAGATGTTGACTATTAATTCTTGGAATGGTAGGATGAAAGTAATTATGTTGTTGGCAAGCATAACTTTATAGGTTGCCTTGTTATATAGTAGTCGGTAAAAATATTTTTTATTGTTATTGTGAAATATACTTCCTAAGCATATGCAGGCTTTTTTTTTTTTAAATAAATCCCTGATGAAACCATATAGTGGTTTGGGTTTGGTCATTTTTCTTTATTGGCTCATAGGATGACTGAAGATGTAGGGGGGATCAATTGGGACTATTTAAGATTGGGTGGTCAGTGTAAAGGCCTTTAACCCTTCTGGGTGAATTTTAAGGCCCAACCAGAGGAGAAATAAAATGGGAGAAATTCCCACTATCTGCATACGACTCTGACAGATCCCAGTCCAGTGTCTTAACCCACATTGAAGTAGTGAGAATTAAATTCTCTCTCTGATTCCTCCATGGGTTGAGGGTTTGCTTGTCATTCCTCTGCTGCACCCTTTGCTCCTGATTTGAAGCAACCTGTTGGGTTTCCTCAGCTGCCACCTGAGGGCTCGCTGGGTTAAAATTCTCTGTCGCTTATTTCTTAAGAAGAATTCTTATTTAAAAAAATGGTATTAAAATGGTATACTAATAATAATGTTGATATTATAATATCTGTTTTTTAATCCAAAATTCATTATCTAGTTAGTTTTCATCAGTAGATCTTATCTTTTATTAAACAAATAATCTATTAACCTAAAATTCTCCTCCTTTTGTTAATTTTAAATGATTTTTTAAAAAAATATTTATGATATTGTAACAGAGTTATGAAGTAATATTATTGTAACTTTAGCTATTATTGTATTATAGTTTACTAAGTTAAATTTTACAATAGAAAGAAGTATTATGTTTCTTTTTCCACTTAACATATCTTATTAATAAATTAATAACTTTAATTATTTTAATAGCTAACATTTATTTTGTTTTGTAGTGCTGCCAATTCTTGTCCTGCAAGTCCACGCAGTGGTCAGAGCAGAAGAAATGTCGCATCCGATCTTCAGATGGCAGTGTATGCTGCAGCTGCTGCCTCAACAGAGAAGGAACGGGAAGCCCCTCTGACCACCTCCATTGAAGGACCACCTAGTCCAAGAGATGAATCGAAGCCGCCTTACTCTTATGCCCAACTCATAGTACAGGCTATTTCATCTGCATCTGACAAGCAACTCACTCTGAGTGGAATCTATTCTTATATCACTAAAAATTATCCATATTATCGCACTGCAGACAAAGGTTGGCAAGTAAGTAGATTTTCCTTTCTTTCTTTTTTTTAAATTTTATTAACTGCTTTAATACATACAATCAAATCAAATTAAATCAATAAAGGATAGGTCATTCTATCCTTCAGGAAAAAAAGATATAGTTGCATGACCAATTTTGGGAATTTTTATATATTTTTTTTGCATATATGTTTTTGCATACATTCAGTAATTAAAAAAACAATAAAAAAAAAGAAAAAGATTCCTATAACTTGTTTTCCTAGTACAGCCAAGGCTACAAGATTTGCTTCGAAGATGGCCAATACTATATTTGGCAAATTTTGATGTTCATAAAACTTAAAATGTCTTTAGAATTAAAAGAGAAAATAGGACAAACATTTCTTCAGTCTCTTAAAGTGGACTGCAGCCTCAGAAGCTGAATTTATACACGTTTTTTTTTTCCTTATAAATGCAGTTTTTAGCCTGTTTAAAAGGTTCTTGGCATGAGTCTAAATCTTCAAATTTTTACTTCTGTCTTAAGTCTTAGTCTGCGAAATCTCAAACCTTAGAACCTTCCCCCCTCTTATTTTGTTAAGTCCTAAACAGGCTGCTTAACCAAATTTACAAAATTTCAGGTCCCATTATCCCAGATGGAAAAATTGAGAAAAGTCGTGAATTTGCATGGAATAAAGTGTTATATGATAGCTTCTTGTAGTGATGTGGTGGATCCTTCCTATAGGCTTAGTAATCTCTGCAGGATATTCATGATCACTGATGATGGAACCCACATTGCTTCATTTGTTTTAGATACTTCTAATGTTATTGCTGTGATGTGAATAATAGTTCCTAAAAATAATAAACGTTAATTGCTTCTTATCATTCAATTAGCATGGGTTACTAGAAAATTGATTTCATTGCAGAATTGATCAGTGGATCCTTTCTTCAGGCTTGGTAATCTCTGCAAGGTGTTAGTTTTTTCATGACCGTTGATAATGGAACCGATATTGCTTCAGTCGTTTTCTGAAAAGATGTTTTTGGACTTAAGTACTTCCACACAGAGGTCTTCAATTTCAAAACTGATCTTCTCAATTATAGCATGCCATCATTGTTAGCCATAAATACAGGCCATGTTGGTCACCACGTATAAAATCAAAACAGTTTTATAATTGCTATTCAAAAAGTTTTATAGTCAGAAGATGTAGACATTCAGTAACATCTTATAGATTTGCAGATAACTAAGAATCTATTCTTTTCTTAAGTTCAATTACAGGTTTTCATTTTTAAATGAAGTTCAATACTGCCTCATTTGCTTTACTTCCTTTATTGAAACAAAAATGTACAATATTCCTTCAATGGTTGTCACCTCAGCTCAGTTGCATTGCTTGGCGGGTTCCTTCGTGCTATTAGCGTCAAGTAGCAATCATCTCTTGCAGTGATGGCACATGGGCGGTCCTGCCTTGGTCTTCATACTGTGCCAGTCTCTCTGAAGCAATTCCAGAGTCTGCTAATCATGGTTTGGGAGGTTCCAACCGCTGCTGCCACTGTCATCTGTATTTGGCCAGCTTCAAGACGCCCTATGACTCTCCATGCTTCAGATTCGGTAAATCACGTTGCAGGGGCATTTTCAGGTGACACTCAATGATTCTGCCACTTGTTGTTGATTCAGGAAAGTGGAGATAACCCAGCAGCGCCAGCCTCTTTACACAGGGTTGTGGGTGTATTATATTCATTTCGCAATATCCCCTAAATGTTGTGAGCATTGTATATCATAGGGGATTTGAACAACTTTCCTCATTATCGGCTTTCATGGTTTCTGTTCCAAATAAATATTCTGTTTCCTATGTTTCTACAACTTATTCATTAATTATTGATGCTGGTGACATACCTACTGCAGAACAGTTACACAATTTCTCTATTAATAATTTCTGGTGAAACAAACAGTACTTCTTTTTTTCTTTCTTTCCTATCCCATTTTCATCGGGATGTCAGGGCAGTTTTAAACGAGCAGCTAACACTGCTGGATTGGGTGCGAGACCGACAGTGATAAGAATCTCCTATCGTGGCCACCCAGTTCACCATACATAACACCATGTGTTGTTTCCTTGGGACTACATAAAGGATCACGTTTTTGTCCCCCTCTACCTGCACACATCCTGAAACTGAAGGTGCGTATCGAGACTGCCATTGGAAACATCATTGCTGAAGCGCATTGGTCGAAACTGGACTATCGCATCGATGTCTGCAGAGTGACACATAGCGCTCATATTGAGCATTTATAATGTTTATCTGTAACTTGTTGAGTTTTGTTACACAATAAACAAGGTGTCATCTTCGTATCTCATTTGTACTACGTGTGGTGATTTTTTAAAACCACGACGATCGTTTTGAATAACCCTATACACTTATTTACAAGGGCATTGGATCATTTAGCATTTAAATTGATTTCACTAAATAAAAAGGTGGATCTCAGAACAATTATTATTTATTCAGTATTTCGTTCATCTTTATTTTTTTTTATTTTTCAGAATTCAATTCGCCACAACTTATCTTTGAATCGATACTTCATGAAAGTACCTCGTACTCAGGAAGAACCAGGCAAAGGTTCTTTTTGGCGAATAGATCCACAATCTGAAGCAAAACTGGTAGAGCAAGCTTTCAGAAGACGAAGGCAGCGTGGCGTTCCATGTTTCAGAGCTCCATTTGGATTATCTTCCAGGTACTACAGTGATTTGGTCTGAATGTGATGAATGTCAGATTCACTTCAATAAAACTCTTAAACTTTTAAAACAGCTTATTAAGGCAAACAAATTGGTGTTTAAATTAAGTTTATTTAAGGTTATCTTACATTTTCTTATTCTTATTATTTTTGCTTACTGAAGAATTGTTTTGTTTATTTTATCATAGTCGTTCTAAGGTTAATAAGGAAATTGTTGTCAGGCAGGATTCTGTATCACTTTTAAATTGTACAAAACTTGTTACTTATGTACATTGTCCTGGACTTACGGACTTTTAAGGAAATGCATAGGGCCATTTGTGGATCATTCCATGTCAAATCACCTGATGAGTTCATCCCACCATCACAGATTTTTCTGAAAATTTATTTGCATGTAAAGGGTCATAAGATAACACATTCTGCAAAATATGGGATTTTTAGGTTAAATATTTGCCGAGATATGACTTTTTGAAGTTATTATTGTTTTTTAGGTGCCACGCCCCTTATTTTACGTATTTTCTTGAATATCTCGAATATTCTTTTTCAGCTACTTTAGACCTTTTTCAGATTTGGGTTAAATATGAAATTTTTAAATGTGATCCCACATGGCCATTTAATTTTTTTCCTAAATGCTGACATGCTTTCCATTACTACAAAACTAATTTAGTTGGAACTTTTGGATTCAGCAAAAAAAAAATACATGGGGTAAACAAATTTGGTTCCATTTTTTGATCGATTAGGAGATGAGGTATTCAAGAAAATATGCAAAATAAGGGGCACGGCACCTAAAAAAAAAAAAAACTTCAGAAAGTCATATCTCGGCAAATATTTAACCTAAAAATCCCATACTTTGTAGAACGTTTTATTTCTTTTTCTTAGAAGGACATTCCTCCTAGCTGCTGCTGCTACTTTCGCATTCATCTTCTTCCTCTTTCTCCTCCTCCTCTTCACAGCTGCCATTGGAGGACGATGACGGAGGACAAAACAGTTTCTTACATTTGACGAAGAAGCAGCCA
>JAFIDM010000004.1:67927339-67978412 GCA_023159025.1 Thereuonema tuberculata
CCTAAGAACATTCTTGTATCTTCATAATATGGCTTTTGTCAACATCGATCTACCATTTATTATCAGTTATGTTAAAGTTAAAGATTCTCATGTATAGGCCATTACAGGCCGTTGGGGTTGCTGGAGGTAAGGCTCCCAGCACATTGGACCAACGGGGCGATGTTGAAGCCAGGGGGTCAGCCTGGCGCCTGCCCGCCTTTAACTCCCGGGAAAGAAACCCAGTATCAATTCTACAGAGGGTTGGTTAGGCCCTAGGACCCGTTTGGAGAAGAATGGAGCGTGGAAAAATTCCCGCCCTCCGCCTAGGCCGGGAATGCAACCCGCCACCTTCAACCTGCAGCCAAGCATCCTTACCCACTCGTCTATCGAGCCCACCTATCTGTTATGTCTGGAGGATATTATTTGCACTGCCTTATCAATAGAGGACATCTTATTTTCATTTTTCTTTGACTTAAAAAAAATCTTAAGCTAAACCTGGAAATACAGCATTTTTAAAAATCTTCATAACTTTGGCGTTCACAGTCATATGCCCAAATTTAAAAAAAAAATTCTTGCTTAATATACTTTCTAAGTTCGCCTTGGCTCTGTTCTCTCACCCCCCTGAGAATATTTAATTCTTAAGAATTAGGAGTACCTAACAGCTGTGTTCTAAGTGTATTTTTTTTTGCCAAATTAAATGATATCGTATCTTGTTCAGTAATTCAGAATTATGTTGATATGATTTCCTGCTACTCTGCGCATGTAAGTGATTGAGAGACAGTTACAACTAACCTTGAATCACAACTAGACTGTTGCGAATGGCTTTTCCATTTTGGCATGAAAGACTGCCTGCAGCCATTTCTCTCACCATCAAAGGATCTTCCTAAAGCCTAATTTAAAACTAGGTGGCCTCGTAGTCACCTGCAGAATCGTTTTAAGAAGTGCATCTTGAAGTTTAATTGTTTGTGAAATAACAAAAATTGTTAATTTAGTAGAAGTGCTACAATATATGTTGGTTTTGATGTTGTAATAAAGAGGGAAGAGATGGTGTTAAATGTATTAGTTGGATTGGAGACAAACAGAGGAATAAAGTAAGTTGTTATTCATTAAAAAGTTTCAAGAGTGATTTTTTTAGCGAAATGGAATCGTCAGGGATTCTAAAGTTTGAAAATCTTTTCACGTACCACTTGGTATAGTGATCGTGTTGTTCTGCTTCATATTTATAAAGCACTGATACATTCTTAATTAGGTTATGGCTTCATCTTTTATTGGTTCTACCTGCCCATCAGTTCTGCATCATCAGACCCTCTGTTTATGTCTTAGCACTTACCTGTTTAAAACTTATATGCAGAGGGACTTGCCTGATCGATAAATCTTTATTGGCAAGCATTATCTCTTCAGTATTATGTATGTAATTCATCTATTCCAAATAATCCTGCTAACCAATAGGCATGTTTTGCCCTTCAAGGACAACTTTTGGCCCATCATTCTTCTGTTCGATCACCATTTTGGACATCAGATGAAGAACTTGACAGTTACACTTGAATTCACAGACCGAGGAATTGCAACTTTATCTAATTCCTCACTGGAAATATAAAATGCCCAACTGTGATTTTTCACTTTGTAAATACAACAAAGCAAATATTTCAGTGAATAGCCTCCTCAACATTCACCCACTTAGGTTTCAGTCTGATGTTGAAGCAGCCTTTTCCCTTGAGAACTTTAAGTAATGCTATTGATCTTCCTTGTGAAGTTTTAGTCTTTACTAGAGAACTATATGCAAATTTTATTACTTTAAAATATGCTTTCAAAGAATAAGTTAACAAAAATTCTCATTTCCAGTGATTCTGAGTCTCCTCTGTAGGTACTCACACACTGAAGATTTACCTTTTTTTTTTATCCATTTTAGATTTATTACATCATTTAAGCATCAATTTCTGCAGAATTCATAGTCACATCAGAATTTTGGGCAATGAACTCCCCAATTCTCTTGCCAAGTCTGCTGCTGCTGCTCTTCCATTGTAATGAATCTTGTTCCAACATTTACATATTTATTCATTCTTGATTGAGAACTATCCAACAGGAACAGTGAGTGAGCTTCATAGTAACAAGCTTCATCTAGTTAATCCTGTTTTATTCTCTCCTAAGAATAAAATGTTCAATATTCGACAAGACGATGATTTTTTAATATGTCACTGTATCTGACCCAGGAAAATAACTTCTTAAAGATCAGCCTCCTGTATGTGCTACTTGCGACTTTATTGTAACCATTTGTGATATTTTAGTTGAATATCATGGTTTTAATCAACATCATCCTCACTGTTTTTATTCTCATTCCATTTCTTATTTTCTTGCTTTTAAATGACCTTGTATTCATTTAACAGCTAGTGTTAATTGTAGCTAATACTAATATAAAATGCTTCGGTTATTGGAACATGGATCCAAATTACAAGTAGTGAAGAATAAATATTAAACATGCATTACTACAAGAATATTACAGACTAATAAAGTTATCTTCAGATAAAATTAAGTACATTAAATCTTCTTAGGCAATCAGTACATCGGGGGTTTAAATTTTGCTCTATCCTCTGAAATAAATATTAGATAAATTTACTGTCTTGCTTCCCATGTGAAAGTAGCACTGCTCTAATGCGCTAGAAACACGCAAATGAGCATAAACATACTGATGTGTGTGTACTTACACACCTCTGTGTGCGATTCAACATGTCCTGATGCATGCTCTGCAATGTGGACACTTAGATATGCTGAGTGGCACTACATATGTTTTCCTTCAGTTCAACGTGCAGGGGTTGTTAGTGTACATCTTCCCCTTCAAACTGCCCTAGCAATAAAAATGACAAGTTGATAAGTTCGAAGAACGCAGTGGCCACAAATCCTTGCTTAGTGTCTGTTCTTCAAACAATTCTCACGAGAGACGCCCTCGAAGTATGGCATGTTGCTCTGTCTTATTGAAAAAACGTGTACTCCCGCTCCTCAGGAATGAATTGTGCACAAAATCTTTCAAAAGATGTCTAGATAGACTGCAGAAGTGACGGTTGTATTGAAAAATATTGGGCCAGAATTCATGAACCTGATACTGTGCACACACCAACATCAACTTTGAGATCATGCAGGGTTCTTGGTGAATCATAAGAATTATGTATAGACCAATATCTGGTGTTTTGAAAGTTCACGTGCCTGTTCAGATGGAACCAGACCTCTTCAGTCATGAAGTAATGCAGGGGTCCAATAATCCTTCTGAAACCGTGTTAAGCAGCCACATGCAGTAATTCACACATTTGTCTTTGTCAGGTTTCTTCAACTCCTGGACACATGTTACACAATACTGCTTAAATTAAGGGATACATTAAATTAAATGTGGATTAAATTTGGGACACATTAGCTTGCCGACTTATTGATTTCTTCAAAAATATTGTGATCTGCTGTTGAATAGCTGAAAACACTGCTAGCGTATGTACAGATGGTGTTCTGTTTCACTTCACATTAGCCATAGAACCTGTTGTTTGCTATTTCCGGATCAACTGCTGAATGGCATGTTTGGCTGGGACACTTCTTCCAGGAAATGTGTCTGCAAAGATGTTCCGTATTCCTTTAATGGAACTGGTATGCACCTATGCTCCACATTGGCAATCCTTTATCCAGAGAGGATGCTTCCACTTCAATCATGTCTTGTAATGCAGCAAAATTTAACAATGAAATGTGAATCCCAGTGATTGGTGAAATACAGTAAACGAAAACATGTGCGACAAAGCCTCTGACATCAAGCATGGGAATGAAAATGATAAACAAAGATGATTGGAATCATAATTTAGAGTCGTTTGGAGCCAGGCTACCTTTACGTGGGGCATCTCGGTTCTATATTCCTTATAAACTGTCTTTATCTTAGTCCATTCGAACAACCTTTTCATGTATCTGCTATATCATCTCTTTCATACATCTTTTTTAGTTGTTACATCCTTCCTTTTTAAACTTTTTTCGTCATCCCAGTAACCAATTGTTGATTATCAGCCAGTGCAATCATGATTTCTCTTTAAATAATTGTTATTTGTTGCATAACATTAAACTTATATTGCAGGTCTGGAGATTGATACATTGAAAACAAATTATTAATGATTTTTTTTTTTTAACTCAATACTTACACAGATCTTTTACCCATCTCATTTGTCTTTTAAGAATCATTCATGTAAGTGGCCTTTGCCACATTTTTATAATCAGATTTTTACTAGTATAATACCTTTTTATGTTTGTATTATTCTTTATTTCCTTGTTTTAGCTGTCCTTTTTTCGTCAAGTTTTATATGTATTTCCACAGTAGAAGAATATTCTTGATTGCTTTTTTATGTATATATAAATATAATTTTTACCTTGTTATACTTTTTGGTTAAAATTTTACTGTCTTTACTTTTCCTGGCACAGCTTTTCCAAAGATGCTTTTGTGCCCTTAAAAATAACCAACCAACCAGCCAACATGGAAATAACTGTCTGCAACTCCTTCTCTGCTTTCCCACCAATGTGTCTTGCAAACGTGCTAGATTCCTGGATAACATTAGTTATTCATCCTAGTTTTCTAATTCGTTTTTCACCATGGTTTTTAAGCTTTCGATTGGTTGGTTGCTGTCGGTCCTTAATCTGTTCACTGCTATGTTTTTCTCATGCCAAAGGGCATCCTTGTGCTGGATTTTTCTGCTCTTTAAACCTAACCCTCTAAAAAGCCCTATTAGAGTGTTGCTTTTCTGATTATTTGTGGTTCCGAACTTCACCTCATTTAAGTATTTCCACGGGGTCTCCACAAGGAAACCCCTATATAATACACTGCACTCACTTGTAATGCATTGCTTGAAAATGGTTACCTCATTGTAACTGAAACTATAGTTGTAAAATTGAAGTACGATTAAATTAATGTTTGAATTTGTCATCAGGTGTACCGGCTTCTATTTGTGCTTGTTAACCAACAGCAGTACATGTAAAAGACTGATTATTCTATACTAGAGAACTTTTAGATTTTGTTTTGGAATATATGAAGTTGATAAGGAATTTGTAAATGTTAAAAAAAAAAAAAAAACGAATTTCATCTTTTTTTAAAAAGGTTAAATAAATTATTTAACTTTTTATAAATTATTGTTTTCTTTCTATAATATTAATATAAAATAATGAAAAAAAGACTAAAATTTATTAAATTCTATCTGATTCAGTTAGAAATAATTAAAAGCAGTAAATATAGTTATCTTTTTTTTTTTCTTTTTCTTTTGCTGAAAACTCATTTGAATTAAAACATTTACTTTTCACTTTGAATAGGTTTGTCAGAAATTCATGAGATTAAAAATGTGATCATAAGGAAATAGACTATTTGATTGATATCCCACTTGATTAATTTTATCTGTTTCTGAATCTAGTTTACCACTTTTAGTGAAAATATAATTTATTAATATGTTTCTAGGGAAATATATCCATATTTTTGATATTCTTAACTAGTTCCATCTGACTGTTTTTTGGTTGTTATGTCATTATTCTGTGACCAAATTGATTTGTAATATTTGTAGTTAGTGTTTTTTACTTTACCCTCACACCTGACCATTGTTTGATAAAAAGTTATTATTTAATTTATATATCCTTTAGACTTTGTCTAAATTCTTGTAATATCTCGTACACTTGTTAAATTGGTACAGTGTGAATTTGGGAAGGTCTTACAGTGTGCAAAGACGTAAATGCTTTACTACAGTGGTACTTAACCTTTTTTGACAGGTACACAAAATCCTGTCACTATTACTTTTTGATCACTAAGTCCATCTTCCATTCAAAAACTCTGCGTACTGAATGACTGAAAGAAAAACGATCCCTTACAGAATTTTTTTTTCCTCGAACCACTAAAATGGGAAATGTTACTCTACACTAAAAAATGTCAAGTCCTCTTCCTCCTCCTCTCCGATAGTCTGAAGGGAACAAGCTATGAGAAATAGCTACTTCTAAACACACAGCAGAGTTCAAGACTTAAGCTGTGAAATTCCAGTTCCATTTTCTCAGTTTCATACAATGGAATTTGTCTAATAAGCATAATGTAATATAAGAATAACATTTCAGTAAAATAATCCCTGCAGTCTATTCCTATTGTTCTGTCAGTGATTAACTATTATCTTCAGTTACTTTGGTTGCTCCATTTCATTAGTAGTTCTTGACAATAGCCTGTTTTATTTTTAGATAATAATCATATCAAAGTACATTTCTATTTTTATGGTTATATGAAAAAATTTTAAATTTAAAACAACATTCAAAAATAGTATTTATGAAAACAGTTCTTCCTTTTTTCTTAATTCCCTGTATTCTTCAAATTAAATAAACTAAAGTAACTCCATGTTTAATAATTTATAATAAAGTTAAGTTTATTTTCACATTTCTTTTTGTTTTCTTTTATTTGTTGGTGAGTTTTAATTTTATTTCTGTATTCTACATTTTATTATTTTCTTAATTTTGAGGGTTCATTTTAAGTTTGCTTTTATTTGTATTTATAATATGAAATTATTGCTTCTCAGGGTCAGTGATAAGTAGCACAAGCAACATTGCGATGAATAATCCACCCCAATTAGTGGCTGCCTTGTCCACAAAACCAAAAGTGCTTCTAACCCCAAAGCCTGTATCAGTTGTCATGAACGGTGTATCCACAAATAATTCTAACCAGGATGGTGTACGCAGAGATGGTAGGTTAAAAGAATTGTACTATCCTGCTTCATTTAATCTCTTAGTTTAAGTTAGTTGGAAAGTGTAAACAGGAAATTTGGCAAATTTAATACAGTATGTTTTGAAATTCCAGTTTCTATTTAATCCAAAATAAAAGGAAATAATAATGAGAGATAGCAAAAAAATCAAGGCCACCACACAAATACATTTATTATATATGTATTTGTGTGGTGGCCTTGATTGTTTGCTATGAACATTTTATGCACATTAACTATTTAATAAATGATGGAGAGATGATTTTTTTTATATATACATTCCAAATGCACGAATGTATTTTAAAGGATTTGTGTTAGTAGAAATATGAGGACTGTTCAAGAAAGATTCGCCTGCTTTTTTTGAGCAGTTTGCTTCAGAGAAATTTCACCATTAACTTGTAATGTTCTCAATGGTTAAATACTTCCAAACTATGTGTTGCCATGTAAAGTGAAAATGCAAGGGAATAGTAATCCTTTCTAAAGTTCAATGCAATTACTCTATTTTCAATCAAAAGAACTGCTGATGGAAGGTTATTGAACTGTTCTGTAGGACAGAGAATGTCCATTAGAACAGTCCATTGGTAATTCAGTAAAAGAACATTGATATGCACTGGGGAAAATACAGTCATCTCCTTTTTAAGCAAAGATAAACTAAATTAGTTTCATAACCTACAATTAATTATGAATTTTTTATTTTTCCAAATTTGACGGCAGGTTAAAATATTTGTAAATGTTGTAAAAGGTATCAAATGAGGGAGATGAATTGATTTCATGTTCTACAGACAAGTGTTGTTTCTTCAATTAGAAATTAATGATCGCAAGCTTTTTCTGCACAACCCTCACATGAATGAATAAATAAAATAATATCAGTTTGAAATGTACTATAAAGAGCATTTAAACTGCCTATATAAATCTTTAAAATCAATGCAATCAAGGGATAGTTTTTCTTCTTTTTTCTTTTTTTGATCAAAGCAAATATTGTTAAAGACAAAAATCAGATATTCAGTCATATTTTATTTTTATGTTTTTCTTTCACTCTTTTAACCTTGGATATTCCTTTCACTTATGAAATAAGAATTTATATTTTTTCATATTTGAAAAATGTAAATGTTTTAATTTATCAATTAAAAATTAAATTCTCTTAGCTAAAAACATTAAAACTTCAGACATTTGAACAAAAACAAATATCATCACTCTAATACTGATTTATTATTTTATTTTTATTTATTTTTTTCAAAGAATAATAATGTCCTATTTACTACTGCATTTACTTATTAGGTAACATATAATTACACACACAATCATTACTAAATTTGCAAGTAGCATAATTTTTGACAGATTTTTGTTTTGTTAATGATTGATTTGCAGAGAAAGTCTACATTTGCTCATAGAATTATCATATTGCATTAATAAAAAAAAAAATTGAAGACTTATGACCTAAATAAACTATTGAACTTTGACTGCTGTAGCTCTGCTTGGTCAGATAAAGAAACTAATGCTTGTATTTTCACAAAACAACACAGTTACATTCTGTTTTGTTTTATTTTCCCACCAGATTTATCAATTAGTCAATGCTATCCTTTGTTGCCTTTTCTTCAATTTAACTTTCTTTATTATTTCCACTTGATGCAAAACAAGTAAATTTCCATGAATGAGTCATTCCTTGTAACACTCATCTCTACCTCACTGTTTTAACATCAGAGAATCCTTCCATTCCTACTACTGCTTAAGATTCCGAGTCACTGACATAGTCTTTGTCACTCTCTCTCAAGCTTATCAGTTGAATCTCCTAGTTGTTAATAATCAATTTCACCAAAATACTTGTTGAATAATGATGCTCTTTTGACTTCCAACCACCAGTTTCAATCTCAGTCTAATGCCCTCCGAACCTGATTGATCATAATTAGCCTAATCTATTTCTGGCTTCCATGTCATCTTCACTCTTATCACTTTCTATCATTTGTGTTTCTGCTATTACCATACATAATTAAATTCTCATGTGCTGCTGCTTTGGGTCCGTTCACTTCTGCTGTGAAGTTTGCTACTACTGACAACTTCTTTATAGCCATTTCCTTCTAGCATCATGCTTTGAATGCATCCATCTGCTGCTTATTATTTGACGGGTCCAACAGCATTGTTTGGAGATAACTCTATTGCCTTTATCGGGGTCTCTCTAGCAAGTTTTGCTTTATCATCAGAACGGGCAGAACTCTTTATCTGAACAAGGAGGCTTAACTTGCGTGTATTGAATAAAGAGAAAGTGAGAATAAATGAAACACACACCACACAAACATGTATAACAAAGAATTGACAATGATGGCAATAAACCGACAGTTTCGGAATACTGTGTATTCCTTCATCAATGACGGCACAAACATGTAAGACATCACAACGACATTAAAGACGACACGAGGTAGGAATGCATGATGAAAGTGGTCACTTTCAAATTTACTCTTAGGGGAATGGAACAACCTCTCTTCTGGAACATGGTGGACAACCTACGCAACCGCTACGAGTACTGCTTAGAGCACCAAGGAGATCACATTGAACATGTATTTGCCAACAACAACTGTTCATTATTCTTTCGGTTGCAGCGTTTTCTGTTCAAACCGGTTCAGTATCGTTTGTTTTGGGCCATACTGTAGTTTGACAAAGTGTAACTTGAGGAACCCACCTCTCCAATGTCAAAATTCCGTAAAATTCTGGAAACCGTTTAATATCATTCTGGAATGAATGGAATACTCAAAAAAATCTTAGGTTTAATTTGAATAAAATTCTTTGGATTGTAAATCTTTTCTAGTGTTTTTGATCATTGAATTAGTAAATTTCTTATTGTAACCATTTTCTAAAGCAATTACCATAATTTTTATAAGCTCTTCTTCAAATAAATGATAATTGGACGATATCAGGAAAGCCCTCTTAACTGCAATATAAATGAATTCCTTTTAAAACTATTGGGCACTGCAGACTTAGCATGTATCATTATTCCCTGCTTTGGATTTTTTCCAAAAAACCAAAGTTTCGATGTTATTACCTAATCTTTTTATATTTACATCTAAAAATGAGATGAATGAATCTATTTCCTCTTCATGAGTGAATTGGATTTTTTTTTTATGTTTTTGATTAAACAATTCATTGACCTAATTAGTATTCCCCGAATCATCAATAATTAAAAAAGTGTCATCCACGAATCATCGATAGAATAAAATAGACGAGTCTAATTCAGGAATAGCCATGGCTTTCATGTCATATCATTTCAGCAATAATGCTGATGAAGGTAATCCCATAAAAATACCATGAATCTGCTGAAAGAATTCATCCTTAAAATTAAAAAATTGTAATTTAAAAAGATGTTTCAGTATTAGTTTCAATCAACACTTTTTCTATTAATTTGTATACGACACCCTTCAGAAGTTAATGAATATAGTCTTAAAGTCTTACACCTGATTAATGAGAGGCAGCAAAATACTCGTGAAAAGCTCTTTCACATTTAACGAAATGAATTTAGTATTAGAAGGTTCAGAAATAAGTTTTAAATCTTCTCTCTCTCTCATCCATTACAGCTTCCAACCTCAGGCTGGGTCTGTCGGGAACATAAGCCTCTCCACCTAGTTCTTATCTCCCACCATCTTTCCGCTGTCACCCTGTTCCAGTCCTCCCCCCTCTTTCGGACACATTCCTCCACTCCTCTAATCCATTTATCTCTTGGTCTTCCCCTTGGTCTTTTCTTCTGTATTCTCATCTCATGCATCCTCCTGGGAATCCTCTTCTCCTCCATTCTCTTTAAGTGCCCATACCACCTCAATCTAGATGTCTCGATCCTTTCCTGCAGGGGCTCCTCTTTCACTATCTCCCTAATCCTTTCGTTCCTCACCCTATCTCTTCTAGTAACTCCTAACCTACCCCGCAGGAATTTCATCTCACAAGCCGTCAATCTGCTAACCTCTCTTTTCTTCATTACCCAAGTTTCCGATGCGTATGTCAGTATAGGGACTTAATATCATCGGTACAACACTTCTTTACTTTTTTGCGGGACATCCTTATTCCACACCAAACTCCTGACGCATCTTAGGAAAGCTTCTGCCTGTCTGCCACGTTCTGTGATCTCTCTGTCATTTCTTCCGTTCTCCTCCACCACACTTCCCAAGTACTTGAAACTTCCACCCTCTTCAGCAGTCCTCCTCCAAGAGTAATCCCACTCACCGGTCTATTCCTTTTCCTGGTCGTCAACAGAATCTCACATTTACCCGTGTTGAATCTCATCCCATATTCTCTTTTAAATCTTCTAAAAATTAAAATTGTTTACCACCGACCATTGAGAAATTAAACCAACCTGTTGTAGTGCATTTACCACCAACTTGGAAAAGAAATAAACCACTGAATTTTTCAATTTAGAATGGGAAAATTACCCTCAATCTTAGTTTTGGGTAATGCTCTAAACTTGGGAATGTTATGAATATTAGCTAAACCTTTTCGTGATGTTATCCATAATTGTCATTTTTGAAAAGTTGATTAATACTACTTTTATAATAAGCTTTAATTTTACTGTGCCCTTCATCAGTAATGGAGATACCTGCTGTAGTATTTAAAGAAATTTGACACATTCTGTTATACGCTGTCATACCTAAAATAACTCTGGCTCCTCCTTTATCTGTGTGTAGCATTATAATTGGATTCTGCTTTAACTTTTGGATTTCTCGTTTCTCTAATAGATTAAGCGCTGATTGTCTATATTTATTCCTGGGTTGGTTGATGAGATGACCCAATTTCTTTCCAAGTTTTTTTGCGTCATCTGCATCACTGTGTCATCTTAGACCATTTTCAATATCCACCAGAAAGGGCAATGGATTCAGCGTCGGGGATCCAATTACAAAGTTAATTCCTCTTTCCAAAATTGCGTATTGGGAAGGAGAAAGCTTCACATGACTTTCGTTAATAACCTTATGGTCATATTGTTGGAATGTGCATTGACCCAACTAAGTGCAAGTAATAAGAACACAGATAAAATCAAGTGGTTGCAATTTTTCACCAACAAAGGATTGAACGTTTCTAATTCCCTTGATGATCAAATTTTTTTTGTGGTGCAGTTTGTTCAGACGTCCATTAATAATCCTATGTCGGACAAGTAAGGTAGACAACGTGTTTATTAGCTCTATATTTGCAATATGACAGTAAGGCGTACACTTACAGGTTCACATTAGGTGCTCAAAGTTCCTTCCACCAACAGCAATACATGCCTCACATCGTCAATGCATGTATTGAGCACACATCTGTTGGGGAACCATTCATGAAACGCCCATCTGTTTCCATCTGCGACCTCATAGGCCAGGCGCATATCTGCCCTCTCAGCATTGGTGAAGCAATACATCCTACTTGTACCAAGTTAGCACATTCAGGTGGCGCTTGCGGACATACATTCCACTGTGAATTATGTATTACTTAATTTTGTTTTTGTATTACTGACCTACCTTTAATGTTTAAAGTACAGGGAATTTTGAATCGCCGTGTATACATTTCTAGCCATAAAAATTGCAGCACTACAAATGAAAAGAGCTAACAAAGCCATATTTATTTTACAGATAACTTATGGTACAAAGGGGAAATGATAACAATTACAGATCGGTGCGACTTGCAGAACGTAAAGAAATCAGTATCTCTTGTTTTGCCATGGGCGGCATTAACTTCTGCTACATGGCCCGGCATAGAGAGGAAGAAACATAGGATATGTGTTTTGGGGTATGTTAGTCAATGCAGATTTGACATGGTGCCAAAATTCATCTGCTGCAATTTGCGGGTGGTGTGTGGTGTCCCAGTCGTTGTGCAATCATGGGTCAGACTGTTCAATAGACGACAGATTTGATGAATGGGCTGGCCACGAAAAAAGTTGAACATGGTGGCCAACAGGAATTGTTGCATAAATTGCCTGCCATGTGGCCATGCATTGTGTTGTTGGTAAATACTCCAGGCATGCCATAAAGATAAGGAACAACAACAGGCTCCAGCACCTCAGAGATGTAATGGTGGTTATTCAATGTACCAGGAATGTGTACTAGGCATGAGTGGGACTGGAATCCAATGATACCCCATACCATAACACCAGGTGCTGGACTGGTATGGTGATGCACAATGAAGGACTCATTCAGTCTTTCACTACAGTGCCGCCAGAATCGGATGAGACCATCATGGTGCTGCGCACAGAAGCCGGAACCATTGCATATGCAGAAGCCTGTGGTGCAGAGCCAAAGGTAGCCGAAACAATGGCGCCTTGCAAATAAAATTCTGTAATGCTATAGATGACTTTGAACCGCATACGTGGAGACTGGTTGCAGTGCAACACACCCTAATTCTTGAGCTAGGATTTGTGATGTGGCAGTACAATCCGTAATAGGAATGCGCACAAGATATGTCGCATCACTGTGGTCTTGTTTCATCCAACAGGAGCACCAATTTCTTGGAAGGATAATCTGTAGTCTCTATCTCACAATTCTCCTGTGATCAAAGTGGGAAACCTGCTGGTATGGCTGCCATATTCTTGAAGAGGTAAACTGAAGCCATGTACACAAGAACAGCAAGCAAACACAATTCCACTATTGTACAGCAGCTGTCTGTGCTCCTCTCTTATACTGTTTCCCAGGGTGTTACTGGCTCACATTATTTGCATATGTGTTGTGCTGATAATCATTTACATGCTTTTCTACGATCTAGGCATCATGCAATTTTTGGGTTGATCTGGTGTTTTACTTTTAATGACCAACAGTGTGTATTTACTAGTAGTGAATGATGGTAAAAATTCATATTATATGTGACTAAAGAAAAACCATAATAAAACAGCTTGGATTCCTATGTATTCTTTTTTTTTTTTTTCCAGTCAGAACATGCTTGTCTGATATGTAAACAAAGAGGAGAAGCACCCCCAAAACCACTATCTGTTGTTTGTGCATTTTTTTTTTTTTAACTTATAATGAAGTATTTAAAAAAAAAAATATTGATCTGTAATAAATTGCCCAAGCAGTGTTACTGGATTATATTTTGCTGGAATTTTTTTTAACTTTGTTACTTTTCTCTTGCTTTTTTGAGACTTTTTTTTTCCTTTCTAATGTTTTCGGGTTCTTCTTCTATTTGAAGTGATTCATACATTTATTTCATATATTTCAGTAGCTTTATGACCCACTCTTTTTTTAATACTTGTCATTAGGAAAGAAATGAAATCTGACATTCTTCTTATAGCCGTAAATCCTATTGAAACAGCCGTAAATCCCTATTGGGATTCTAACAGTTCCTTGCTTTTTCTCTTTTCCTTCTGACATTTTAAACAGTCAGCTGAAGGAGGGATCAACCATTGATTTTGGCACCCTCTAAAGTTCATTCTTGCTTCCCAATAAGACCACCACCAAAAGTCATTGTTGGGATAATGCATTCCAAAAGCAGACTTATTCTAGCATCTGCTATATACAATACATCTACAAACAGTGTAGCCAATTTGATGTTGGTTTTATCAGGCACATATTTCATCATCTTGTGTGATATTCTCTTTCTGGTGTTGATCTTAGCAATATTTTCCACTAAAATCTACAACATTTCCAGACCATCTGTCCAGATATCTTGGGTTCATAAGTTTCTTGGATCTCTATTGCCTTATTTGTTTCTATTAAAACTTTGCTTTTTCATTTCTTGTTGTCATATAGTTAATTTTGGGTGGTAAACATTAAACTCCTTTCAACTTTGCCCTATTTTTGATATTTTTTACAGCCGTGCTTGTCTTAAATTATTAAAAAAAAAAAAAATGGGTAACAATTATTATAATATTTTTTTTTTTTTTTCATGGTGAATCCAGTGAGAACGCTGTTGTTCATATTTAAGTCAGGTAGAACTAAAGTTTGTGCCAACTTAAGGTTTTGCTGTAACCTTGAATGTTGGAATTGCCAATAATTCAGCATCCTTACTGTTGACTGAATTATTATTGCTTAGCTTTAGGAAACCCATGTATGTCGTTGTTTTTGCAGGTATTTGTGAATTTATGAGCATACATCAAGCTTTTAAGGTTTTTTTTTTAATGCTGAAGCATTTCTATTATGGCATTGTAGGTATAAAATAAAAATAAGATAATTTCATTCATTTATAATCAATAGATAATAAAATGTTTATTTTATTATTATTATTATATCAAAAAAGCTTCAAACCATGGGTTTCCCCAGCTAAGACAATATGGCGGGTCTAGGACCAAAGCACATATTGCCAAGTGTTAAAAAAAAAAAAAGTTGTTATTATTATTATTATTTACTTATGGCTATTGTAATTCTTAATTGAAAACATAAAATTAGTTGTAATTGCATTAACAAAAAATGTTGGAAGTATGAAATTTTATAAGAGCTCAATTTTTTTAACCAAATAAATTGATCTCTGTACGTAAATATTTAGAGAGAGAGAGAAAAGAAAACTTTGTACTTGAAAAGAAATGTTCTTATTTCTTATTTTAGGATTTTATGAATTTTGTTAAAGTACCAAAACTAAGTTGAATACACTCTTTCAAGATTTATTAGCCTTGATTAAGGTTATTTTGGTTAATAAAACAAAAATTACCATATTTATATCATCATCTCATTTCTGTAATCTTAAGAATGATGCTTATTGAGTACAAACTTTCTTGTGAGTTCTTCATTGCACTTACACACCTATATAAAATCACTGTAGATAAAAAGTAGATGTTATGCAGATATTTGATAGTTTGAAAGTAAACTTGGCAAATTAGTATTTAATACTTGGAAGCAATAGGTATTGCATTAAGATAAAATGTTAATGCTTTTGCTGCAAAATAGATTAGATTAGGTATTATAGCATGAATGTTGTCTTGCAAAACAGCTGTACAAACTAAGATAATCAAATAGGTATTTATACAAAATCGACCTTTATTTGTGTAACATTACTTATTTCAATAATGAAATAAGTGAACTTTGAAGGACGCCATAAGTCCAAACTTTTTTATAAAATTCAGTTAAGTTTGTTTAGATGTAGTTCAAGGGTCTGAGTTCAGTGGTTTATAATTAAATTCATATTGATTATGTTTGTTCAAGTAGCCTATATATTCATTATATAAGTACAGTATCGAGAACCCATCTTCATTGCAACTATGGGACACTGATTAAGTAAATACTCTCATTTCTGGTAACAAAGCATCAGCATTAAATGTAGAATTATATTTACATTTTTTTCTGTAGCAGGAACGGAGTAGATGACAAATGGATAGAACATCCTCCGTTAAAGCCAGACATTTCTGTAGGGGTCTCAGCAGACCATTCCTATTCTAAACTTTTTTTTTATAAAGAATGTATCTGACTGGGGCAAGTGATTGATGACTTGTTTTGTTTTGTCCATTTCTTAAAAATCTGTTAAAAGAATACAAAATTGTTGGTATGCACATAGCTGTATGAGATTATTGATATGCAAGATAGCTTGTTTATAACTTTATGTTGATAGACAGAACATTACAAGATTCCATCCCTTGCTATTGTTATGATGCTAAAGGATAGAATGTTTTAGTGTTCTGCTTATTAGCTTGTGGTTTTCTAACTTGTGGTTAACATTGTAGCAAAAACAATACACAGAAGGAATAAGGAAAGAATTTGAGAAGTGTCAACCTGGAAAGTTTTTAAACATCATCATCATCTCAGGATTTTTCCATTTATTAGATTTTATCCGAAGCATTCTTCCATTGCTTTCTGTCCGGGGTCACAGCATCTTTTAACTTATGGTATGTGAGGTCATTAGACATTTATGTGGTCTAACCATTTTTTGTTTTGGTCTTTTCTGTCTACCACTTGCATCCCATTTCATATTAGGGAATCTTCCTTCTCATCCCATGGCCAAACCACCCACACCATTTTACTTCTATGGTCTGATTTACTCCCATCATTTTTGTAATAATCACATTACAAATCTTTTCTCTTTGAGATTTTGTTCCTAATCTCCTCCAAAAATCCATTTCGGTAGATAGAAGTCTGTCTTGTGAAGAAACATGGACATTAAATAAATCATATATTAAAACACTCTTGAAACAATGTATTAAAAATTAATGTCTTCATTCTTGGGAGGATATTCTTGCTCTAGAGAATTGAGTTAAGCCTTGAACTGCCCTCTACAATTCTTTTATCAATCTCCCTTTGGCAAATACCATCCTGGTGGATTGTAGAATCGAGACATTTGTATTCTTCCACTGTTTTAATATTTCCTTTTTCCATATTAATTTTTAGATCTCAGTGTTCATACTCATCAACCACTTTCCGAAAAATATTCTCTTTCTCTCCTGCAATTATGACTTAGTCATCTGCAAACAATAAACGATGCAAAAATGTTTTGTCCTTCAACCTTAAGCCCATACCATTACATTTCTACATCAATATATATTTAAGTTGAGTGGGGGACATACTGTAGCCCTGTAGTAGACTTTTACTATTGTTAAATTCCTCTGATTTTTAGTATTAATATATATATTAAATGTTTTTATGTATGCAAATAGTTGAATAGGATTAATAAAAATAAAATTTATAATAGCAATGGAAATTTATTTCTCTCTCTCATTCGTTTCATTTTCTGGCAGTGCTAGGAACCTGAGAGTTCTGGAAATTCTATAATAATTCCAGAGCTGGATTGTGATATTGTAAATTTGTATTTGTTTTGCCAACTTCTATGCAATAGCTTAAGTTTCTGTTCTTCGAAATTTCCTTTTCTTATCAAAATTTTCATAAAATGATTAATTTTACTTCAAAATGTCTATCTTCTGGATAACTTTCATGTTTTTTTGTTTTTTTTTGTATCAGAAAAAAATTAGTTAAAATTATAGTTTGAGTTAAATTAATTAGTTAGATGTATTGTCCTATGTTTTTATCTTTCTAACAGTAACTACAAACATCTATATTTGAAAAAATAATAATAATGAAGGTTTGGATTACATTAATTTTCCTCTGTTGATTTCCAGACAAAATGACAAGCAGTTCATCCGACCTTCATTATTCTCAGCAGCCTGTTATTGTTCAGGCTCCATCCACTGGAACTTACTTGCAGCCACAGTATGGTCAGACATCACAAATGTAAGAAATGTTTATTAATATCCTTTGACTTAATATTTTTTTTCTGATCCTTTAGCTTTTATCTCAATCTTTCATGCAAAATTAATATATTAAACAAAAACAAAAAATAGTTCAAACTTGCTGTCTTTATAAATAGTGCCTGACATTTCTGTTGTCTGAAATTTGCATTTATGAAGCATGTTCAAAATAAATAATATTAACTTTTTATTGGGCTTTGCAGAGTTGATAGTTTGTGTGAAATTATACATAACAGATCTGGACAAGGGATGGGCAAACAGTGACACTCATTACAGCATAACAAAGGGAAGTGAGAGTTTCAACTATTAAGTATTATACAAGGACGATGTCAAAAGTTCCAGGAAACATTGTATAAATAATTTAGAAATAATGGGAAAAAAATTATTGGCCTTCAATGTAATTCGCTCCTGCCACTACGCACTTCAACCATGACCAAAAACAATCCTGGAAGCCATTCTTTGACACATTACGGAATGCAGTCGTCAAAGCCTCCATAGCATTGTTGCGGGATGCAAATCGTTGGCGCCTCAAAAGGTTCTTCATCTTTGTAAAGAAGTAAAAGTCACATGGCATCAGATCTGATGAATATGAAGGTTGTCTTAAAATAGGAGTACCTATTTTTGCAAGATAATTATTCACAGAATGATATCCGTGTGCTGGAGCGTTGTCAAGGGGCAGGATCCAAGAATTTTCCCTAAACAACTTAGATCGTTTGCGGTGGATAACTTCGCACAGTCGCCTCAAATGGCCAGATACCCATCACGATTATTGACTTCCTCTCAGGCACGAATTTGTGATGTATAATGCCACGAACATCTTTCTTTGAAAACCACCATATCTCCTTCCTTTTGCTCCTATCACATTTCACTTTGGTGGATCGCATCGCTGTTCTTGGTAACCAAACAGAGGACTTTCTCTTTGTCTGTAGGTCAAAGAATAACACCAACTCTCATCCCCAGTGATGATGATGTCTATGTTCAGTAAATCTTTAAGTATTGAATTAAATTTTAATAAGACTTTTGCTGTTTTGTTTTAAATCTCTCTTTTTGAATTATATATTCCCAGCGTGATGATGGATCCTCTTGGATTCGAAATCGATCCTGTATTTTAAGTTTTATGTTAGTAAAGTTAGTTAAACAGATGCATGAGCTTTGTTTTAATTCAATGCATAATATGAACAGTGCATGTGAAATTATTTCAATCAATCCATAACTAAGTCTTCACAAATTGTCATTGTGAGTTCTCTCTGGTCATCCGATAACAAATGTGGAACAAATTTCAGGGCAAAGAATTAGAAACCACAGTCCTGTCAAAATGTTCTGGGCACTGTGAAAGTTGAAATGTTACACCTATCAGCAATATCCTGACATGTTTGCGGGGGTGGGGTGGGCTCAGCAATTGAAGTACCAACAGCCGAATAATGCCTGGATCCAAAGTCTACCTTGTCTTCAACCATCATCCAGAAATTCTATCCCTTCTGCAAAGCGTTTATACCATTAAATGTTTTGCTTGTACTCAGCACATCATTGTACTCAGCCTCAAACAGTCGAGTTATCATTCAATATCTTTCTGAAGCGAAAATATCCAATTTCTGATAGAATTGAACATTGGGCATATCTCGAAATGAGATATATTTATCACTTCGTTGCTACTATTAGGTAATCTCATTAACATTGCCTCAATATTGAAGTGGCATAAAGCATGTGGCATTTTCATAACTAAATTTTTTATTAAATCATAACTAAAATTTTTCTTTCAAGTTTTATATTTCATTTAAATTTTAATCTTTTTTTTTTCATCCCTTGAATGTACAGAACAAATGTGAATGTTACCATATATGGTAACGTAAGTATTGTCAGTAGTGTTTCAGTCAGATTGTCTTTAGAATACCACGCTAGCAAAATCTTTTAGTAATAATAATTTTAGTAAATAGTATTTTTGTCTGTTTCTAGGGGATCATTCATGATACCAGCCCCTCCCCTGACTGAACAAGTGTCCCCTGTAACAAGTGCTGTTTCAGCATTGAACATGCTGGCCAGCTCAGCATCCAAGAGAAGCTACCCAGCTTCAGAGGACAGTCAAGAAAGTATAGAGGAGATGAGCCCCAAGCGAGGAAAACTAGAGGAGGTTCCTGCGGAAGATTCCTCAGAGACTGAGAAATGAAGAATGAGGAAAACCAAAATGTTTTGTGCATGTTCTGGACTATAAATGGTACAGTTGAGGATAAAGAATTTTTTGGTCGTCAGCCCCACTGTTTACAGCAGCAGCAGCTATTTTTCAGTGCATTTGGAATGGATGTCTGCATTATGCCCAGAGGCCAACTGACTTAGAAGTACCGAAAAAAACAGCAGAGACTGTTGTTCAAATAGCAGCAGATTCAAGTTTAGGCTTCTGATTTTCCTGAATACTCCGTAATTTTAATCATGTGATATTTGAGCACACCATTGCTAGTTTGATACTTGATGCTGGGTACATTCCTCACACTGCTGACTGTGTGGTAGGAGTAAACGTTTAGAGAAGAACTCTTAATAAGACAGAGTCACTGAATAGCTTTTTACTTTGCTTTCATTGCAGTGACTACGAAATGAAATAATAGGATTGCCAAGTTCAATTGAATGTAATAAAAAAAATATATATATAAAGTAAAATATATCAACAAAGCCATCGATTTCTCTCCTCCATTAAGGTTTCTCACCCTTTTGCAGTTATCTTCCTTCTTTCTTTTAATTGTTTTTAAAATTAATTTATAAAATTGACAATCCCTAAAACGTATGTGCTCATTAGATCATTAAAAAGAGGGGATAAAAACTAATGAAAAGGAATTATTTCGCCTTCTCTAGTCACCTCCCTAATAAGGCATGATGCAGCCAACCCAAGTGCCACAAGGATGACATGAAAGGAAAGGAAACTGGGTAGGCTGACATGTTGCATTGTTGTTTACAAATCATGAACTTTTATGTTTGCTACCATCTAAATCTGAATATCATGTTCAATACCAATTGTGTTGTGTTATCTCGAGTGTCATGTTTGCAGTGACTTGTGTGCCTATGTCGCTCACAAACTTGTTTCCATTGTAGGAAACAGGAGTGTTTTTTTTTTTTTTGTTTTGTTTTTTGTTGTTTTTTTTTGTTCTCTCTCCCATTCACTTTCCCTTTTCCATCCTATTAAGAAAAGAAAAACTTATTCCAATATCTGTTAAAAATTCATAGTATGGGGGGAATAATATTTCAGTGTAATTGCCAGTAGATTTGTATTCAATTCTACATTCTATAGTAATTATGATGTACCATTATATGTGGAGCTTCAGCTAGTTGTACATTTGTTCTGGAGGTTGAGTTATTGATGTATTTTATTGAATTTCACAGAACTCCTTTAAAATGTTTGCCCTGAAGGGTTGACAACCTGCAATAGAATCCATCATACCAAGGAAGTAAATTTTTCTTAAAAGGAAATTTTCTATTCACTTAGTTTTGTACATTGTACATACCTTGCTCAATCATTTCACTACGTAGGAAAGTTTGGATAGAATTCTTGCCATAATTTAAAGAGGGGAGGAAGAAGTAGAAATTTAAATTTCTAGTTAACTTCACTTGTTACAAAGACTGAAAAAATTATTTTGCATTTTATTTATTTATTTATTTATTTGTACCTAATTTTTTGATCAAATAACATTCAGAATATAATAAATTAGATTTTTTTTTTAAATAATCAAGATTATATTTAAGTATAATAGTAAATTTTGCACAAAATAAAATAAATAAACTGGCCATAAGAGAGTTTAGTTACTTAGAAATTGTATGAAGAGCACATTTCAAAATAGATGCTTCCACAATGAATTCAAATGGTAAGATTGGAATTCCTGAAGAGACAGTTTATTTTATTTATGTATCATTTCACTTCTTATCAAAACCTTTCTTTGAATATTTTCATTTATTATCTAGAGCTATTTTTAGTAAAAAAACGCTTGATCTCTTCATGACTCTGTCAAACACTAGATAATTGACCTATGTTCTTCCTGGAGCCTATACATATTTTATCAGTTTCATCTCTCATTGGTTCTTTTCAGTAAAAAAGACAGGATATAAATATGATATCCACCCCATAATACAACGCATGAGGATTCTGGATAGGTTTTTAGGAAGTTATTCCTAATTTCTGATTTAATTTCCACCCCCAACAACTGTCTCTTTTGCTGTTGCTGGCTTTTTACATTTTGTTTCAGCTATGTTTGAATAACATTAAGAATTTCTTGTTTCTTTGTTAAATCTGTTGAGGTTGTTTGAAAGTCTTTTACAGACACTTTTTTTATTCTTTTTTTACTTGGGATATTCCTTTCACAACAGTCTTGAATGGATATTTTATTAGATATTCTTAATATATTCTCTATGACTGTTAGTTCCAAACAAACTCTTCTCTAATTCCATGGAATTAAAAAATAAACAAATGAAAACCTCAGCAGATTGAATTGAATACAAATTGCAGTTCCTATTGTAAGAGTGAAAAGGACTAGGACCAGAAAGGAATCATTTACCAATGTGAAATTCTTGTATAAACTACAATATTCTGCTTAATACAAAACCTATAGTAAGTGAGTTTTTTTTTTTTTTTTGGTAATTGTAGTTCTTGTTTATTTCTTCAGTGGCAGGAGAAACAACAAAATGTGCTGCCATCTTGGTATTTTGAAAGTAGTTATCAGGATGTGTAAGTTGAGCACCACTGGAAATGGAATAGGAATTGATTGGATTCTTGTTTGTAGTTCATTTTTCCATAAACATTTCCTTTTGTTTTTTTTTATTCCTCCCCTTTCTTCGATCACTGTGTATTAAGAACAGAAAGGAATTAAAATAAGGAAAAAAGGTTACTTTGATTAGTAATAATTACAGTATTGTAAATATTGCTGTTTTTAGGGTTTAAATAATTTTATTTTATTAATTCTAATAATATTGAGCAATATAAAAATCAAAGACTAAATTTTTTGTTTTGTTTCTAAGCAGAATTTGAAAAAAAGGAAGAGGGATTGGAGAAAAGTATCAAAAGAGAAAGACTCTTATCAATACCAAGTAATGATAGGACAGGGAAGAAATTCTCTAAGAGAAATCATTGTAAATACAATTAAATCTTGGAAGAAAAAAATAAATAAAATGAGTATGTTAATAAGCACTTGTGGTATGTATATAGTGTAAGTTTTCAGATGAAAGCAGACAACAGTTTCTTTTCTTAACATTGTTACTTTTGTAGAAATAAGGAATTGACATCCAAACTTTCTCTGCATTAGTGAATAAATGCTTAAATAAAAAATTAAATAAAAAAAGATTAATTTTTAGAATATTTTTAAGTTTTGCCAAAAACCGAATGTTGTTGTTGATTCCACAGCCATAGTAGAAGAGCAATTCCTTTTTTCTTTCTCCTTGTATGTATATCATTTATTTTTTTATGTAAGAGATGTTCATGTTTATTGTTGGAAGCAGAAATCCTGCGCATAAGATTGTTGAAACAGGATGGCAAATGGTCCAGGTTAGAAGAAGCAAATAAGTTATAGTCTTCATAAAATGAAAGGAAACTTTATAATGGCTGTGAATAAGAAATATTATTTTTTTTTATTCATACACATTTTGTGATATTGTTGAATAATTGCTTTTAAATATGTGGGCCTAGCTTTTTTTAAAAAAAATGGTTTGTACACTTGTGTAATGTATGTATTCCTAAGAGAAAATAATGTATTCAGAAGGGCTTCCTCTAAAAATTGGCATTTAATTTTATTTCTTTATGTTAAAAGAATTTCCCATACATATCAATGAGAACTTTAAACATATGAATATATTGTAAATAAATATATATATGTAGGCACTCACTCCAAGAGTTACTAATTTATAGTATGTGGAAATTAGAGACATTTCCCAATTTTGTATGAAATTAATTGGGAATTTTTGAAATGTGTCCTGAATGTTTAGGGAAAGCCCTTATTTTTTGTTTCTAACTGGAGTCTTGAAAAGGAGAAACAATCAAAATACAATATGGACTGTTTCTATTGTGTTTGAGTGTGTTATGGAATCTATTTCCTCAATAATGGAAATTCAACAAAATGGTGCATCATGAAGTAAATTTTCATTTCTTGAAAGCATAAATTTTAAAATTGACCATATGATGTACGTTGAGATGCAGCAGCTGAATTACCAGGAGTAATCCTCATTTTTAATAGTTATTAGAAAACAAGTTGGCAAATGATGAATTACTGCCTCCCACCCTCCTCTCTCTGTTGCCTTTTTCTTTTGTTTTAATTGAATTCTGGCAGCTGTTACCCTTCATATTAAATTGGACTTCTCCTATTTTGTTTATTAAAAAAAAAAAAAGGCTGAAGTCTTTGCAATTGTTTAAAAAATAAAAAAAGATTAGACCTGTTGTAGAGGCTGTTAATTAACCTTCAGTAAATGTACTTATAACACTGTGCCATAATTCATGTAGAGCTTTTATTTTTCCTTATTCGGTCAGCCTTATCTAGGATATTCACAAACAAGTCTTACTAAATTTTAAACCTACTTCACAAATTTATAAACAAACACAAAGCTCAGTAGATTTTGTTGGGCCTGAAAAATTGTGTTGTCTTCTCCTTTTGCATCTCTTCACAAACTGTTGTTTCAGGGCCAATGAATCTGGATTAAATACATTGTTACTATCATTTTTAGTAGTAAGTTTTAAGTTTCCAATAGACGATAGGTTTTTGCTTTCCTAGATAATGGATGGTCAAACCAGAAATATCTGGTATGGATTGAATCCAATACTTTGTTCATTTGTTTCATTTGAAAAACACCAGAATCTTGTAAATGTGCTTTAACATGATTAAAGTCATGACAGTTGCACCAATATTAGAATTCTGTTGCCATGTTGTTTTTGTTTGAATATTTATCAAACTTTTTTACCATATCTATACAAAATCTGAGATTAGAGTCTCATAAAATAAAAATTAATTCAATTGATGGAAATGTATATCTTGGTATCAGTAGATATAACTTTCCAGATACGATGAAAATCTGGAATATTTACTCTTTTAATTAAAAATCTTTTGACATAAACATTTAATTTTGCAGTGTTGAGTTATTTTTGTGATCAGTTTTAATATTGTCATGATTGCATCAGTTGATGGTTGAGATTTTTTTTCCTATCTTAATCTCTCTGCACAAAATGCGTCATCTTCGCTAATGGATACTGGTGACAAAATAGTTTGTGGTCATCCACCGGCGACTCCTGTGAAAATGTGAGGGGGAAAAAAACTACCTAAAACAAGTTTAGTTGTTTATTTTTCTTAAAACTAGTTTTCAAATATTTTACTTTAAAAATTCTCTAACAGGAAATTGACTGTTTGATATTCATACAAATCTAAAAAGAAATATGTAGTGTTTATGTGAATCTGTTAAAACAAGGATGATACTTTTCCATTATTGAAATTTCTTCATTAAAACAAGCAATAGAATTACAACAATATTTACGTTGGAAAGAAATGGCTTCAAATGGTTCTCAAACTGATAACCTCCAAATTTTTTTGTGATTCTTTATATGCTTTAGTAATGAAGGAATTTCAATGTGCCATTGAGATAATGGAAACGTACCAAAAGGATTATTAACTTAAGTACATTTTATATTGCAATAAATAAAAATCAAAATTGTTTACAAAGTAAAAGAGTTAAGCCAGCATTAACTATTGTTCTTTATTCACTGGAATATGACAATCGACTCACAAAGAGTGGTTCTGCACCAAATGAATAAATACCAATTAATATTTACTAAAAAGAACTGAAATTTTACTAACACACAATTAAATGTTTATGTTAGAAATATATAGTTCTTTTATCAGACATTGACATTTAAAATTTGTGAAACTGCAATCTAAAAATTGCTTTCAATGACCCCCCCCCCCCCAACTGAAAACCTATTTATTTTCCTTTTTTCTTTTTTTTGGGGGGGGGGGGGGGGGTTGATTGCAAGTTGAAAGGATCTCAGCCCCCTCCGAAATTTTGAAAACTATTTTCTTTTTTTGTTTGTTAGTTTCCTAACTTCCCTCAAATAGAATCCTATCTACATTCTTGCTTTCAGTCATTTTCTTTTGTGGTCCAATAGGTAAGGACTTAGAATTTGAAGCTTTCTTGGCTCTAAGAACATCAGAGGTATACACTGTGACATTTCACACACCACTTGAGACCATGGACTTGGTTGACCATTCAAATAAGCCTTTAGGAAATTCCCGTCCCATTTTATAGGGCAGGGTGAAACATAGAAATACCAATGAAAAATCCTCAACCTCACCATGGATTGCATCCTGATGCTGCAGACATCAGTTGAGTTTCTGTACCACAGAGCTATTAAGCGAATTCATGATCTTTTGGGGAGATCGTAAAAATCATAATGAAAATCATTTTATAGATTCATTAAATTTTGTGGAATTGAATATTTTAAGACTATAAGATAGTTTTTAGGAATGAAAGCATTGTTTATCACAACTATAACAAAAATAGGTCTTAGCAGGAACCTGGAAGGACCCCATTTCCAGGCCATGTTGGCCCTTCAGGGGTACATTGGAGGTATAGGTCCCAACAATTCCTTGACCTCTTGAGATGAAATTGAGTGATGAATCTGACCAGAGTTTCCCCTAGACCACCATTGCACCTTCCTTAACAGTAATCTAATCAATACATCAGTATCAGTATTAAGAAATGTAATGGAAGTTACTCTTTGTTGTTTTAAAAAAGGTTTGAAAAAGCGGAAAGATTTTAATTCCGTGAAATATCACCGATAATAAATGAAATATATCAAAGAAGATGGAGTTTTTAATACATAACATTATTTCTTAACCCATAAAAGGCTAAACTTCTGCAACATGGAGTTTGATTCTTTGAAGTACTTATAGGTATAATTTGATCCATATTGTAAATGCCTTATATTGTAAAATGACACCAAGACTAAAATCCTGTAAGTAGAAGTTTGGCATAGTATATTACTCTTAATTATTTAGAGGTACAGTATTTTTGACCTATATTCTATACTGATCCTTAACATGGATTTCCAAACACCGAAATCTAAAGGCAACAAGTTAATCAGACAAAATAATTTATCGTTTTGCTGCAGAAGCAAAAGACCCCCAAACCAATGCAGGTCAAGGCTCCTCGTGTTGGAGGAAAACGATAAATTATTTTATCTAAAGGCAAATCCATAATAAAAGTAGACTTGTAGAAATTTGGTGTTAATTAAACTAACAGTGGTTAGAGTGATGTAGGGAATGATCTACTTGATGGATCATAACAAACATTGGTTTAATAAGAACATGGAGAAGATAATTTTTGCAAAAAAAGCATATTATTGAATGCACAGAGAAAGAAGAATCACCATATAGGGCGGAAAGCAGATCACTTGAGTCAGGATGATGCAGTATGTATTTCTGAATTACTGGGAAGATCAGCTATTGCTACAAATTTGTCATATTGGACGGTGAAGAGAATTGTCAACGAGCGAAATATGATGGGACTACAGTTCATTTTTCTCATCCGGGCATTTTCTTTTCCTTATCTGAGGCCACTTTTGGATATGGATTATATTTATAAAAAATTTGAATAATATAAAGATAACAACAACATAGGTATGTTAAAGATGCAAAGAATAAAAAAAAAAAAAAAATCGAAAATCTTGTTCCTTTCTACTTTGCTTTGCAGAAATGTAGAAAATAGTTACAATGCTTTGCAATACAGATCACTGAGCATACATGGAGTTAGTAATCCATAACCCACGATTTTCTTCTTTTTTTTGTGAGATTCTTAGTTATTTTGAGTCCACCAGGTGGTGTTGGTGCTAAAAAAAAAAAAAAAATATTTGAACATGCTAATTTCTTGTGATGTTGCAGCCAATCATATGTATTGTCTTCCCGTAATTACTAGAAGGTATCTGCAAGATGAACCGAGCTTAGCTAGTGAAATTTTACCAAAACTACAGTAATGCATTTTGCTAATATCTATTTGAAAGAAATAAGAAAAGAACTTTTGTCACTAAATGAACTGAAGAATCTGATAAAGAAATTCTCAGGGACAGAGGAATTGAGTTCAGCTTCAGGTAGATGCTGATAGCCTGTTGCAGAAATCCAGTCGCATTGGTAGCTATCTGTAATTAGTATCAAACTGCAAGTTCCATGGTCAACTGCCCATAAAATTCTGCAGTCCATTCTGAAATGGTATCCTTACAAAATTCAGAGGGTGCAGGAGCTGCAACCATGTGACCCTGACAATGCACCGACTTCTCTACGATTTCTGGCGAGGATGCTGCTTGACCACATGTGGCCTTTGAAAGTCTTATGGACTGATGAGGCACATTTTTTCCTAGAAGGAGCAGTGAATCTACACAACTAACATAAATAAGGTCTAACACACCCGAATGCTGGGCTTACTAACAAGTAAAGGGCACGATAGCGTTACGAGAGTTGTCGGTTTAGACCATATATATTCGAAAGATCTTCCATAACTAAGTCAACCAGCAAATTGCAGCGGCAGACAGCCAGGGGTATAGGAGCAGTGAGTGGTCAAAGTTAACATGGTGGCCTATCACTGCAAGAGGCTTATAAGTAGCTTGCAACCTTAGATAAGGATGAGACAGACAATAAGCACATATTTGGAAAATTTACCGGCAATTGTTATTGATCAGCCTCAAATCAGATACAATCAATGTGAAGTTCAAAGAACAGGGCATGCGAAAGGCAGATACTCTGTTCACAGTGAGCACATTTAACAAATGCAATCTGTCTCACTTAAAGCACCTTCGTTGACAATCGAATCGAAGCAGTAGTCGTTAGGACTTATCCGTGGACCAGGTTCAATGTTCAGGTACCTGCATTTGTAGAACGCATACTTTATCATATTTCTGAAGTGAGGAACACTGGAGTGCCAAGAATCGATCCCTGTGCCTGATGTTCACATCGTCCGTCTCGAATATCACAGTGTGTGATGAAGCGGACAAAAGACTTATACGGACAGAAGAAGTACATGTCACATGGCTGGATGATTCCAGTGCATCCTGCTGGAATCAAGTCTCTTGATGAATTTCGTTCCTGCAGGCACATACTTATCGGACAGGCTATCATCCTTTTTTGAAGACCATGAGTTGATCAAAAGCAGAACTTCTTTCTGTTCTGGTGGCATGCTTGGCCACAACATGTCCTCCTAGAACTTGATCAAGTCACCTTTGTTCATGTTAGCAGATTTGCCAGCATATGAACAGATGTTTGGAGGATCAAGAGGTTTTAATTCGGGGAATTTGCCAGTTGCCTCTGCTACCAGCACGTACATTGGCTTCAGGATCTCTCCATCCATCAAAATGACAGGCATGATCATGTAGGAGTGCATTGTAGCACTCATTGATCCAACTGCAACTCGTACAGCAGTGATTCCTGCGGTTGCAATGTTCTGTATGAGTGCAGTTCTTTCACGAAGCGAATTGAATATGTTTTTCGGCTGCAAGTCTTCCTCAATTATCAGTTGTTTGACTGATGTCACAAACTCGTCAGCTTCCTTTTCTTGCCAGTTCTGCTGACTCTGTGCGTAATTGCTTGACTCACAATTCGATTCCGTTTCTTGAACTTCTTTACCCAGTCAGTAATGCTTTGAACTTGACTTGATCATCAGGATCAATAATTGCTTTCGCTGTCATTGTCCAGATCCGCAGTGTCTGATCGTGGATCACCGCACAGGATTCAACAGCTTCTCTGAACTTGGCTATCACAGCATCATTTATCATCTGCTTTGAAGGCTTGCCAGTCCAATGCTTTTCTCTTAATCGCAAAGGATTGAGACTTTTCAATTTCTTATACTGGTTCATGACAGTCTTGGCCCTTTTCCTCTTTTTCAGGTCTTGAATGTTACCATCTGTATCAGCAGCCCAGTACAGGAATGCTGCCTCCTTATACTCATCAGAAAGAGGGTCTACTTTTTTCTGTGGCAATGACGCCCATTCCGAGCTCGATGACGATTGTTGAAACTTTAGTGACTGCTGCAAACTACTCGGCATACCTGTGTCCTCATCACTGTCATCTTCACAGTAGAAACTCGGTGATCGCACATGATCCAGGATCAGCATGTCCTCATCCAGCATCCAAACGATTTGATTAAAACATCTTTCGCTCTTCTGCACATATGTCTCTGTCCACAGTACCAAACTTGGCCACCAGTGCGTTAATGACAGCAGGCGGATCCATCTTGTAACAGGGAAAACAAATAGCAGGATCAGCTTTGAAACAGCATAAGTTAATACACAAAACCAAATGCGCACATACTTGGTAGACACACGACGAGTCAGTGCCTCCAGTATATGTCCTCACACACACACTAGATGAGTCTCTGTGTATGAAGCCTCTGGCAGATAGAGAAGGAGGAAAAACATTAAACACAAAAACATGTAACAAGAAAAAGTACCTTTCGGTGTGAGGAGAGTGTAAGAAGGTAAGTGAGAGAGGAGAGAGATGTGGAGAGGCAAAGTGAAAAAAGAGAAGTGAGAGCAGCAGAAAGAGATGCTCCGCATGTATCTGGCAGGCTGACCTGTTCCCTGACTTGTCTCCTCCTCCTTTCCTGCTGGTTGTCTGCTTGGCAAACTCGACCGGTGAACTCCCCCAGGGACAAGCTTTCAGGAAAGGTGCCACTTGCCCTGCAACTCCAGCATGCAGTTGTACCCTTTACTGTAAGACCCTACACTCTGATTATGTAACTGTATGGTGTGGATTTACTGCAAACATTATAATTGGACCATTTTTCTTTGAGAAGGTCACATCTCAAGACCCCATCTGTGAATCAGTAAATGGACCATGTCACACAGATCTTCTCCACTACAAGATTATTCCTGCTTTGCAAGAATGTAATTGCTTAAACTCATAATGTTTTTGCAGGATGGGGTGCTATTCTATATTTCATGTACGGCTATGCAGGTTTTGCGTACTACATTTGGAGAGGACGAGTAATTTTTTGATAAAATAAACAAATTAATTTTAAAACACTACACAAAGGAATATAAAAGTGAACACATAATGAACTATGAATCTGGACATGACATCAATATAAAAAAGAATATAATTGAAAATTACTTACAAAGAATTGATATGAATACAAGTAAGGAAGAAGATTTTGTCGCTGAAATTAACAAAATGAAAACAATCCTCAAAAAGAATGGGTACAAAGGGAAATTTATTGATAAAGTTATAAGAAAATACCATTCCTTTAAAATAAAAGAATTAGAAACATATAATGATAAACGATTTTTTATTCCTTACTTGAACAAAAACAGCTTGCAACTAAAAGAAATTTGTAAAAGATTCAATTTTAGAATTGGTTTTGAGTACAGAAATAAAATAAAAAATATTTTATGTTGTAAACTAAATCGAAGTGATAAAAAACACGAGATGGGAATAGTGTACAAGATAGAATGTTTGAATTGTAAATTGTTCTATCTTGGAGAAAGTAAAAGAACGGTAAAGGAACGTATGATAGAACATGGCACCTACATACAAAATCAATTAATAGATAAGTCAGAGTTCGCTGAACATTGTAAGAAAAAAACGCACTGCGTTAATAGTGAAATTAAAATTTTATGTGTGGAGAAAGAAACAAAAACACGAAAAATGATTGAAAAGCATGTACATTCGAAACACGACAGAACGAATTATCAATAGGAGTGATGGACTTGAAGTGAATGAATATTTTGTCAGAATAGCAAAAGCTTTTATTGAGAAGCTGTGTGATAATTGCAATAATAAGGTTACAATAGAAGAATTGGCAAATAACTAACAAATAGAAAGTTTTTTATGAAATTGTTAATTAATAATAGAAAGTTGTAATATTATTAACAAAATGTATATGTACAACATGTAATAATTTAATTGTTCAACAGAATTTTCACTAACTCTTTGTAAAATAGGCTTGAGGAAGGGGGAACGATATTCCCCTGAAAATTTGCTTTATCCTAATAAATGTAAGTTATTATTACATTTTATTTTAGAGATGTTGGAGATCTTTCATCACAATACATATGGTAGGAGAAAAAACCTACGAAGGAGGTATGGAACAATTTTTTGAACATTTTCATTGCTTGGCTACACTCTTCTGATTTTTGATTACCTATGCGATCTTTGATTATAAGCTTTTTGTAAAGTTAATTTTATCAAAGCAATGTTGAATTGGTTGCTCAAATGAAACCAAGAATACCAACCTGTTGTAGCCATTCCCCATGACATGCTTCAAGCTATTGTGGACCATGCTGTTTTATACCATGCACATTTGGCATATGAATAGTTCATATATTGAGCATCTTGATTTCAATTAAAGAATTTGTTTTTTCAACATGGTATTTTCTTTTCTTTTTTTTTTATGCATGAACACCACCGGGTGACACTCAAAATTTAACTAATTTTTTTTATTTGCAAATTCTCTTTCCCATCAATTTTTGTTGTGATCTGTCAAGTAGATCTTTCTATATATCACTCTTTTGAGTTAGTTTAATAATAACCACCCAATAGATCAGTATATTGCTCCTGATAATTTTTAAGGCATAGAATCTTCGACTGTAGTCTATAAGTTGAGTTATGAATATCAAAATCTAATCAGTGTTGTATGATTTAAAAGTCTGAAATAAGAAGTTGTGTCCTTAAATTAATCAATTATTTATACCAAATATTTACAAACAAACAATAGTTACGAACAAAAGCTCATCAGGGCTTAGCAATAATATTTAACTTTAAAATTTAGGTTTGATGTTGATCATTGCATTTTCTTTTAACACTTTGGGGTCGTACCCTTTGCTCCCCTGTTTATTCCCACAGGTCGTGCTATTTTCTCACATTTTCAAAGTGTATGCATCAACACAAGCATACTTGTATAATTACTTTGGATCAGTGTTAAGATCTAATGTTTGCCTTCAAAATGGTATATAAGATTTTATTGTATTATTATAAATTCCGCCGTCGCACAAATATAGTTAAATTGTTCAAAAAACATAAAACATTTTAAAAAACTTAAAATGAAACTACTAGTTTCGACTTCATAATAAATCGAAGTCTTCTTCTGGTTGCTTGAAATAAAATGAAAAATAATTATTTAGCCTTGGTCTTTCATCACTCAAGAGGGTGCTGGTTCAATGACGTATAGGGAGAGGCACATTACTGGTTGAGGGGTGCGGGAAGCGTCCTCTGAGTGATGAAAGACCAAGGCTACATTCTTTTTCATTTTATTTCAAGCAACCAGAAGAAGACTTCGATTTATTATGAAGTCGAAACTAGTAGTTTCATTTTATGTTTTTTGAACAATTTAACTATATTTGTGCTACGGCGGAATTTATAATGAACTATCAGCGCACGTAAAACTTGAACTAAGATTTTATTGTAAGAATTATAACAAATAAGAAATTTAGGTGTAAAGGAGAGTAAAAATTAAGAGAAAAAAAAAAGTTTTACACGATATCTATTAGAAAAAAATAATATTTTATATTGTTATAATTATATTATAAACAATATAAAAACGTAGTCATTTGACAATGCTTTGAAAACACTATATACAGGCTTCCTAAATAAATGCCGACATCGGTACACTTCTGTGATTTCCGTCGAGATTCCACGAGATATTATTGAAGTTAACCCCACCAATTGGTGTATTTTTGAATGACAATAATATACAAATAATCCCGAATGATCACTGCTTGAAAAAAACGCCTCTCAAAGTGAAGCAAAGCAATGAGAAATTCATGCTCGGAGAATTGCCGAGCAATATAATTTATGGAATATATGGCCCCCAGTAGAACCTACGGGCAGCGACCTGAATGTGTTAAATTAGTTTATGTTATAGCCCTTATGTAAAGTGGCTCATAAAGAAAGCCTAAAATTTCTAAATCAAATCTAGATAATACTGAAATTAATGTGCTTTGATATGAAGTTTGGTGTTTTTTTATTTTTTTTTACTCAGATAAACGAACACCACAAGAACAACAGACATCACTTAAAAAGAAAAGTGTAAATTTGTTCTAGAGAGAAACAAACATTAATTTTCTATTATAATTGGGACATGGATCTTAGTATGATTAACATACTATTAAGTTTTATATACAGGGTGGGCATAAAATAACGTGAGGTGTTCAGAGTCCTCTAGCGAGGAAAGTATTGGACGAATCGTAACAACATTCAGTGGACATACAGAGTGAAACATGCAGTTTCAATTTCAAAAAAAATGTGGCACTGCAAAGGTTGTAGTAAGTATGAGTAATGAATGAGAAATTGCCAAATGAGACAGCACGCATCAAGTTTCGTAACAATATAGACAACGTTTATTGGTAATTACAAATAAGGTTCCAAATGACTGCCATTGTGATGTTCCACGGCGGCTTGCAAGATATCAGAATGGATTTGTTGCACCTGTAATGTAATTCGATCTTTCAACGTCATATCGAAGACATGTCTTTGATACACAATGCTTTTAAGAAATCCCCACAGCCAAGGTCACAAGGATTGAGATCAGGCGACCTCGGTGGCCATGCTGTAGGAAATGCACGACTGATGATTCTGGTGTCAGAAAAATGTTGCCGCAACACACGCTGTACCTGATATCCGATGTGGGTTGGTGCACCATTCGGAATCGAGACATCCTCTTTGCTACAGTTGTGGAACTACAAAGTTCTTTGGCATATGAAATACTATGCAGCATTGACGTAACAGGTCACTGGTCCACTTCAGTGAATTTCTTAGTAAAAATAAGGACCGATGATAAACAATGACGTAAAGCCGCTCCACACTGTGACTTTCGGCGAGTAGATAGGCATCTGCAGGCCCACGTGTAGATTAGTCGCAGCCCATAAGCGGCAGTTCTAGGTGTTAATATAACCATTCAAATAAAAGTATGCTTCGTCACTCCATAAAATCCACCACGGCCATGCTTCATCCACTTCCATGCGCTTTAAGAATCTTAATGCAAACTCAGTGCGGGTGGTCGCATCGCCAGGGCGCAATTCTTGAACAGGGCAGATTTTATAGGGGTAAAACTTCAACATCTGATGCAGGATTTTCCGCACCGTAGAGTATGGGATATCCGTTTGCTGGGATATTGCCCGTGCACTGTTACCCTGCACATTCATCATCATCTGTTCCATAACAGCAGTTGCAACTTCTTCAATGTGTTGGTGACTGATAGCTTTGTGTCCCTGGCCTAGTTGCACTGCTAGAGTTCCAGTAGTTTCAAAGCATTGAATCATTTTTCGTAGATTTGTCATGCTCATCGGTCCTCTTCGTAGGGTCTTCAACCGCCGAAATTTCCGACTGGCATTCTCGTCCTGCTGATAATACATCTTCACTAACAAAGCACGGTTACGTAAGGTAAGAGCCATAGAAAGTCAGTTCGTTGCCGAATGATGTGAATTCTCCAAGACTTTTCTTTTTATCATGATCGCTCTATGCGTAATTCGATTAAGCAAATTAGTGCGTTAAAAGCGCCACATTTTCCCCTGTTGGCGACTTTTGGTACTAAATTTTCTTTTTAGAAATCGAAACAGCATGTTCCACTCAGTATGTCCACCGAATGTTGTTACGATTCGTCCAATACATTAATCGCTAGAGGGCTCTGAACACTTATTTTATGCCCACCCGGTATATAAAATTAAAATGATTAGAAAGAAAAAAAGAAATTGTATCTTGTACAGAGCCTGCCTGAATAATTTACTTTTTCATTGCTATTATATGGAGAAAGTTTGAAAATATAGACTGTAGGAATAATAGAATTGCCAACTAAATTGGCAATTTAGATAAGGAAAAAAATAACAAACACATCGTATTTCTTATTATAGAAATCTTACTACATAATTGTTATTGTTATTGCTAACACATTAAAAAAAAGCAGCTTCCTCTTTGCTGCTTCAGTATCTTTGAAAGCTTCATCAGACAAAGGGTCAAATCAGAATCGCTTTTCTTTGCTTTATTTCATAAATATTTTTTTTCCTTGGCAAGCTTTATTAAAAAAATTCTTGCTGTAATTCTGAATCTCTATTATCCTCTAATCAAGCCAATTTTGAAACAGGTGAGTGATTTTTGTTTTCCATGTTATTCTGTTCTCTGAAAGCGCTTCTCTACCTTTTTCTCTTGACAGCACACTTTTAGATTTGCATAAATCCTTTGGCACACCAAATTTTTTCATTGATTTTAGTGCTATATTAGAAGCCTTTTAAAACATGATTTACCAATGAATATTACTTGAAAAGAACAGTTTTATTTTAAACATTAAAAATACCCTGAAATATATTTTGAAGCCGACTTGAATGTGATTTAATATTTTTTTAACCTTAATTGTTAGAACAAAACAGAATGTAGTTGTTTCTGTTTGTTATTTGACAATTAGATTTTATTAGTGTAAAGCTAAATGTTGATTCTAGATGTACAGTTGAGAATTTTCTTGCATCACACCAAAGACAAACTCACCAGCTGAGAAGCTCTGGCTTAGAGTGTTAGATCGGACTTCTCTTTTCGATCTCAAAGTTGGCAGTGCCACTGCAGGGAATGTAATCTTTTGCAAGCCTGTTGCCTCATGGTCGTTTTCTTAAATCAGAAAGATTCTGTATTCATTACTGTCCAGAGATTTCTTCATCTTCTCAGGGTTCACCTGTTTCTCATGTGCAGTTCTGTGAAGTGTGTTTTGCAAATCTCCTTAGTTATTTTCTTCTCGAGATTTTCAACACATTGTCTTTTAGTGGAGGTGGGAGAGAGATTGGCAGGTGGAACATCTTCAGCTGCTGTTTTGTAAGAATTACATCGTCATTCCGGACACAGAAATAGAAGAGTTAATACAACTGGCAAATCCATTAGATCATGTTGAGGTAAATTACAATTTGAATCAAGAAAAAGTCAAGAAATCAGAGGTCCAGGAAGATATACTAAAATCTATTGCATTAGAGACAATAAACACTTTGTACCCAGAGGATGTCTGGCTGCACATATTCACCGATGGCTCTTTAAGAGAAAACAACCAATATGCAGGTGCTGGAGTCAACAGTAAACTCTTCAAGTTCTACAGCTCCGCCGGTAAATTTAAAACTAATTTTGACGGTGAAATAGAAGCAATATATATTGCCATGACTCAACTCCGCATCAGAATGGAATCATTCCAAAATGTCGTCATATTTTGTGACTCATCATCTGCTATTCAAGCCGTAACAAACTTCAAATGTCCAGTGAGCTCCAGAGTGTTGGAAATACGATCTATCCTGGCAGAGCTATACAGAATGAGAAAGGAGGTCATGTTCCAATGGATCCCCTCCCATATCGGCATTAAAGGCAATGAGGAAGCTGACTATCTAGCAAAATAGGGAACAACAATATTAAACACCACAAAAACAAAATTATCCTTCCATTCTGCAAAGCTGAAAATTAAATCCTGTTTCAAATCTGAATGGTTGGCATACCTTAAGGATTTGAGTAAAGAGAAACATTGGGTGGAACCACTCCTAAATAACAAAAGCATACCTGAGTTTCCACGCAGTGAAACCGTCGCTGCATTTCGTAAAATCACACACCATGATTGTCTGGGAGATCACTTACATCGACTCAAAATATTATCCTGACCAAACTGCATTTTGTGCAATGAAGATACCCCAATGGACTGGAAACATCTAAGAAAGTGTAAAGCACTTCAACTTTACTGGACGAGATCCGATGGACGAATTTACTGGGAAGCTAGAAGACTAATGGCTTATGTTCCAAATGTCTGAGCATTAGATTAAATAAATAAACATCGTCATTCCTTGCAATTTTTTTTATCTTTCCAATTATCCATTTCCATCATTCTTAGCATTTCATTTGATGCCATGCATGTAAGGACCACGATATCTCAGTTTGCTTCATTTGCCATATCTATCTGGATTTGTCCATTTTCATTTGACCGTTCTCACTTCTTCTATTCCTAATACTATCATCTCTGAATCATTACTTTTTTCTCAACTTTTTTATCCATTTTTTCATTGGCAGCTTAATAATCCCCTCTCCCCATCAAATCATATTAAATTGGACTAATATCTGGGTTACCTCAGAGTCTTATCTCCCATTTATTGTAGTTTTTCTTCCCATCCTGATGTTCTCCACTTTTTGTGTTCACTTCTCACAGTTGTCAAATAGTTACGTTCTATATATTTGTAACTTGTTCTCAATCATTGACATGTTTACCTAAATTAATGCTTGAACAATGTTATATGAGTTTTTTTGAAGAGGTATTCTTTATACCATAAGAATTGTTTAATCTACAGAGAATGAGGAATACAATACTATTTCATCAAAATGTTTTCTAATGTTTCTACAACAGAAAAATGTGTATTGCTAATGCTGAGGATTCAAATAATATTGCCCAAAAAATTATCCCAGCTTTGAAAAAATTAGATAAACTTTGAAGCAAACCAAATTCTATTGTGCTTTCTCAGCAGAATTAGTTAATAGACGTTGTCACATAAGCTGTTGCTCTGGAATATTTGATCATTATGATATGGGCTATTATGATGCTTACTAGTTGCTTTTGTTTAGTATCATTCTGCTTATTCACATTTGTCACTGAAGGTGATTCATACATTTTTACTATCCTTTTGATCAATTAGAAAATTCATAGTTTCAAGTTACTTTCATAAAGAAAAAATTACTTACTGTTGGATTGAATGAATGAATGAATGATAAGACCTAAGCTCTTCTGTAATTGTTCATTTTAAATAAAGATGTTTTTATGTCTTCCAAGTAGACACCATTAAACAGTTAATTAGTTTGACATTTGTTTATTTGCATCATAAATTAAAAGCACTTTCATGAGTTCTCAAAACAGTGGAAGAACCTAAAGCAACAGCATCTTTGTCCTTCAGTCATTTGGTTTCCTGATCTTTGAAACTGTAGCCTTATTTGAATTTGCCTGTTTATAGACACCAAAAGTTTCATCCAATCACCTTATTTTTGAAAACAGAAACCAAATCTTTGTTACAGATATGTTTTTTGTTACTTTTTGAAATAGTGGGGTTTTACATTATTGCTTAAATATACAGCATAATATATTAATGATATGGTTGTAATAAAGTATTTGTACACATGCTCATAGGCCCACTTCAGATGGGAAAAATAGGCCCCATTTCAAACTTAAAATTCAAACAATATTCTTTACCAGTTTCCTTTGGCCTCTACCAGGAGGAGTAGGCCCATGCCACTTTCTGCATGGCAATTGGTATAATTGAATAAAGTATTATCTGCAAAAGGACGATCAGTATACTCTGGAATCCTAGTGTTTTGCTTAGTCTTTTGAATATACATATATTGAGCTCTTACAGTAATACTCCAGTTTCACGGAAGAAGTCGGTGTAAATAACTAGTTCTGTCCTGTGATGTATGTTTGTGAACAAGTTGTCATACCTTGTTAAAAAAAAAAAAAAAAGTCTGGGGACCATTTGTCTATCATTCTGTTATATAAAGGACTTCACAGCAAATCAATTAAACAAAGGAAGACAGAAGTCAGGTAGAGGTTGCAAAATAGCTGAATGTGAGTTGTCCATACATTTATGAAAGACAATCTTACAATAAAGCCATTACCAAGAAGCTCAAAAACAACAAAATGTTGTTTGAATTGCAATATGAAAACATAAACATTATTTGCTGATTTTACCTCCGTGGAATCCCTGTGTTGGTTTCAGCCTCATCTAACTATTGTATTGGATGTCTTACAAGAGATCACTGCAGTGACCTTAATCAGAATTTCCCAACACAATAACTTAAGATGAATACTGATATAATAAAATAAGGTAATAAAATAAAATGCAGTTTGGAGATTTTCAATCCATATTAGTGACCTTTTGCAGATGGACAATGGAACACTTTCAGTTTTCAGAATAATAGGATACCTTAGATTGTTCTGGAAGAGACTTCATCTAACATTCATTCATTAATCTCATATAACAAATTTTGAGCTCTAGAAACGTTTTGCATTCATTCATTTGCATTCATTGCTGGAAGTGATTTTAAGTCAATAGGATCTTTTACCATCTATTATTTTGATGATTGGCCCACGTAATAAAAGACATTTCTGTGATTCCCTCTCTTTAGTTTACAGTTATTATTTATGAACTTGTAGCAAAGCTCATTTATTTCTATCTCTAGAAATTATCTCGTTCCATTTCTTTAAAATTAGTCAAATGACTTTTATTGTGGATTGTTTTCCTATCAATTTCTGAAACCTACCCAAAAATGTCCAATTGAAAGTTTTTATGTCATTACATAATTAGTAAAGCTTCTATTTTAAGACAGATTAATAAATAGACATTTTTTTTTTTTTGAAAAACCTTTTGGGGGGAAAATAAACGGAATTTTGAATTTTTGTCTCTTCCATATCTTTTTTCTATTGTAGAATGGACCTCTCATATCTTTTGGGATATTTTTATTTAATTCTAGAAGAGCAATGGATAAGCACTGTATAACTACCAATAAAGAAACATGGACTAGAGTAGGATGTTAGTAGGGCTGAATTTCTGGTTCATGTGAAAAATCAAGTTAAACATCTGATGGGATTTTTGTTTCATGAAACAATTATAATCTTATTGTCTTTACAAAGAAGGAGAATTTAGATCATCAGCTAAGTCATGAAATCGAAAGTTCGATAAATAAATAAATCTTTTGATTTTCTAGTTTTGTTAAATTTAAAAGTGGTCTGTCAATTCAAAGAGTATTCCAGTAATCATGAAATACTAAATTGAAACATATATTTTATTTCATTAATTTTTTATATAATTTAAAGAAATAAAATTATAATGCATTATTTCTTTGTCAACATATACATTAATTAAAACCATCCCTTATTTATTATTCTTCAGTAACAATGACTTAATTCTTTGTTGTCAATATGCTGTTGTCTCCTTGACCAAAGTACCTATTGGTGATGAAGGAATATTCAAAATCTACTATTAACAATAGAGTATTTATAAGCAGCTGCAACCACCTAAAGTTTCTGCTAGTTCTGTTTTTGGAGTATTTCAAAAGATGATACTGATCAGTGGTTCAGTTCAGTCAAGTATATCATCTGAAATAATTTGTGTAGTCTCTTAGCTCATTAATAATAATATAACATTAATATAATTTATTTAAAATATGATTTTATAGTAATACTAGACGGGTACCGTCGCTTCGCTCCGGAACCCTTCCATATATAGCATTAAAAAAAAACTATTTATTTAGCAAATTAATATTGAGATCGGAGAATATACGACTTCCCAGCCCGTTGTGGCCTTCTCTGCTTAACTCAGGTGTATTGCGGGTTGGCATCACACCTGGGTTTGTCGCCACACACTTCATGGTCAGTTTGCCAGATTATTCCCTTTAATCTTCATGATAAATAACTTTTCCAAAAGATTTCCTTGCTCCGACGTTTTAGTAATTTATAATTTAACCTTTTGCTAATAGAATGACAGACAGAATAACCATTTTTATAATATACGTTTTTATAATATATAATAATAGCTGGGTACCGTCGCTTTGCTCAGGAACCCTTGCATATATAGCATTCAAAAAACAAATTTTATATATTTAGCAAATTAATGTTGCGATCGTCGGAGAATATATAATTTCCCAGCCAGTTGTGGCTTCTCCGAATAACTCGGATATATTGCGGGTCAGCGTCACATACCGAAAATTCACATTTTTTTGCGTGTATCTTGCAAACGCTGAAGCGTTTGTGAATAAGTGATACATCGTTCGATAGAACTTTCAAATACCAACATTTTCACAATATAATGTTCTCTTCCATCTTTTATACTTTTCGTTTAAATTGAGAAAAAGTCAAAATTTGACCCTTTAAAAGGCGCCATCTTGGAAACCAAAAACTTTTTTCGAAAGATTTTTATAGCATTTTGTTTGTCTTAAAAAGATCTACATTTTATCCATTTACATGACCAATCTATCTCGTATAGTTTGGTCACAAAATTGGAAAAACGTAAAGTCTTATGACAGACAGAATAAAGCTTTTATAATATCAGTAAATTACATATTGTCACGTAAAAAAAAAAAAATCACATGCTTAATTTTCATTTCAGTGTTAAGTTTTTTCAATCTCAATTTCAGAATATATGCTTTTTGACAAAAAAAATTGAAGCACCGTGAAACAAGTATTTAACTACCTTCCTATTAGAGACACAAATAGATTAAAGCTTAGTTGTCAAAAAACATCACCCCATGGTCCACAGGAAGTGCTCGTCTTGTAATCAGGGCCCAGGTACCAAATGCAGTAGCAGGTCCTCTCCTATGTTATGATCAAAATCATATATTCTTAGCCAAAAATATCACGAAAACACCATATGATTTTGTATTTCTCTCTTTTAAACACATAGTTATTATCACTATTTTTAGAGTCAATTAATTTAACACTAACATCTACTTTTTCCATCTCTATCCAAAAGCTTAGAAAAAAATTGATCTAAGCAAACATTGTAATTCAGATTATATAAAACGTAGAAGCGATAGGCAAATTAATATTATTATTTTTTTTTTCGATTAAGATCTCAGCCGGGACCCTGCTTGTGATCCAATAAAGTGCCCTCAGAGAAATCTTACTAGACACATTCTGCTTCATGGAACTGATGCATTCACATAAGTTAACCATCAGTAATGCCTCAACAATGTGCTTGAAGATCTTGTGAGCAAATTCAGGACTTTGAGAGAGGCTGTATCTTGGGACTGCGAGAAGCTGTCTGGTCGTGGTGTAGATGAATCCCTCTCCATCTGGGTTGCATTGATGGCAAGACACTGCATCAATGGTTGCTTGAGAGTGCACATTTACGTTGCCAAGAGAGAATTTGTTTGTTTTAAGGCAAGCCCTAGGTGCTTCAATAGCTTCGTTCTATATATATATATATATATATATATATATATAGCAACCAGTATGTAGCTATACCATTGTCCCTTATGAGGCCTGTCGTTGACAATCAGCACCTGAGGTTCCATCTAAAAAGGTGTCCTGCCCAAAAGATATGGTCTACACTTGAATGGTTTTGTATTGTGTTTAGTGATGAATCTCGCTTTTACCTTGCAGTAAATGATCATCACATCTGCATATGAGGAAGGACTGGGCAGCAGACAAATCCTGGCAATGTTGTTGAGAGGTGGACAGCCATTTCTTACGACAGCAGTTCCCCTCTCATAGTGATTTGAGGAACTTTAAATGTATGGCAATATGTGCAGATGATCCTACAACCCATTGTTTACCCTTTCTGTCATTCCTGCCAAGAGCAATTTCCCAGCAGGGTAATGCACACATTGCAAGCAGTTCTATCATTGCCTCCGAGCAATTTAAACCCAGCCAGGTTCCCAGGCTTATCACCCATCGATCCTGTTCTATCTAGTCAACTGCATCCATCATCAAACATCTGACATTTGGAACAGAACTTTGTTTTGTGTCGTATAGCAGCCAGAGTGACTAGATATACTAGAAATAATGGAACAACAATGTTGCTATTGTTCATTTTTTTTTTCACTGTGAAATTTGAATCAATTTCAGTTCTCTTCATCAAATGGCTTAAAAAGTTTCATTCAAATTAGACACTATCTTCAGGATTCTTCCATTTTTTTTTTTTTTTATCTCAGAAAAGAATTTGGGAAATATATATATATATTTTATGTTAGTATATTTCACTTAAGTTTATTATTGGAAATCATTCATCTAAAATTTCCATGTGCAACGTAGTATCTCAACTACTCCAGGGAAAATGAACCTCAGACAAAATCTTTTCAGCAAACCAATCCTAATGGCTGATTCTGAAACCAAGGCTTCTTTATCACTGATTTAATCAATGTTTTGCTGCATCACGAGCGTTCTTAGCAATGAGGCAGAAAAGAGTGGGAAACTTTTACTCGCTGGTTTTTGTTGACCTATAGTCAATGTTTAAACCAAAAACCAAACAACTTAAAAAAAAAAATGGATTGAGTTCTCTTCAGTTTGTATCTTTGGTATTATATTTGAAAAAACTACTAAATCACAATTTCAATTTTGGAAGAAGACTCAGTTGAGTAGCAGATGTAGCATTTTTAATAACTATCAACTATTAAAATCTTGCAGCTTAGAAGACGTAACTATGCGATTAGTTCAAGTCCAACCATTTGCCATAAAGGTAATCACAGACATTTTGTAGGATTGATAGGAACTTGTACATGTGTTACTTAATACTATCATAACTTCCTTCATGATATTATGAAGAGTGTTTACGAATGATAATCTAGCTGTACAATAATGCTTGTGAATATGATCATCTCAACTGCTGCATCCATGGGATGAAGTCTTAATGCTCAGCAGTTGTTTAGCCTCTTAAAAAGAATCTCCAAAACTGAGGTTTACGTGATAATGAGGAGTTAAAGACGATAGTCCTTTATTGGCTAGAGTTGTTCAAAAGAATTCAGTGGTAGGATATATGCACTTCCTCATTGATAGACAAAGAGTATTCCAGTAGCAGGATATTAAGTTGGAAAAAGAAAAAAAACAAGAAATAATTGATTTTCTACTTCGTCCATTTTTTTTTTTTTTTTTTTTGGCAAATAGATCTTAAACTACCCTCGTATGAATTATGTTCAAAAAACAATATAAATTTGCAATTGCCAACATTTTTTGTGTGTTTATATTTTAACTGTTAAGGACGTAATAATAACAAGAGATCAAAAGACTTAATACATCTAAAAAAAAAAATATCTATGTTCAGGTTCCTTTTACAATTTTGTATGAAGGTGTTTTTTTTTTGTTTACTATTAAGAAATTTAAATGATTCTAATATATATGTATGAAATATATTTTATTATTTGATATAATAGATTAAATAAGGATTTGAACATCATTACTTAAAAATATATTACAAGCAACTTCTAAGGCACTTAAGAACAGAACAGGAAGATTATTAATGAGTCACTTCTTCTAAAAAAATAATTACTTGCGTAAAAGTTTATCTTCTCTGTTGGGATTTCAAAAAATCTTCCAAAACTTGAATCACATCAATAGAAATACTATTGGATGATAAATAGTATTTAGTATGTTGCAGAATAACAAGACCATATTCTGACCACTTAAGATAATTAAAAGCCCTAGGAGGAATAAAAGCAAAAAAAGTTATTTAATTCTAATGTTATTACAAAATAAAGGAAATAAATATTATTATTTGCAATCATAATGAATATAATAGATTGAATGGTTTTAGTTAATCTAATACATTGAGGAGTGTTGCTTTCATGTAAGTGATGACAAAAACATTAAACAATCTCATACACATTTTTACAAGTAGGACGTTTCCATTCATTTTTGAAATATGCCAGAATGGAGCAAAGTAGTTAGTATTATGCCAGAATATTGTATGATTTCTTTGTTTTTGAATAAATTTAAAATTATTCTTATTGTCTAGCAAGCCAAATATTAATAATTTTAATATTATGGTATGTCTATATATTATTTTTTAAAAAAATTAGGATGAACAGTCTTTCTCTGAATCCAAGAAGATGAAACTAAATATTCTGCTAGCAAAAGATGGTTATTCTTTTGAGATATCATACTTAAGTGTTGATGCAGCTAGAGGGTGCAATTGGGTGATAGTTATTAGTAATGCAGTTGTCTTTTAGCAACAGAATAAATAAAACCAACCAAATGAGAGATTTCATAAAGCTTACTATCAGGGCAATGGTAGTAATTGATGAAATTAAAGTAGTTAAGAGGAAGATACAGGTTATTCTGAAAGACATGCAGCCATGGCTTCCAAAGTGTAATAGGAGAAGCTGGAGGAGATTGTTCCTGATACTCTATCAAAGACTGATTGCTCGCATAAAATAACCACAAAGATTCAAGTGTGTCAGTTCTTTAAGGAAGATTTATTTGGCAGTCTTTATCTGCCTACAAGTAACTAAATATAAGGACTTTGAGATTGGAATGAAGTGTTCTACAAAACGAATTGATGGGAGTCATTGTAAGTTTGAAAATAAAATAATATGGAGCTACTGTTGATGGCCTAAAACTAGAAGACATTTTAATGATATCCTCCATATTACTCTTTATAATATTGAACAAGAGAATGTGTAGGAGACGAAAGAGATCCTGTTGCATGAACTGCTTCGAAACAGTGAAGGCCATTTTATGAAAAATTCAGTTCAGTACCATTTGGAAGAAACTGGCAAAGACAGTTCTCTAGATTGATAGCAAGAGAAAGGACATGTAATGTCTGTCTGATAGGAGATGGAAGGCATCTTCACTGACTTTACTACCGAGGAGAAAGTCTATGTCTGAGCTGCAATCTACTTTCAAGCTCTGGATAGGAAAGAGTGGATAGACAAGAATCAGAGTATGCAGTAAATAGACAACTTGCGTAATTCTGTGCTTTGAGAAATCTATCCATACATGCCTTTGTCTCTACACTGGTGACCCAGAGCGTAATAGTTGAAGCAATGTGAGAATGATTACAACCAGCTTTGACAGATGTCAGAAGTGTCAAAGATTAGAAGAAATGAATTGGAAGCTTTGTTGCTTATGTTACTGCAGTCACATCCCGAAATAAACACACTGGAGTTTTCATCATTTAGATCTGGTTCCACAATAATGCCTTTTGAAGAATTTAAAATGTAACACATCATATTGTTATTTTCAAATTTGTTCAGTTGCTCGAGATGATAGTATTATGAAAAGCAAATTGCTAAATCTAAACTTTTATGCAGTTTAACAATCAGTGTGCTTCTGAGTAGTCTTTTGAAATCAGGAAAGATATGGCCAATGACTTCTCATTTAATGATTGCAGAATGACTAAAATAGGCGATTATTTCATAACTTATCAGAATTTAAAGGGTAATGAAAAATTCAAAATCTGTGCTCCAACCCACCATACAGCTCAACAAGGAAATATTAAGATAATGCAAGAAAATACAAAATTAAACTAAAGCAAAATTCTCCATGACTGCACTGTTTAATCATGGAAGTGGTAGCAAATGACCAGCTTATTGCAATTAAGGGGTCATCTAAGACCTACTTTTTGCTAGAAACAGAAGCCAAAGCAGAAAAATAGGAAAGAGGGTCCTGTTCAGTTTTTATTTAAAAAAAAAAAAAAATCATTGTTTTATTTTTAATTTTTTTTTCAACATGATACAAATTTGAAGATAGATAATTTACAAAACTGTGTAAATTATGAAAAAGGATCATATATAGGAGAAACTCCTAGATATGTTCTGAAATGATTCTATCTAGAATAAAGTAACAAAAATCGAGGAGAAAAAGAAAACTTGGAGCTGTTAGAACACTATTACCCTAAAATGTTTAGTCCCTTACTGAGATTCAAACTTTATATGTGACACAAGATGATAAGAAAAGAAAATATACTGAAGCCAATTGTATTCAAAACTTAAAATGTTTAAATAGAAATAAACGACTAAAAATAGATGAACTATTAGTTACCTAGCAACAAAAAAAATAAAAAAAATAAAGCTCAACAATTAAATCAAACAAAATGTTTATATTAGATATTAGGATGACCAGAACATACACTGTTTTTAAAAAACAAAACAAAAAAGAGTAAACAGTCACTATAATAATAAATGCACATTTTAACAATTTCCTTCTTTGAGTGTAAGAGACAATGAGGCACTTGATGCAATTTTCAATGTCTGAGCGATGCTCAACTTATCGGAATAGTTCAATATGGTAAGAGAGGGATTACATATATAGGATCTATGTTGAAGGATAAAGTTTTTTTATTTATTTAAATGTCAATTTCGTTATTATAGCGGCCCCTTTCCCTGATCACAAGTGTTTCACAGAATTTACTAAATAGTCGTCTTTAACAATTGCTAGTGTATTCAGTGCAATAGAAGTTTAGAAAAAAAAAAAAAAAAACTTATGATGCATAACATTATTGTATTAGATTAGTTTTAAAATTCTGAGCTAAGTTACTCTTATGTCAGTGGGTGATAGTTTAAAAATTAAAAAAGAATATAAAATTTTTATACTATACAGGATGATTCAAAATTTCCTGTACAAACTTAAAATGTAGGCCAGGAATACAAAAAACTGTATTCATAGTGGAACGTATGTCCTCAAACACCACCCAAATGTGCTTGAAGGTACACTAAGGTTCAGAAATAAAAGACAACATGTTTATTAGCCCTATGTTTACAATACGACAGTAAGATCCACACTTATGGGTTCACAGTAGGTCCTCAAAGTTCCTTCCACCAACAATAATACACGTCTTACAACATCGATGCATGTTTTGCCAAACGTATAAAAATGTGAGGCCTTTCGTGGATACATCCAGCTGCCACTGTGACTCTTGCGACAAGATCAGCATCAGAGACAATGGGGGTCCTGTAGATGATGCCTTTCAGGTAATCCCAGAGGAAGAAATCAATGCACGACAAGTCAGGTGATACAATTGTACAGCTGCCCCATAGGCTGGGTGCATATCTGCCCTCTAAGCATTAGTGAAGTGATACATCCTAATCATACAAAGTCAACGTTTCAAATGAAGATGGCTCACACTGCCCAACTAATGTGCTGCAAAACAGCGCCCTCTAGCACATTCGGGTAGCGTCTGCAGACATGCGTTCCACTATAAATAATTTGTTTTTATACTCCTGATCTACCTTTAAAGTTTGTACAGGGAATTTTAAATCACCCTGTATTGTATCTAAGAGGGTATCTTTTCAACTATTTGATATTGTTATTTATTCCATAGATACTTGCATTTTATTTTAATGATGAGAACCATGAAGTAACAAATCACTTTGAGAATTTGCTTTTGTAGGAATTATGTTTTTGTTAGTGAAAATTTCTCTTTTTGACTCAGGTAATTTAATTAGCATCTTTTCTACAATTATCTGATAAAGTGTGTCTCCTGAGCTAATCTTTACACTTGGTTTAAATCAGAAGTTAATCTAGCAGAGTAAAATTAAAAAGATAATCCTATATTAGTATAAGCCATTGAATTAACAAAGGAAAGCTACTGAAATCTTTTAATTTAAAAGCTAAGTTACATCAACTGTTTATTCTTTTAGAAACGATAGTGTTCTTTGCATGTGTGATCTGGCACAACAAAAGCCAAAAATGACATAGATAGTTAAGATTGAATTGAGGAGTTGGAATGACACTTTTTCAATATGAATTAAACAAGCTTAATCATTACTGAAAAAAATGCCATTCAAACTTCTCCATTTAAAAGGAAGGAATTACTTAAAAATGATACTATTTTAGAACAAACACATGAAGCAATCAATGAGTGTTGAGATTTAAATTTTATACTCTTGATTCCTTATTAATGTCGTTTTTTGTTATCCATAGATTTGATATTTTAAAGCTCACCATTGGAATATAGAATAAAATTACAGTGGAAACTCGATTAATTGTCACTCTGTTATCCGTCATCGATCGCAAAACCTACTTCTCTATAAAATACGGGACATTGCCTCGAAGAAACAGAAGAAGATGACTGATTACAGCTTCAACATATAAACCTTATTATCTAGTAGGCCTACTGTTTTATGTTTCTATTATTATTATTATAATTTTTTGTTTGGTGTTTGACGATATCTATTTGTTACCAATAGATTTTTCTTTGTATTAATTTATTGTTTGCCTTTCGTCCCAAACCAGCATTGAAATTTCGTTACTGCACATGTTTATTGCGAAATTTCTGTTACCCGTCTATTCTGTTACCCGTTTATTCTGTTAACCGTCACAGTCCCGGTCCCGAAGGTGACGGTTAATCGAGTTTCTACTGTACAACAACAATAATAATAATATACATGACCATGCTATAATAACAATGAATGCAAAGGGTATTGTTAGATGACAAATAGATATTGGTATACACTGATTTTTGTAACACTAAGCAATACAATAATCTATTTGAAAGTATATGGTTTATTTCTCGTGAAGTAATCAAATTGGTAGATGGCGCTACATACTCCCCTTCCAGTGACAAATGATTAACAGTCATAGATTCTGAGATGACTTGGAAATTTCACTTGTCTTCTGGATATTGTGGTTTGGGTGCCTTTAGGGATGGATGTGTTTTCTTCCAGTTTGGCTGAGTTAGTATTACTACTACAGGGCTGCCACTGACTAATGGCCTGAAACATAGTTCTAAAAGTGAGTGCTTGTATTATTCACTGAAGATGTAAAAAACACCTTTTAAAAGTGCATTTCTACTTTTTAAATGTTTGGTAATTAAAATGCTCCTGACTAACATGTAAGAAAGAAAACAGCATTTTAAATATTTTTAGAAGAATATAATCATGCAGTGACCTATTAGTAAATCTGTTATTTTTCCAAAAACAAAGTCACATAAAACAGAACAGTCCTACCAGAAGAAAATTGTAAAAATTTAGGACAGTTTAGTCAGGCATCTTTAGACCTAGGAATTAATCAGAATTATAATTCTGTTACAAGCAAAGGCCACATTCCATCACAATGGGATAACGGAATACATCAATGTCAATGCTATAGCACTAAAAGTGCTAAGATAATACAGCCTGAGCTGTTAAAAGAAAGAAATCCTATGAATCCACTTGAGTTTTCTAAATCCCAGGTGAGCCTCCCTCAGAAGGCCTTTTATTACTAATCTGATCAAGTTCCACCAACTGTGAAGCAAAAGGACATGTTAGCAATACAAGTACAGACTTTCATTTTGGTAATGTAACTTCTTTCAGCCAGATTTTCACATAAAATAAATGAAGATATTACGCCCATGTAATTTGGAAGAGAGGGTTAAACTGAGCGATCTCTTTTAATGAACTTTACTTAACTGCAAATCTATGTTTTTAAAGTATCTAGACTCTATAAATCTGTAATTATGAAAATACGTTCTAGGATATTAACTTAATATATAAATGGAAAGGGAAAACCTTGTCTTGTATTTGTAATTTTAAATCCGAAGATGTTATTTTACCTTGATAGGTATTGATTTTAGACAACAATCGAGGCCTAGAAGTTAGGTTCAGAATTTAATGCATTCTTAGTTATGAAATAGTTTATTTTGGTTGTGAAGCAATTATATTATGATCATATAAAGAGTATTTATCCATAAAATTTCTTCTGAAGAAATTCTATTAGAAGGTTGTTTTTTTTTTTTTTTTTTTAAGATTAATAAGTTTAATTTTTAATTAAGGTTTTGATGATTAATAAATTGTGATTTGATTTTATCAAGTTATTTCAGAAGTGGTTTTTTTTAACTGATCGATTAGCATTTTAAGTAATGTCCACTACATTAACT
>JAFIDM010000004.1:67978512-68002186 GCA_023159025.1 Thereuonema tuberculata
CCTTAAGGTTTTGATGATTAATAAATTGTGATTTGATTTCATTAACTTGTTTTAGAAGTGGTTCTTTTAACTGATCGATTAGCATTTTAAGTAATGTTCATTAATTTAATTTCACTCGGCATATTTAATTTCCCCCCTTTTTGGTTTAAAGCCTTAATCTTCCCTCCAGTAATGCTAACTAGATCCACGGTTTGTTATAAAAAGCATTACAGAGTTGATAGCACAAGAGCATGATTTCCTAGGTAACTAGTTTATTATTGTTGCGTTGAATATGTGTTTAAAAGCTATTTTCAGTTAAGCCCTTTCTGTGAATGTTTGGTGGATGTGGTCTTAGATTATTTAATATGTAATTGGTTTTAATATTGATCAATTATATCCATTTGGATTGAGTTGTTAAGTTTGAATTTTACTGTAGTAATCTGGTTTTTCAAATGATGGACGGAACCATAAAAGATGGAGTTGAAGCTTTACAGCTGAAGGAAGATATTAAGCCTTATAGTAGGCCTAATAAGTCTACTTACTTATTAGCTGATTTAATATTGGGATTATGGTTGTGCTAGTATTAAGGAAGGGTGGTTTAAAATATTCTGGTAGCGAATGTGATATCAAAGACATTGAAACTGGTGTTGAATCAATTTTTGGAGAAGGAATCACATCGTGGGATTCCTCTGTAAGCCTGGTAGGATTTGAGATTACTAAGTATTTAAAGGCTAAGACTATGCTGAGAATGGAAGATTCCACAAAGATCAAGAGGTTTACTTCATTTGATTCTGAAGGTCGGTCTATGAAGAACTCTGATAAGCCTGAAGATCCATGCGTAGCAACTAGGACTATTTTCTATTAAAGAAAGGATGGTAGTGTTCACCCATGTACATTTTTCAGGAAAATGAGAAGTCCTTCATGAGTAAGATAGATCGATAAAGCTTTATAATGTTAGTTTCAAGGAGAAAGTCTTTTGGCTTTTGCAAAAATGGGGTTGGCCTTTTGTTTCAATAAAATGCTCGATATTATGATTTTAATTTTGTGGTTAGCAATATTAGGTCTTAATAAATCAGGAAACTTTTGTAGAATGTTTTCATATTGATTCTGTAAATGTCTTAATATGGAATGCCATAAAGAAGGGATTCCATCAATTCATCTGTGCTATCAACTAAAAGGTGGAAATGAGATAATAAAAAAAAAAATTCCTGCCTATAGGAAATTTAGAAACTTTGAAAGTGGTGCAGTAGGATTACAGACAAGTACTATCGAGAAATCTAAATAATTGGCAAAAGAAACATTAATTGCTCCATTACTGGATGCAGATATATGTAGAAATATGGAAAATGTTCACTTTTATTCCTTATTAGGAAGATAATATGAACAAAGGAAAAAGAAACAGTGGATTTCACCAATGCAATGAATCCTAAGTTTGCTTTGAAATGAAGTAAAAATTGTAAAGGATAATTTTATATAGTTCACTATAAATTAATCTAATCATGCTCATTTATAATGCATCATATTTATTATACATTTTGCATTAATTACCATTCGTAAGTCAAATAAACCAATAAGATATCCTTTCAACGATGAACAGCAGAAGGAATAAATATAGAAAATACCTAGATAGGTTTCATAGTTTGTTTGTAGCAAAGCTGGCAAATAAAAACAAAGAGAAAGAAAGGTGGATCTCATTCTTCGTTATGCTAAAATGTAAATTTTATGTTTAATGTTATAATGAAATAATTAGAAAGGCTATTATTTATTATATATAATTTACTTAATATACAAAAAAATGTATTTTAAGTATTTTACATACGTATATATTACTTTTACAAATAAAATAAATTATCTACAGGAAGATATAACTTCTACAAATAATTTCTTTTTTCTATGGAAAATTTACAGTAACATTGAAATGGTTTAGTAAAAGAGTTTTCAAAGGTTTGGGGATGGCAATAAAATATTAGATACTATAGTAAGATAATCTTTTTTATTTTTTTCTCATCACTTTGATAATTACATCTAAAAATATGCTTATTTGTACAGACTGTTTTTATTACAAGGGTATTAGGCACAATGCAATCTGTTATGCAACAAATACACTCCTTAACTATTTTGTCACTTGAAATGAATTACACATTTATCTAACTTTGTGATACTTTCTTCAATTATTGCTTACGTCCTTTTTCAGTTATTTCATAGTGATTGCAGAAGTCTTAGGAAAGAATAAGCTATACGATCTAAAAGGAAATATGGCTGCTGTGCTCTATACAGTTCAGAGTGTAATAGCCAGCAATGGTGCTGTAGTAGAAATCAGCCAGTCGTGCAACAAGGTGTCTACTGAATCTCAAACAAAAAATTTAAGGACAATTCCCGTACATTTAAGGACATCATTAAAACTTGTATCGTATCGTAAAATATTTAAAATACTCCAATGAATTTTGCGGGGCCCTTGGCAATCCTAATTTAACAACCAAAAAAAAAAAACCCTGACATCATCAGATTTTCCCGTACATTTCATGTCAAACCAAATTTCCTGTGCAAGGTCCCTGTTATTAGTTCATTGACATCAACTATAAAAAATGGCCAATTAAATGACCTTTATCATCTAAGATCAGGTCTAAGCAAATTCTGACCATAAGTTTTTATTTTAGTTCCATTAGCAGCAAAAAGTTCAGATTTGTGAATGTTTATTTTATCTAAAGGTAACGTGGCACTAAAAATACAGTGTACTCTCGATATCTCGAAAACCTTGATAAGTCAAAAAATTATTTTTCCCCTTGATATTATATATTCATGTTATGTCGAAAACTAACTATCTCGAATTTTTTTTAGCGTCCCTTCGACTTCGAGATATCGAGAGTATACTGTATTTCTAGTCCAGTGTCAACTAAAAATTAGGTGGCTGACTCTTTGTTGCAAACAAAAAGACAACTCAACCCCTTGACTCTGTTGTCATCAAGTGCCATGGAATTAGTTTCCCTGTTCATCTGACTGGGATTTTTTTAGGGACATTTTATAAGGTTGTAAACATTTCTCACCAAAATTTTTGTGGTTAAACATATTATGTCACTATCAAATCTGTTGGTTGAGTTTGACCAATAGCGGCACTGTGAATTAACAAATCCTCTTTCGTTTAAAGAAGATATTTGCAGTGAAAGCTGAGTAATCTGTTGTTTTTTGTCTTTCTTTTTTGCACATGTTTGATAGTACACTGAGGTACAGAGTAAGATGTAATTGGAGCTATTTATGGAGAAGTAGAATAAGCTCCCAAATCTGGCCAGCCATAGTGACTAATTTTGATAAATCATCACTGCTTACAGATAATATGTTTCATATATTCATAGGAAGACATTGTAACCTAAGAGTTTTTAAAAAAGTCTCACTTTAATGTCTGCCAAATTTCTCATTTCACAAAGGACCTGGGAAGGATTTCTATTTCGAAGTTCCAGTAATCTTTAATGGTGTTGTATTTGTCTACCTTCAGTGGGTTGATCAAAATATCCACAACTTAAAAGTTAAGACGTTGGTTTCAATAGAATTAACTATGTAATCATATTTTGCTTGATCAACAGTCCTGCTGATGTTCCTGAATTGCGCTTCTAATTGCAAGAACCATATTTTCAGATCCGGTTTCCAAAACGGAGGCAATTAGTGAAATTTTCTCTATCACTATCTGTTATTTTCTGCTCTCCTTCCATCACACCAATGAAGCAATAGAGGAGCATTGAGATTTTCAGTTTTATACTCTGATTCCTTTTTAATGTCATTTTTGTTATCCATAGATTTGATTAATATTTTAAAGCTCTGCACTGGAATAAAGAATAAACCATACGGGTGATAACAACGATTGCAGAGAAAAAGACAGGGTTTTAAAAATCTAACAAAGCAATACAATAATCTATTTGAAAGTGTTATTTATTCATGAAGCAATCCAATTGGTAGATGGTTGTTCATACAAATTTCTATTAATAACTTGCATCAATCAATTTTAGCTAAAAAAAAATGTGATAAAAAGATAATGTTTCTCTTTAACAGAAATAATTATTTTTTATAAACATTTCCATACATCAAGGTTTTTATAACAAATGAGCTTTTTCTCCCAACATGTAAAGATAAAATTGTTCAAGTTTGATAAATCATGTCTGAAAAAATGTAAAAGTAGCTTTTATATCTTCATGCGTCAAGCAAGTACTATCACAATTTTTTATCTAACTACGCAAAGTAATTTCTTGTAATTTCACTTTATTCAAAGAGGGTGGGACTTTCACGGCCTGAAAAGGCCTATTGTGCTTCCAAGTGTTAGTTAATCCTGAATAAGTCCTTAACCACTTGTAGTATCTTATGTAGGGGCAATGACAAATAGCTCAAAGGAATAGGAAATCCCATTCCTAGCGTATTGTGTCTGATGCCAACCAGGGCCTCACATTCACACACAATATGCTGTTTCATCAGCTTGCCCACATTTCCTGCAAGGCAGGTTTTTGAAACAGTCTTTAAATGACAAAGATAAAGAGAAATTGAATATAAAATGGAATGAAAAAGATGGTACTTAACTGACAGTTTTGGAATACTGAGCATATTCCAACATCAGGGACAGCACAAACATTTAGGACAAAACAAGTTGGGAATACATAGTGGGAATAAGGAAGGATTAGTGCCCGTCACTATTGCTAAACCTCCCTTATCCCTTCATTTCCCTCACTCCCACCTCGTGTTGTCCTAAGCATTTTGTAATGTCCTATATGTTTGTGCCATACCTGATGATGGAATATGCTCAGTATTCTGAAACTGTTGGTTAAGTATCATCATTTTTTTTTTTTTCCTTTTTATTCTGTTTACTAGTAAGTGCGATTTATATTCAATTTCTCTTTATTTTAATGCACGTATGTTAAGCCTTCTTGTTAAATGACAGTGTCCCATAAATAGCCCTGTCATTATTCTAATCTGGTTCTTCTTCAATTTAATAAGGTTCAACAATGAAGAGCTTTGGATGTTTCTGTCCTGGAAGACCACTCCAGTAAATCGTTTGCTGATTCCTTATCCATTCATGTAGAGCAGTTTTGATAGTTTTAGCCAATATCCCACAAACTGGTTCCGGCTCCATTTTTGCTAGTTTATCAGCTAGCTCATTTCATTCAATCCCTCTGTGCCCTAGCACCTATACTAGTTTTACCCTTTTATGTTTTACTTGGCTATTAAGGGTTTGTTTACATTCCCATACTAGGAGAGTTCAGTGCTTTAAGAGATACCTGGCTATCAGTGAAGATATAAATGTTCCTATTTTCGTAGTTACATTTTATATTTTCAATTGCACATTGTAGAATGAATGCCGGCTCCTTTTCCCAATCTTTGTTTAGAACATCTGTAAACCAAATAACTCCAATGACATCAGTGGGTTTCAATTTTATTTCTATTCCAATCCTCTTGACTAGGAATGGTAGTGCGAAAAATTTTTTCAAAAGATAGCCTAGGTGTCATTTTATCAGAAACCATTTGCAAGAATGGATCTTCAGAAGTATCCCTAGCAACACCTCATGTCCCACATTACTAGAATATGGTATCCACAAATTATTAATTTTTAATATATACAGTCGTTCTTGCCTCTGCTTTGTGTGCCAACTGAGGGGGTAAATCAAGAAAGACATCCATAATTGCAGTAGGGGTTGTTCTAATTGTCTCAGTAATACTTACACATGCAAGCTTTTGTAATGTATTCAGTTTGTTCCTGATTGTTACCAGTTTACCTTTAGTCTACCAAACTACAACTGCATAAAGTACAATAGGTTTAAATCCCCATGTTTTACCAATAGCATTTCTACTTCTAAAAGGAAATGTATGCTTTATTGATAGTTTTATTTAAATGATTATTCTAAGTAAGTTTTGAATCTAAGGTAATGCCCAGACATTTAACTTTCTTAGATATATTAATATTCTTGCAATAGAAAATAGGTTCTTTGGATCCCTTAGTTTTCTTGGGATTGACAGACAATTTAATATTGCTTCAACATTACATAGTGCATTTTGCATCAAATCACAGCAGGGAATTTTCCCTTTGCTTCTCATCTGCAAAACCCTCCCTTTATCTCAATGAACTCACCAGATTCCATAAGAGAGGTGAAAAAATCCCTCCCTGGGTCATAGACTCGTAGGGTACCTTTATAAATGGAGGTAGAATAAATAAAACTACAAATTGTTTTCTTCTTCCAGATCAACATACTATATTTCAAAAACATCAACTGTTTTTTGTTTTTTTTCATCAGGTACATAATGGATCGAAACTAAATTAGTTTCTCCTTAAATCAAATCAAAAACATGAAATAATATTTAGAATGATAATAATTGAATCATATCATATAATAACATTGAGCGTAATAAACAATAGTGATATCACTGAATTATTTGATACTAATATGTAAAATGAAATTGACAATAATTTAAATAACGAATTAATAGCAATGTAGATAAGAAAAATTTGAAACTGGTAAATTTTCGAGATAAAAGGAACACCTGAAAAAATAATTTTAAAAAATTTTAATTTCCATATATTTCTTTAAACTTATTTAAATGCTGTCAAATGCTCCTTCAAAATCAAGGAATGTTGCAAGAGCTATTTCTTTATTTTCAAGTGTGCTTCAACTTTTGAGGCAAGGCTATGTAAAGCAGCCTCAGTTGATTTTCTATCTTGATAGGATGTTGGTTTGGATGTTTTGGAAAAAGTTTAATTACACCTTCCCTAATATCTTTATCAATTAGCTTTTCAAAGAAAAGATGTTAAGCTAACTGGCCTTAGGATTAGCGTAAGAAAATGGCTTAGGAATAAATATTAACTTGACTGGTCTCCATTGAGATGGAATATCGAGTGAACTGGTTAGTTAACCATCTAAACTCTTAGTAATACAAAAAAAACTCTTATCAACTAATAAAAGTTGTAACTTTTATTAATACTAATACTCAACTAATAAAATTGATATTATCCTTCTATCAAGACAGCTGATGGAATTCAAAGGAAAATACCAGAAATGTTTTTGAAACAGACAGCTGAAATATGAATAACTTGCCTGACATGTCCTTGATCTTAGAATGAACCCATTATTTAAAAAAGAATTGTTATTTATGATATATTTTGCTATGATACGAAAACTTACCTAAACAGAGCATAAAAATCTGTTTCTGCTTCATTAACCATTCGGCGGAATGTATTTAATTCTTGAACTATCTATTAACAGAAGGAAAGAAAAAAAATAAAAAAATAAAAATCAATTCATTATAAGAAAAAAAAAAAAACAAGTATAGATATCTCAAGAATTTAATTCTTTGGCAATATTATCTTGGATCATTGTTGACCTCAAGTATGTTTTTAGGAGTTTCAGTTCTAGAAAAACTCTGCTCTCCTGCAGCAACAATCATTGGAACTGTTAGATATATAGGAAAAGCAATGAAAAGGTTCGGAAATTCAGTACTTGTCTCATTCTCTAAAAGAAAATGTAGAATTTTTAAAGCCTTACCACAGTATAAAGCACAAAGAACTAGAATTTCAGTGCTTCCATGTTTGCCACTAGCATTCGACCATGTATATCTGCTACTATGGTGGAATTTAAAGGTTCATCTTTCTAGATTTGTCAATGCCTTTTTCAAAACTGCAACTTAACTCTTAATTCTTTTCTTCAATATATTGAGATTTTCCCCAAAAGCCAAATAATGAATTTCAAAATGCAACTACAAACACACTTTAGCCTTGACAGGAACTTTTTGAATGTTTTCTTTGGATTCAATGATGGGTTGATCGATGGCTTCATAAGTAGTCAACATTTTTAATTGACCCTGGGGCCCAACTGAGCAAAGACGTGCCCTGAATACAACTATATTTTCCATCTACGAATTAAAGATGTTACTTGTGCAGAAAATATTGTTCTTAATATAGAACTGTCTTAATATATAGTGGTTTCCATTAATTTAGGAACCCCCCCCCCCTCCCAGAAATATTGCAATTATGTGGTGAAAATGAGCTGAAATTGCATGAAACTTGGATATATGATGTGAAAAGTAAAGCAGAGTTAGGTGATGAATGCAAATGAGTAGTCGATGTTTGGATTGTGAAGAAAGGAATTTGAGATAAATGATGTCTCAAAACATCTCTAATAGATGAACTTAGATGGAAGTAGTAAGATGGCTGAATGTGTGTCCTTCTGAGGAACCAATTGTAATAAAAATTATATCTTGATATTTATTAGATTATAATGTTTTTTAAGAAAATACTAATAGTAAATAAATTAGACATTATGATTTAATATTAAGTTAAAAGTATAATCATGTATTGTTCCTGAAAAAGAGTTTAGTCCTTGAAGTTTTTCCTTGCCTACAATGCTGATAAATTATTATTGTATTATTAGCAAGCGTGTGACATAATACAGCAAGGAAGTCCTAGGATAACTTCTGTGGATGACTTCAATTATGTGCCCAGAAGAACAGCATTGCTACTCCAACACAACTGCGATCTGTACTTGCTCAGTTACAGAAAAGCTGGTCTGTCATTCCACAGAAGGCTTTATGAAGGAAGTCTTTATACTAGATGACCAGCAGTCTGAGTTCAGAGTAAGGATTGATTAAAATGAGCAAGTCTTCATGCCATTTAGACTGAAAACTAATGAAGGCCAGTACTATTCACAGATGAATCCAGATTTGTTTTGTAGAGTGATTCCATGCCTGCTCTGATCTGGAGAGAATGAGGGGCATGTCATCAAACCCTAATATCCATAAGGTATGCTTACGATGGCAGTAGCCGGGTGGGGAGGCATTTCATTAGGTGGGTAGACCTGTATTTGCTTCCAAGACAAATCATGAATACTAAGTGATATAGGAATGATGTTCTGCACTCCTATGTTTGATATTTCACAACAGGAATACATTCTCCTACAAGACGATAATATACGTCCACACCAAGCTGTCTGGGTAGATCAATAACTGCAAGAGAAGACGATTGTTCACATGTATTGTATTGGCCAGTGAGGTCTCCTGACCTAAATCCTGTCTGGGATGCTCTTGAGAAATGTGTTGCTACCCACAGTCCCTCTCTCCAAGACTGGAGCAGCTTAGATGAACTTTAAAAGAACAATGGTCACTGCTTATTACTGAGCTTCTAGACATCATTGTACCACCATCATTATGTGCATTACTGTTAGGGGTAACCACACCCTATATTGAGGCAGTTTGGTTATTTAATTTGGGCAATTGTATTTGACTTGGCTTTATATGTGCCATTGTTGGAGGAAATCATGGTTTCATAAAAAAAATGTTTGTGTCATTCACTAATGTTCAATATGGTATAAAATTTCACCACCTTTCATACAAATTAATCGTAACCAGTGAATAATTAGGTAAGTTCTTTTTTAAAAAGTGTTTAGTTGAAGGCGTGAATCAATACTTACTGAAATTTTAAAATTTTCAATTAGTTGCTTAATAAGATCAGGTTGATTTTTGACAGTCAGCATTCTGGCAACGACATTATCACAGTATTTCATGTATTCTAGAAAATGAAAGAAGAAATCTATAACAAACATTAAAAGAGATTAATATTATTTAACGACTGTATAATAACAAAGTTCACTTACATAATTCTTTAATTAGAAATAATGAAATAGATACGCCGTCGCACAATAATGTTTAAAAATTTAAAAGTTAAAAACAGATTAAAAAATATAGTAGGACTAGTTTCGATTCTCGAGAATCATCTTCAAGCAAAGTGAAATAATTAAGGGGAACTTGGGATATAAAGTGTAATGGAATGGTATGCCGGGTAATTTATGCGAAACTAATGAGATTAGAGGGGTGTTGGGGAATGAAAAACTTATAAAATAAAACAGTAAAAAAAATAAATAAAATAAACGAAGGGGAAAAAAAAAAAATTAAAATAAAATAAAATAAAATGAAAAAAAAAAAAAAAATTGTCTTTATTTCTTTTTTTCTTTGCCGATTTGATATTTATCTATATTGAATACAGATAAAGTTTCATTGTAATAATCTGGATCTGTTAGTATGCAAATGGATTCCTTGCACTTGCGAAGGAAATCATTTGTTTCTCGACAAATAATTGTAGGATTGCTAGTATCCACGCAGTGACTGTGATCCCGGGAATGTGTTGCTGTGGCGTAGTTGAAGTTTCGGGTAGAAATCGCGTAACTATGTTGGTACATGCGTTTTTTTAACCTCTGACATGTTTCACCTGCGTATTTACAGGGATTACCCTTGCATGGGATTGAATATACAACCCCTTTCATGTTATGAAGGTCCTCAATGGAATGCTCTTTTTTCTCCCTTTCTTTCAAAATTTTTTGGAGCTTATTACTGGCCGGTGAAGTCATAGCAAGATGGAATGGCCTTAATATCTTGTTAAGCGCTTTAAAAATTGGGGGATAATATGGGACTGAAAAGTATTTAACCGTTTTACTATTATTGTCTATGTGATCATTATTGTAATGAAATTTTATGGCCTTAGCTATGTGTTTGTTTAAGAAAGAAGAGGGGTAATCATTATCAAGGAATATGTTGCGGATTCTATGGATTTCCATATTGAAATTATCAATATCGCTTGATATTTCAAAAGCTCTTTTAACTGCCATTATGACATTGTTTACTTGAAATGAACGGGGAGAATATGAATTATAGTTTAGAGTGATCCCCTGATTGGTTGGTTTTCTGTATACGGATGTGCTGAAATTAGAGTCTTTACGTTGGATGAGAATATCCAAGAAAGGAATGGATCTATTGTGTATGTTTTCATTTTCTAACTTAAATTTGATGTCAGAGTGGATACTGGAAATAGTTTCTAAAATAGTTTTATGCAAGGTTGGATCACAATAGAAGATAAGATCATCGACATATCTAGCATAAAAAGGTATGTCTAACATTTTTTGATCATAAATGTGAAAAGCCATGTCCTCAATGTATATCATGGATATGTTTGCTAACATGGCAGATGCAGATAGGCCCATAAAAAGGCCGTTTGTCTGGCTATAAATGCTTTCTTCGAAAATGAAGAATTGCATTTTAAACAAAGCATCAATCAATGGGAGGATATCCATGAGAGTCTGCGAATCAACGTGGTTTAAGAAAGATTTACTCTGTAAGTGAGACATTGCTTTGGTGATAAGATTAATAGATATGGATGTGAAGAGAGATTCTACGTCTAAAGATACGAATTCAAATGAGCTAACATATTGAATTGCTTTGATTTTTTGAATAACCATTGAACTATTATCCACAGAAAAATTGGATTTAATATTAAAAGTTTTGAGTTTGTTATAAATTATGGCTGAAAGGATTTTAATGGCTTTTATTCAATCCCATGCAAGGGTAATCCCTGTAAATACGCAGGTGAAACATGTCAGAGGTTAAAAAAACGCATGTACCAACATAGTTACGCGATTTCTACCCGAAACTTCAACTACGCCACAGCAACACATTCCCGCGATCACAGTCATTGCGTGGATACTAGCAATCCTACAATTATTTGTCGAGAAAGAAATGATTTCCTTCGCAAGTGCAAGGAATCCATTTGCATACTAACAGATCCAGATTATTACAATGAAACTTTATCTGTACTCAATATAGATAAATATCAAATCGGCAAAGAAAAAAAGAAATAAAGACAATTTTTTTTTTTTTTTTTCATTTTATTTTATTTTATTTTAATTTTTTTTTTTTCCCCTTCGTTTATTTTATTTATTTTTTTTACTGTTTTATTTTATAAGTTTTTCATTCCCCAACACCCCTCTAATCTCATTAGTTTCGCTTAGAATACCCAGCTTGCTAATTCTGCATAAATTACCCGGCATACCATTCCATTACACTTTATATCCCAAGTTCCCCTTAATTATTTCACTTTGCTTGAAGATGATTCTCGAGAATCGAAACTAGTCCTACTATATTTTTTAATCTATTTTTAACTTTTAAATTTTTAAACATTATTGTGCGACGGCGTATCTATTTCATTGCTTTTACTCATCATGCGCATGTAAAAATTTCACATTTTTTTAATTAGAAATAATACAACATTTTCAGAAGACTGGTTAATTTTAAATCCAATTAGAATTTTTGTATTACTTTTTAGTATTAGTAATGTATTAACTTCTGATATTACACTATACTATTATAACAATACAATGCAGCTGAGAATTAATTCAAATTTACTGCAGTACGATGATAGAATAATTACAATAACAATGACATAATTGATAAGGATTCAGTGTTGTCTTTTCTGGAGACTTTATTAAGGATACATCTCGTAGTTTTGGTGAGACATCTGCAAGACTTATTATTATACATCTGTGGAAAATCCCATAATACTAATTGGATCTGCAGGCTGATGAACAGTATATGCTTCTATATCTATAAAAACTATTGACTACATTTTAAAGAAATTGGATTTTGCTGTCCAATGCATTAACTGTTTCTATCATTGCAAATAATGTCCAGATAGACTGTTTAAGTAGAAGAATAACACCAAGTTTCATTGTCTTATAAGATGGATCATAAACAGAAGAAATGATCTAGATTCTTCAGAACATTTTGAGAATGACAGACCGCCAGCACCATGTATTCTAGTTATAATTTTTAGGCACAGTTAACAATTGATTATCATGAATTGCAAAAAGTGATTCCTGGTTGTAATTCTGAAATCCATTACCTTCTTGAGATTGGTACAATGTAGTAAGCATAGCAATGGTATTGTCAAAACTTAGAAATAAAAAAAAAAAAGAAAACCCTGAAAAAATGAGCAAGAAGAAATAAGAATTAGTATAGGAATGTCAGATAAAATTGGGAGTAAATCACAGAAAAAGTAATGAAGGACCTTTACTAGACATTTTATTGTTATGTTAATTTTTTGACCATCTTCACTGATTGCAATTTATATATTCATAAATGTAATAACAATATTTATTACATTGAAATCTGAAAATTATAAAAATTTATAATTAAGATATAAAATGAATTTGTTAACATAAGATTCCCAAATTGTAAGCAGTAATACTATGAAGTTGAGCAACAAATCAAACTTCATAAAAGTAAATTCTTGATGAGAATAAGACTTTCTTTCTGAAACCATGGAATAATATTATTAACCATGGTATATAATAATGTGGTGCCGTCTCTAAAAAAAAAAAAAAGCCATTGAGCTTATTTTTTAATATGAACAATACCAGAAGTTCATCTAGATTTCATAAATTACATAGATTTATGTATACTTAATCATACATGAAATACAGTGGATTCCTGTTATTTGAGACAAAGCTCAAAGAACAAATCATAATGGAAAAATATCCCTAGTTTTCTTCGCATAATGGGGACAAAATGAAGCACGTGTATTATTGTTCGTACTGAGCCAATATTGAATAGGCAAGTGTAGAGTATTTACAATGTTGTGAGTTTTGAAAATTATTTTTCTTTTAAATTTTTCAAATATCTTTGTGGCGCCTACCACTCCTCATAATCCTCCTAGTTATTTCTACTAATTCCAGTAACAACATAAGAGGCATAAAGATAATTCTTTGTTTCTTTGCAGTTGGATTAAAATTTATATATTAAGAAATGAAACAATTTAATCCATACCTAATGAATCTTCTGGTGTAATCTCATACCTATGATTTCCTTCTTCAAAAATGATTGTGACCTTGACTTTAGGTAAGATGAATTCTTGTTTGGTAACATGAATTAAATCATCTTCTACAATCTCTTCATCATTTTCATTTGTTCCAGTGTTAATAGAAACAAAGACACTACACATTTTTGCAAGCCTTTTAAAATATAAAAAATAAATGCAATGTTAAATAATAAATTTGCTGAAAAGAATTGAAATGAAAGAGAGAACAAACCAAAAGTAATGAATAAATTAATTGAATAATGAAGTTACTTTTTTTTTTAATTCATTCTTCTCTCATGTCACATGTCCTACAGACATAAAATATGCCAAGAGAGATCTAGCACCATTGTTTACTTTAAGTTGAAGTATTTTAATCAACTGTTTTAAGAGTCATTCTAAAATCAGGTTAAGCTGTATTTCTTAATCTACTTCATATAGTATTTTTTATTATTAAAATACCATGAGCCACTAAGAGATATCAATATGTGTCCATCAGTGCTAGGAAATTTTTTAACAAAAAAAGGAATGAGTTCTAATTTTAAATGTAAAAAAAAAACCTTCAGTTCCAATTCATCTAAAAGTAATGATCAAGTTTTTTTTAATTAATCAACAAAAAAAAAAAAAAAAATTCTGTTATGGTTCTTTTCACTAAGATTAATGAAGTTCAATAAATGTTTTCTGATAAAGTTCTCAAATAATTAATCAAGAAAGAAACTTGGATGTAACTGTGAAAATCTGCTCAAGTTCACACAGAAAGGGCTTAGTTCCAAGTTAATTCTTTAGTGAAAAACATAAACACATCAATTAAAAATTTCTTAGTGTTTGGAAGAAATACATTCCTTTTCTGACAACTTTTTACTTATCATATTTCTTGTCCTGAATTTGGAACTTAAGATTCCTTTACTTTCTGACACTTTTCAAAATAATGGCATCTGTAATCATTTCACATAAAAATGATATATAGATTAAATTTTAAAGAACTTTGCAGCCATTTAGGCTTATGACAAAGATGACAGAATAAAAAGTATTATCTAGCCAGTATTTCAAAACCGTTGATGGGATAATTGATAATGAAAAAAGGGGAATGAAGAAGGAAACTGAAGGAACAAGCACTTCGTACAAACACAATCGACTGTACAAAAACAGCAAATGCTAGTTGTGTAAGAAGCAACAGTTATTCAAATGTAGCTGGAGCTTTAGACTTTCAAAAGACCATCATCTAAACTGAATAAACTGAAACAACAATCTATCAGTTTCAAAAAGCTGATTTACTTGGAACCACCTATTTTAGGAAATATCTCTCTTTATCCATGGGAAGGATTCAACAGCTTTTATGCAGCCACCATTCGTGACAGTGACATATTGACTGTAATAATAATAATAATAATATCAAACAATAGAAAGAAGAACAAATGAATAAAACATGTAAAAAGAATGTAATAAAGCGGAATTCTGTTTGCAATTTTGGTTAACAAAATGGAGTTTGAGTTCTGCATCACCTGAATGCAGACTAATATCAAAAAATAATAATAGGAAGAACAAGAATAAAATAAAAACAATAATCTGCTTACAATTTCTTAAACCAAGATTAACAGGTTTTAAGCTTCAATTACAAATGCATTTCTCAGAATTCATTCTTTAATTATTATTATTTTTTTAAATTTAACAAATTATAATTTATTTATTGATTAAGAATGATACTATTTATCTATAAACATATCCTATTTTTTTTCAATATTTACCTTTGTATATCTTCAACAGTATCTGGATCTCCTCCTCTAATAAAAAGTTTACCATTCATCATACTCTGCAATTAATAATGAGATTTAAAAATAAAAAAGTAAAGATAAAACTTCTTTGGTAATACACTGAATATTTCGTAATATTGTTTCAGCCCTACCAAAACCTCTTGTAGAACTATTCACAAAATAGCTACATTTCATACGGAAATGAAGTCAACTTAGTTAATAGATATCCACAATAAGCATATGTATGTCAAAGATTTCCATTTCAGTCCCCATCATCTCAGTTCTGCTTGAACAATGAAAATATGATTACAAAATTGCATTATAGTGTTTTGAGATTAAAACATTTGAACCATGTATAACAAGTCCTAATGTGATACTTGTTCTACAGTTTGACAGATAAGTCTGTGATGAAAGAGATTTCTCATAAAGTTCTTGCAAACTGTCGACATACACTATTTTACAAAGCAGAGCACGCAAAATTATACTGCAAGTAAATTACTTGCAATATAATGTTGCGCACCAAAAATTTTGACCAAAAATAAATGTTCCGATCTTTTGAACTTTGATAAATAGCACATTCATCACTAAACAGAACTCTTCATTGATCTTCTATTGTTGGGAAATACTGGAGATCTAGGTTGCCTGCTTCTTCGCACCATGTTAAATCCTCATCTGATAGCTCATTCACTGATCACAGGCAAAAAGGTTTCACTTTCAAATCCTTTCACATATGGTGTCTCGTGGTTGACCGGGGAATATTCAACTCACACACTTGCGAGTTGACTTCATGGGCGATCATGATGTGGATTCTTCCATAACAGCACATATTTCCAAACGTGTTGACGGTCTTCCCGTCCAATGTGGATCCTGACATAAAAGTCTTCCATTTCCATGCCAATGATGTTCTCTTGGAGGGTGGTGCCTTCTGAAATTGCAGCTGAAAATTGGTAACAATTTTTGAGTGTTTGTCCCGTATATAGTCGTTCGTGAATCCAAACTGCTTAAATCAGCCATACTTTCCATCACTGTTTGCTTCTTTTATTATTGCCATTATTCGATTGTCAATGTGCGAGTGTGCAATTATTTCATTGTTGCTTCCATTGCTTGCTGATTGACTTATTTCTAGAAACATTATCTAAACGACTTTTTCCATAGCATACATTTCTATCCAGAGGCATACAGACTTTTCGCCCACTCCGTACATATAGTGGCACACACAGGATTCAGGTTGGGGGGATGTTGTAAAGAGTAAAATTAAAAGATAATCTAAAGATAATCCATTCAGATGTAGGCCTATTTAAAAATAAATTGTTTCAAAGATCACTTACCAAAATAAAGGTTTTCTTGTTCTTTCTTTCATTTATTTTTGGGTTGGGGGGGCTTCCATAAAAACTTTTATCAAATAAAATAACAAACCACGACCTAAACCAATAATGAATTTCTAAAAAATAACAGCAAAATTATCTTTTGTAGAGATATAGAACAACCTAAAATTATTTAAATTTAACTCATCTCTCACAAATTTATATCAATATGTTTAGTTTTCATGCGTTCCTGAGTATTATGAGCACAATGAATGGCTTACTGATTATCACAATATACAATAAAAAGTAATTTTACATTTAGCCATTTCATCTTTAATAACAGTCCAAGAAACCACAACAGTTCTTTAATCTGTATTACTACAATCTTTTATTTCTCTGTCTGTCTGTCCGGCGCAATTATTATTTTCCTGTGACAAATAGAAGTAATTACTACAATGAAACGTGTGCGACAGGAATCGAACCTGCAACATTTTGATCTGAAGTCAGACGTCTTATTCATTAGGCTACGGGGACTACATTCAAATTATTGTTTCTTATCACTCCCTTTGTGTGTGTGGTGCCGAGCAATGCAGGAAAGCACTACTTCGTAATGTGACATTGGAAATGTACCTGACAGTACTGTCATTATCATTCAATCTTGAGTTAGAGTCTGTGAAAAATTTCACTTCTTTAGATTCTGTATTGGAAAGATCAATCTTCAAAGACTTTGTTTGAATACAGTGCTGCAAAATTTGCTTAAAAAGTCTTCAATGGGTAGGACCTGGATTTGATGCAAACTGAGATAATGCTGTTGCAGCAAAAGCAATGTCTGGTCTTGACCTTAATGCTAAAAACAGAAGCGATCCAAAAGTGAATGATACCGCAATTTTACTCATTTCCTTCTTCTGTCACATCTCCTGAGATTATCTTAAAAACAATTTATTGAAACATAAATTAGCACTTTTCCATTTGAGCTTTTTTCTGTTGTGGAGTAAAAAATGTAGAGATTCATCGAGAAGTGAGCATGTTAATTTTAGATGATCACCCATAATCATCTGACTGCTACTAATGATTAAAAAACTGTAGTCTTTTTTCTGTTTCTTCCTATAATATATGGAGTCTTCTTCACTGAGGCCTTCACAACATTAGAGCCTTGATTGGTAACTACTTCTTTTGGTCATTCACTATATGGGATTGAAGGGATTTTCAGTCCTTTTAAACTCAGCATATCAGTTAAAGACTGTTGTTCTAAAAGAGATAATGGAGTCACTGTAGAATTCAAAACTAATGGCAGTTTCTTTATTTTCTTTAAAGGGATAAACCCCTTTGAAAAAAATCAATGTGTGAAAATTCAAGCTCCATCACAGCTACAACAAAGAATGAACTTTATTTAAATGTATTGATTGACTGTCACCAATTACAAGGAAATAAAAACCATTTCATTCTGAAGCCCTCATTTAAATTAACTTTGATGTTTTAGATTTTGAGTATGCAGAAAGATTTTCAAGCTTTATCAATTTGTATTTGGGCTAATATTGCAAGATGAACTGATTACTCCAGAAGAGTTCCACTAGATACTTAAACAATTACTTCAGTGCCCAGCTACTTCTTTAGGCACGATTTTAATATTAAAATGTCTTGCTTCATTCAAAACAAGTCTCTCTTAACCATTTATCATTCTCTTAATAATAACATTTTTCTCTCCCACCCATCAAATAATAAGGATACACTTAATTAATTAACTAGCAAAAATCCCTTCTGAAAATGTGCATAATAAATATATATACACATTAAGATTGAAGGTATTTATAATTTTATTAATCCTACAGCATCATAGCCTTAGTCACTTTTAAAGTTTTGTTTTGATTTCAGAACTAAAGGCGCTTTTGGTGTTATGGCTTTTTCTAAATTTTTAAAAACAAAAAATTCTTATAAAATATGATTGTGCATTTGTACATGGATTTCTACTTGGGCATGCAAAATTTCATATTGCTAGCTACTATAGATTTTGAAAAAAACGGTCACAAAATGCGATCTAGTTGGGAATGGAGAGACTCGCTTTGCTCGTCTAATTACTGGCAATAAATATTGAAATTGATAAAAATTACTTGCCATTAATAAAGATAATATATCTTCAAAATTACAATCCTTTTATTTTACTATGAATATCTCCTAGCAAGGATGAGGATAAAAAAGGTAATCAATAAGAGAATGTTTTGTAAATAAGCCAGCAAATTAATATCTATAGTAAGATAAAGACCAAACACACAAAATTCCATAAATAAAATAAATCATGTTTCATTACATGTTTCAAGGCTTCCTGGCCTCATCCTCAGATATAAAACAGGAAATAAACCTTCATAAAACATACAAAGCAGTAACATTACAATCTATTATTTCAACAATAATAATGTTAAGCATGTATAATAGTCAACAATCACAATGTATAAAATAACCCAAATACTTATGTAATAAGTTACTATATACATTATTAATCAAAATATCTGTATTATACCATTTTGGCGTTTAATAATTAAATAATTTATAGAATTTTCTTAAATAATTATCATACTTTACAATCTATTATTACAATAATAATAATGTTATGTTACTGCTTTGTATGTTATCTGATGTTCCTTTTTATCGTTATTATTCTGTTCATGATTTGTATGTTTTATATCTGAGGATGAGGCCAGGAAGCCTTAAGGAAACATGTAATGGAACACGATTTATTTTATTTATGGAATTTTGTGTGTTTGGTCTTTATCTTATTTAGTTTCACACAAGATGAATGATAATATCTATAGTTTTATGATTAATTTGCTATTTCACTTTCTTTTCAATGACTACTCTTACAGTCACATTTAGACTAAATAAAAGATATGCCTGAAATTACCAATAATATTTGCTGCTTAATAAAAAAAATACTTACAGAATACAAAATGGCTGCCACATCTTTTCCCAACATGTTCATACACTTGGCTGTGTATTTCACTGTTCTGTCAAACCAATGCTCTAATAAACTGGAAGCTGATAGATTAACTTCGGATGCCTATTTACAGAATAGAATTTGAGAATGTAAAATAATTGACTAACATTTATTTAATGACTAACTCAGTATGAAGGTGAGGTGGGGCAACTATGTAAATGGCCTCAGTAAGAGTAAAAATGGGAATTCTGTTGCTTACATCTTTAAAGCATCTCCTACAACTACTACAATTTGTTTCCTCAATTTTCATTTGGTGGTAGTGCTGGAATTTTACAGGTTTTTTTTTTTTGTGGCATTTAGGTAGAACTTAAATATTCTCCTTCATGGTTCAAATACACAGTTCAATTGCAATCCATAAACGTCCAGCTTACTGTGATAGCAAATACAGATTTTTGGTAATTTGAAAGATGTTTAATAATTTTTTCACTTTTTAACCAGTCTAAATTTATTCTAGGAATTAAACAGCATGAATTTCCATTAAAATCAGGACATAGATAAATTGTATAATTACTGCCCTATTTTTATATATCAGTTTTAAAAATGCAAACAATTAGAAAATAGAAAAAAAAGTATTTGTATTTGGCATAATTACTATACTTTCCCTTATTTCCAGGGAAAAAGTAACAAATTAAGAAAAACAACTTACTATATTTAATCTGTAAAGTTTTTCAAATAAAATTTCTGCTTTCTGAGAAAGCAAGGTATCTTAGAAGAATAAAACAAAGGAGATATTAATTAACAGACAATTCTTACATAAGGGTCAAGTGCAGATAAGATTCTCTCACAATGATCCTGCAGTTCATGCTGAAACTTATAATGAGTTAAGGAAAGGAATAAAATGGCTGAAAGAAAACTGGAAACTTCCTTTAATTTTCTGAATGTAAACAAGTAAATCTTTAAGTAAACATTTATTATTCTTTCTTTTAACTTATATTAGAATCAAAGTGAAGAGAATTAAAACGAAATAATTTAAAAGAGAAATTGAAAATAAATAAAACGCACTTACTTACAAAAAATGTTGAGGAGAGAATTATAAACATGGTAATAAACTGCGAGTATTCCTTCATCAGAGACGGCACAAACATATAAGACATTGAAACAACATTTAAGACAACTCGAGGTGGGAAGGCATGGTGAAAGTGAGGGGAAGTGAGAGGACTAAGCAAGTTTAGCAGAAGTGACTAGGTGGGACAAACATCCCGACCCCTATCCACACACATTAAAGAACATCAACAGGACTTTAAAAACACAGACCCACACATTCATACACTGTTATGCACTTTAAAGAGACAGGACACACCCCAAACTTCTCAGCTGTTAAACCCCTTTCCCACCGTCTTCTAGCTGAATCATTCCATATAATCCAGCTTAAAGCTTACAGACACATCACCGGCGGGCAAAATGCCCGTCACTATTGCTAAACCTGCTTAATCCTCTCACTTCCCTCACTTTCACCATGCCTTCACACCTCGTGTCATCTTAAATGTTGTTTTAATGTCTTATATGTTTGTGCCGTCCCTGATGAAGGAATACGTCCAGTATTCCGAAACTGTCGGTTTATTACCATGTTTATAATTCTCTCCTCAACATTTTTGTAAGTGTGTTTTATTTATTTTCACTCTCTCTTTATTTCAATACACGCACATTAAGCCTCCTCATGATTATTTAAAAATTGACTTTTTCAACCATATATTGTAGAGGCTCATTTGATACCAAATCCCTCAAGTTAAGAATCTTATGCAAGCTTTCTGATTGCTTGGATCTCTTAAATCTGTTATTTTGCATACCAGATTTAAAAATAGAATAATTTTATTAATATTTAATAATATTGTAATACTATATTATATTCACTGCTTTATTATAAAGCAGACATTATGGTTTGGTAATTTTCTTTTCTAAGAATGTTTCCTAAATTTCTGAAAACAGTTATAATTTTGCTGAAATAATTTTGGATGTAGAGATAAAACAAACTTCGGCAATTGCCTTATTGTGCCAAAGAAAATGGGTCATCTGAAATTAAATGAGTCATTAGAATACTTTTTAAAACCTTTCAAATTTTCCTTCATTTTAAAATTTGCATTGCATCAAAACAAAATACCAATATTAATTAATCACTAAAATCATTTGCAACCGCAGTGGAAGCCTCATCCATGTACAATCAGCCTCATTTAAAAATGGTTATGGGCGATTCCGTGTTACGTGTGTGACATTTGGAAAACATTTTTTTCTAATTAATCAAGGAGTTTTCAATATATTTCTTATTTAAAAATCCAAACAAAAGTTCTTTAAAATAATATACACTTTACCATATTCTTTTATGCAGAAACCTATCAGTTTGATATAATAGTTATTTTTTAAATAGCTTTTTAAAAAACGTTACGTGTGAGACTCAGAAAAAAAGGAAATTTTGAGTAATGACATTAAATGATATATTTCTGTGAGTTTTATTGCCACACATTTGAATTAAAAAATATGGTAATAGTTTATTTACCGTATCATCTAAAATCACAGTTAAAATTTAAATTTAATAAATAATTGAATAAATAAAAATTAAAAATCTGCGTTACGTGTGTGACACCCTGATCGTTACGTGTGTGACCATGTGAATTCAAAGTAAAAGTTTGCTTTTAAAAATGCATGAGAGTAAAAACGTATTAAAATATTACATGATATTTAAACATTTATACAATAAGACAATCAATAATTATTTTTATTAATGTTTATTTAACATTTCAAATCAACTTTATTTAAATCAATTCTTATCTGAACAGAGTCACTTATAAAATTGAAACTTTCATAGTCAAAACAAAATTACATTTCTTCAAATTTAAACTGTCCCCTTGAACCAACTACAATAGGTGGAGAAAGTTTTTTTATGACATTTTCAATTGGATACAGGAGAACATCAGATTTTTTGGGCCATTTCCAATAACTTCCTGAAGGAATCATCACATTCACTTCTATATCTGTACCAAAAATATTAGAGATTTCCCCTGCATAAACATTTGTATCATAAGTAACTGCACACCAGTCACCAATATTAAAATGTGAAATGTTAAGTTTTTGATCTGTTGACTTGTAGCTTAAAATAGAGATACAATGTACTTCAATATCAGGAATCACATTTGAACAGTTTGTTTTCCATAATTGAATTTTTTTATTTTGCAAATTGCATTTCATCACATGCATTTGCTTAATACCAACTACGTCTTCAACATTAATCCATGGATTATCTGAACTTATAGCGGACTCAATATCTACTTGGCTCATATGGAGAACTGTAGTGTTTGTCATTAAGCTGGATGCAACATTAGCAAAGTCTAATGAGTTTTGTACATTTGTAGTTTCAGATTTGCTCATAACTTTCATTCGAACCAAGGATTTCACTCTTCCTCCCACTCCATCTACTACACCTTTGCCATGAGCTGTAGCAAAATATTTCAACTGAAAATTTTTTAGAAATTTTTCTGAAAGTACGTATATAAAGCAATCTTGACATATATTTATTTTTAAACTCAGACGATGGTCCATCACTATAAATAATTTCATTTACTGACAATTCATTATTTTTTATTATTATATCATATAATCACATTAAAAATGCATATACAGAATTCTTACCTTTATCTTTAGTATCGGAACAAATGAGAAAAGTAGTGCATTTGTTTTTGAAAAATAATGCTGCTGTAAGTAATTGAACATTTTCTCGTGACCATCAGTTTTGATAATCACATGATTAAAAGGATTTTAACGTGTGTTTTATTATACTTTATATTAGAAAACAACTATAACTCACACATAAATAATTCATTTAAAAAAGTTTAAATAAAACATGTTAAAAAATACGATACATTAAAAAGTTCCTAGGACAGGACAGTTTCGGGGAACATATTCCCAATCATCAGCAAGATCTAACTGTCCTGTCCTAGGAATTTTTTTTAATGTATCGTATTTTTTAGCATGTTTTATTTAAACTTTTTTAAATGAATTATTTATGTGTGAGTTATAGTTG
>JAFIDM010000004.1:68002286-68064418 GCA_023159025.1 Thereuonema tuberculata
TTATTTAAACTTTTTTAAATGAATTATTTATGTGTGAGTTATAGTTGATAATCACATGAATAAGCCATTGCAAAATCAATTTGAAGGACTCTTATTATTGTCAATCGATTTTTCTTGTTCAAATGAGTTTGACTGTATACGTTTTATTCTAACATGTTCTTGAAAAAGGGGCAAGTCATTTAGTATTAGTTCTTTTAATTGAGCATTACATCCATTTTGTGTAGTTTTCCTAATCTTACACCAAAATTATTATTCAATTTAAAGATTAAAAAGATTTTTAACCAATTGTATCAAGTTATTTTTTCATTATTTTGATTTTTTTTCCCTAAATGTTATTCATAATTATTTTATAAATAATTTTTTCTTTAATATTAAGTATTTTAAATTTGTTCCTAATCCTGTTTTGTTTTGTTTTACAAAATTTTTTCAAAATTTATTTCAAAATTTCAAGATTTATTTCAAAACTAGTTGACCCGTGCGAATAATTCGCACCAAAAAACCACTTTTGAGAAATAATAAACAAATCCAACAGCTGTCGAGCATATTATTTAAACCCATTGTCAATAGATGGCGCCTTCTCCATTTTTATAAAAAGGTTGACCCGTGCGAATAATTCGCATGGCATCTTGATCAGTCGCCGAATGGTAATGTGGAAATAAATACATGAACAGATTCAATAGATGGCACCTTCTACATTTTTATAAAGGTTTTTAAAATAAAGTTTTTTAACGAAAACAATAATTTAAACAGTTTGTTTATTTTTCGTCATTAGCGGTGAACGTAATCTTCAAAATATCTCAATCATTGATTTTGATAAAGTATTAAGTGAGATAAAAAAAAAAACAAACACCTTTGAGAAATAATATATGAGAAGTTGACAAATTGTTATGTTTTTTATTGTAATAAGTCGTTTATTTTCATTAAAACATAAATCTTTGTTTGTTTTTTAATCTGTTCTTATTAAATAAACGATGAAATATATTTTTAAAGTGCATTTTTATTCCAAAAAGGATGTATTAGAAGTTACGACGCTACAGCATTATTTGAAATTTTCTTTCGCTTTCGAAAAATAAGTCGCTTCTGTTAAAGCATGTCTACATTTTTATAAAAAAGTTTCTAAAATAAAGTTTTTTAACGAAAACATTAATTTTAAACAATTTGTTTATTTTTCGTCATTAGCGGGGAACGTAATCTTCAAAATGATGTCTCAATCATTGATGTTGATGAAGTCTTAAGGGAAATATGCCGTACCGACAACAAAACACCTTTGAGAAATAATATATAAGGATAAGAAAATTATCGGCAATAAATGTTTGTTTTACCTTTGCTTGTCATGCAGATCAATGTTATTAAGGTTAGGAGAAGTATAACGTAACGTTGCAAACGCTGTAAAGTAATGAAAAATTAAGTAATAAAAAAATAAATAAATAATACAAAACAATAGATAAATAATAATATATGGTGCTTACTTGCGAGGAGCAACGTTGATTTAAGTGAACGTAACCTTCAAAATGACGTCTCAATCATGAGCGCACCGACCAAAAAAAAAAAACCACACCTTTGAGAAATAATAAGCAACTCCAAAAGCTGTTAAACATAGTGTGCCTTCTACAACTAAAGGTTTTTAAAAAAGGTTTTTAAAATAACATTTTTTAACGAAAACATTAATTTGAAACAATTTGTTTATTTTTTGTCATTAGCGGTGGACATAATCTTCAAAATTATATGTCAATCATTGATTTGATGAAGTATTAAGGGAAATAAAAAAAAAACACCTTTGATAAATAATATATGAGAAGTTGACAAATTTATAGATTTCTTATTGTAATAATTCCTTTAATTTTCTTAAAATGTAAATCTTTGTTTGTATTTTTATCTGTTCTTATTAAATAAACGATAATATATCATTTTAAAGAGCATTTTTATTTTAAAAAAGAATATATTTGAAGGTTACGACGCTAGAAGGTTTCGTTTTCGTAAAGAAGTCGCTTCTGTTAAAGCGTGTCTACATTTTTATAAAAAGTTTTTTAAAATACAGTTTTTTTAAATAAACGTTAATTTTAAACAATTTGTTCATTTTTCGTCATTAGCGGGGAACGTAATCTTCAAAATGATGTCTCAATCATTGAATTTGATGAAGTATTAACGGAAATACGGCGTTCCGACAGAAAAACAGCTTTGAGAAATAATATATAAGGATCTGTCACACACGTAACAAAATGTTACGTGTGTGACATATTTTGAAAGTTATACAATTTCTTCACTTTTTAATAGATTTTTATATAACTTTACAAAAGTCATCTTAATATTTAGTTAAAAGAGAAAAATAAGTTTTGTGTTAAAATTTTGACTAAATTAGAAGTTATAAAAACTTTTAGATTCAAATGTTACGTGTGTGACAATAGTTTTATCATGTGTCTTCAAAAGTTTTCTAAACTATTAATTTTTTTACAAAATATTCACTTCTAACTCTATTCACAGTCTTGAGTATTTCATAAATTGATTTCTATCATTTAAAATAAATAAAGTATGCAAAATATTTTTTAAATTCAGAAATCATCAGTGTATTTTAATTTCATCATTCTGCAATTTTTTATGTACTTATATATTAAAAGGTATTTTTTGTAATGAAATTTTATTTTAATAACAAAAATTTTTGCATCATGAGAAAGAGCACAGTTTTTCCTACAAATAAAATTCATTAACATCTTTCTATGTTGAAAAAAAATTTTTTGCTCTCTGCACAGAATGGCCCTTATACACAAAAATATATATATATATATATATTCAGGAAATTTAATTGTAAAAAGATTTTATAATTATTGCTTGAAATTGAAGAAATTAAAGTTTTGTTAAGTGGGAAAACCTATGGCAAAAATGGTTTACAAGACAGCATATGTAGATAGATTGTGGCAAGGCATTATTAAACACCTGAGAGACAACTGTTTCATGCAAAGAATAATTGGAATTTGATTCAATACTCCTGAAACATTCAGTAGGGTGTTATTGTAAGTAAAATGTAATATTTTTACATGGTTTGATCACTTTCAATTTTAATTAAGGGATACAATCTATTTGAATGAATTGAATATTCTTATCTAATTAATTATTTTTGACTGTAAGATGTTTTGTTTCAAAAATTACAAAATTCCATGTATACCAGTTCTACTATGAAAAAGGATATAATTCCAAATGAATAAATGATGATGTAATGAAACAAAAAACAAATTGTTGATTAAGTGATGAAATGACTTCAATATCATCTGAAGTATTTAAGGCAACAGGTGTGGGCTTCTGCAAAATTGCATAGAAACATTCAGCTTCATTCTGCCCATCTTCATCCAAACTAACAATTAAAAAAAATATATTAGTAATTATTTAGTTATTTAAGAAAATGACATTATGATATTAAAGTGTTTTAGAAGAAACAAAGAAAAATCTCATCGTTTAAAATTCAATCAACACCATAATCCATATCCGACAATAAATAATTCATTTGAAGTATTTGATGATGGATAGGAATTTTACTTGTACAGTGATTGTCTACAATTTCGCAGCAGTCAGATTTTAAAATGCTGCGACTGGTGAGTAAGTGGAGTAACAGTGGAAACTGAAATAATTTTCTCTTCTGGCAGAAGTTAGAAATTAATACTTAAAACTTTTCTAGGAAAAACTACATCAAAACTTTCTAGCAAGAATCTTACCAGATAACCTCCACAAAAGGACAAAATAAAATAAGGATTGAATCTCAGCTGAAGAATGTAATGTGATCACTATATCTTGCTCATAAAACTTATGAAAGCTGAATGGATAAAAAGTTCCCCAGAAGGTCTCATTACAAAATGGCATCTATCTCTTAAAGCAAATTCTCAAATAACAAGAGTTAAGAATATGATTTTTAAAGCTACAACTGTAATTTAAATTCATTTTTTTTTTAAAGTTAATATATTTTATTGGCCAACAGTGATGGAGTTTATACTATATTGGGAACAAGTTATGAAAAGAAGCGAAACACTCAAAACAGAGATAGAAAGACAAACACTCAAACCAACTCCATGTTTATCAGCAAGTCACTGCCTTCAATGAACAGGTATGTCTGAATATCCTCTTTGAAATCTCACAAAGAAATATCCTGAGGTCAACGCAGTTAATTTTAAGGGATAGTCTGCAGTAATGTACCTCATTATTACCTTAATACTGGACTAACTAATGACCAGTTTTGGGCAAAAACAAAAACTGTTTGTGCATCCATCTGTCATGTGTGAGAGCAATTTTATCTGTATGAAAGCATATTTATATTGCACAATATATAATATAAAATTTTAAATAAAGAGAAATTGTAAATAAAACACACTTACTTGTAAACAGGAAAAAAAGGAATAAAAAAAGATGGTACTTAACCGACAATGTCGGAATACTGAGCGTATTCCATCATCAGGGACAGCCCAAACATATAGAACTTTACAAAATGCTTAGAACAACACGATGTGGGTATGCATAGTGGGAGTGAGGGAAGTGAAGGGATTAGGGAGGATGGAGATTGGGGAGTTTCTGGTGTTGATAATGGATCTGGTTTTTAGGGTATTGTTTTGTTTGGGTCAACACCAGAAACTCCAACATTTCCAACACCCTCTTCACCATTCTTCAAACCTATACCAAATAAAATCAATCAAAATACAAAACTGAAGGCTTTTATTCCCTTGATGCAACATCCCTATTCACATCCCTCACCTACAACATTATCAAACAAGCACTCTAGGATTTTCTGGATGAAGAAACACTCTTTTGCCAATTTGTCATGACCATAAAACAGATTGACTTCCTTATCTATACCATATATAACAGGCAATATTTCTCCCACAACAATAATATTTACCTCCAAACACAGTCTATTCATGGGACTCACTATATCAGGACCCATTGCAGACCTCATATTACATTACATTGAAAAACAAATGTTCTCCATTCACCGCCCACACATTAAATTACTAGGTTGGGCCAAAAGTTCTGACTCAGCTGCGAATTAGTTTTAATGCGCAGCTGAGTCAGAACTTTTGGCCCAACCTATTATATGGCAGGTATGTCGATGAAATCATCTTCCTTACAACACAAGAACATATCACACAGATACAAGACTCCATAGATTACCACCTCCAATTTGTGTTTGTTGGAAGGAGCTTCAAATTCAAACTATCTCGACGTTTCAATTACATACAACAACAACAACTCCATAAATACCACTGTTTACAGAGATATACATTATCCTGCTCAAACAGATATATATATTATGACTCCCACACATACAAAATCAACACAGTAGACTTTTTAATACAAAGAGCACTCAGAACATGCTCCACTAAACATGCCTTACATAATGAACTAAACACCATTTACAGAATACTTAATCTCCATAACGACCCCTCCCACCTCTTTCACAAATGCCTCAAAATCTTAAAACACAAACTACAAGCAGTTCAAAACACAACCCCTAAACCCCCTGTAAAATACATCCCCTTCCCCTACTATCCACCTCTTGAAAGCTTCATTAAAAAATTCCTCAACCTATACCAATATGCCCCTGCCTTCAAATCACCCAACATAAACATCACACACACCAAGCAACAAAATATTACTTCCAAATACTATATATTGAATACCATGTAGGAACCAGTGCCCCTCTGGCTACGTAGGACAAACATCCCGACCTTTCTCAACATGCATTAAAGAGCATAAACAAGCCTTCACTAACACAGACATTTATATAGTAACACACTACAATGAGACAGGACACACATACACACACACCATCTTTTCTGCTGCCAAACCCTTTTCCCATCACAATAAGCTATTCCACCGACTCCTAGATCAATCTTTCTACATAATCCAGCTGAAGGCATACAACCCTATCACCGGCAGGCAAAATGTCCGTCACTATTGCTAAACATCCCTAATCCCTTCACTTCTCTCACTCCCACCTCGTGTCAACCTAAGCGTTTTGTAATGTCCTATATGTTTGTGCTGTCCCTGATGAAGGAATACGCTCAGTATTCCTTTTCAGTTATTGTATTTAATAAATTAAGTATTTTGCTAAGTACATCACATCACTATTTCTTTAACTTTAGCATTTTTTTTTAATCCCCTTCCAGTGCATAAGAGCAGCTCAAATAAATGATAAAAATTTTAAGGGAGGTTTCAATCTGTCAAACCTAACCATTCACTTGCAAGTACGGATAAAATGAGCCTGTCCACTCATTGTCTGTCAAACTGTCTACTAGTTACTGCATTAAAATTATGAGTCTCCAACTTAGACGATACCCATATCGTCCTGTTAGGTAGGAGACTACATTTTTGTCTTTACATGTGTGAAGCCAAGACGATCTCTGAATGCATTCCAAAATAATCTAAAGACTAAAGGGGAGGTCCACAGAAAATAAAAGCCTAAAATAATTGGTTAAAGATGATAGAAGACAGTAAGAATTAACCAAACACAAGACAGGTCAAATAGTAATGAGCGCAAAAAGAAGGAGGGTCAAGTTTCCATGGGAAAAATACAGTTGTGCAGTAAAGAAAAAGAAAGGTTGCCATGATAACTGGGCAAAAACAAGTAGAAACAAGAGAAAAATAGACTGAAAATAATTAAACAAGAAAAAAAAAAAACTTTTCCAAGTTAAAATAATAAACAAGGAAGAGAATAAAATAAATGAGTTAAAAATAGAGGTAAATAAAACAAAACAAAAACGGCAAGGCAAAATGTCCGTTACATCCTCCCCTGCAAGGAGGGAGGCCAACGACTTATCAACCTCATCACCCTATATGAAAAACAAGTATACACACTTAGGGAACACTTCCACCAGAGAACTCCACTCGTGTTCACTCCCCTTAGCCATTGTCAAGGCTGGCACATACCTTATCCCTTTGGACCTCAAAAATCCCGGCCCGACACCCATATTCAGAAGTTGCGTGAATTATGGACTTGTAAGGAATTCCATGACAAAGATTGCCAGTCTCATGGAAGCGTTGAACAGATGGCTGACACGTGGTGAACTGTTCGGGAAGACAAAAGGGTTCATGATCATGATACAGGACCAAGTCGTACCCACAATGCAACTGCAAGAAATACATTCTACAAGTACATACCATAAAGCTTGTTAAGTCAACTACACATAATCTGTACTGGGACTCCCCAACCACATGGACAAAACCATACACCACAACAGACATGCAGAGAAGACTAGTAAATGCAGAGAAGACAAGTTGGCATACGAGCTTCAGAAGCAGTGGATGTAGGACTGAGTACATGTTGTACCCATTGTTCTGTGCGCCACTGGTCTGATGCCTCACACACTGCACAATAGCACTCTAGGACTTGTCAGAAACACAACTCCAGATGGCTGTGATACTTAACACAATACGCATAGTTAGGAAATTTATGGACACAACCACACATCCCTAACCATTCTCGCACACTTTTTTACACTTGGCAACATCTGCTTTACTCCTTGACCCGTCATGTTGCCTTAGTTGGCAAACCCAAGTTTAGGAACATACTAATAATAATAATAAGTATTATTTTCTAAACGATAATCTTATTCAAACATGATATACAAGGAAAATTCTTCTTAAAATTACTTTCTTTATTTACAATTTCTATTGAAGAAAACAAAATATTGTGAATAAAGAAAGGAATTTTAAGAAGAATTTTCGTTGTATATCATTAATAAGTATTATTATTAGACCCTTGAAAGATCAAAATTATTATCTTTACAGAAAGGTGTTTTACCTGCTTATGTTTCAGCACTTTTAAATAATTTATAATTTAATAGACTAGAGAAAATTACTTTTGAATTTCTTTGTCTACAAGCAGACCAATCTCCCCACAAAAGTTATTTCATAAATTATTTATCCAGATTAAAATTATCCAATATTGGAAAGTGATAATAATCTTGTAATCATCACTAAGAAGGCCATCACGCTGTTGAAAAAAAAAATTAAAGTTCTTACCAAAAATCCATTCCTGATACGCTACCTCCTGTCCTGAACAACTGATTAGATAGCTTTTTGGATATGAATATTCGAAGCAGAACTTCACAATGAACTGGAAGATTACTTGCAAGGAGTGACAGTCTGGGGGAAAAAAATATTTGGTCTCTTATTATAAAACTGATATTTAAATTGTAAAACATAGTTTAAAAGCTGTTATTCTTAACTCTTCTAGAGTTCCCATCCTAAAAATATAATTGAGAGTTCAAAGCCCTGGGCTAGGTTTGCAGTTTTCATAATGCATAAAACTGGATTGATCTTTAGTCAGAAAATTAAAAACAACAAAAACTTATGAAAATTGCATTATATGCCACATTTTGATCAGTAAACAATTGCTTAAAATTTAGATATATGGAAGGAGTGTGTATGTCAAATGTCATGTAATACTTTTGTAACATTTAATGTTATGTATGTAAAGTGTTTTAAAATTTTTATACCAAATTACTTAATACTAGCCAATTAATATTTAAAAACTGATTTTTAATCCTTTTTATTTTCACTACACATAACTTCACAGCAGATGAACCTAGATGAATTTATGGATTACTTTAAGCATTTCCAGTTTATTTTAGAAGTTTATAAAACCAAAACTGCCAAATGGAAAATAATACGAATTACAGCATTTACTCCCATAATTCCTCCACCCTATATTTGGAGAACTGAAATTTTGGATTTTTAATTTTTTATTTTTAACATAATCACACTCCCCATTAACATGTTTCAGAAAGTTGCTATGCTTAGAAGCAAATGTAAACTATTTTATTTTGTTACTTTCAACAACTTCAAGTCTAACAGGAGATCCATTTTCAAATTCTCGTGACATAAACAATAGTCTTTAAGAATCGTCTAAGATGCTACTCTGGGCACTGTTAATACATTTTGACTTCTGAATTCTGAAATCAATGCTTTTGTAAGGAATCTTTGTTGGAAACGAGGCAGGGGGTGGTGAGGAAAGAGAATAACAGTTATTCTAAAGTGTCAGATTAAGAGGGCTTGTGTCTGAAAGAACAAAACCGAGTAAAGATTTTCCAAATGATCAGGGTTATTGCAATTTATTACAGGAAGAAAATTAATTAATTTTTTAAAACTTAAATTACATTCGATGGCTATTTTTATAATTGTGGCACTCCCCTTTGACTGTTTTATCATGATGTGTAACACAACCTAAACCCTTGACATTAACAGGCTACTACTCATATAAGCTCTGTGCAAGCTTACATGTGGATTTTAGTGTTTGTAAAGTGATTAAAAGCACTGTTGTGGTTGTTTTCATATCATTAAAGTCCCCTTGTAAGTATTTGAGATTTTGGTCTTCAATCAAAACCTTAAGATTCAAAGAGCCTACACAGTGGTGTTATGAGCAGAAGTAAGGTATATGAATGAGATAAATGGTTTTCCAATCTCTGTAGTACAATGTGAGACCAGGTATGCAGATCTCCAGCTAAGGCAGTGTGTGTATGAGAATCAATCCAGCAAAATCTGCACTAGACTTGAATATAGCTGGCAGATGGACATGACATCTTGTGTTCATCGTACTATGCGATCATCAAACAAAAACTGCAAATGTGACACATCTGTCCAAAATTTGTGCCTTATTCCCTCAAGGACGACCAGATGACGTATATAATCCTCCATTATGTACGTCATCTGGTCGTCCTTGAGGGAATAAGGCACAAATCTCTTTGGTGGAGATCTGATTACCAGACATATAATGGACTGATCTGACTGAACCAAATTGTTATGAGCAATGAAACCTGGTACTTTCAATATGATCCTCATACGAAACAAGATGTGGATGTTTCCTGGTAAGAACCGATCAACAAAGTATGCTGTGAGTGAAGCAAAGGCAAGGCTTTCTTTGACTGTTGTGGTGTGATCCATCATGAGTACATATCAGATACATGTCCATTCTGAAATGTCTACGTGATGCCATCAGATGTAAGAGACCACATCTTTTCCATAACAATTATTGGATTGTACAACACGACAATGCACCTGATCATTGACCATTTGAGGTTGCATCATACTTCACCCAAATGGGAACCAATGTTTTTACCCACCATGTATACTTTCCAGATTTAGCCCCATGTGACTACCATCTGTTTCCCAAAGCAGCTCTTAAGGTTCCCATAAAACAATTTCGTAATTGATATCGCTGATACTAGATGATGCTACAAGCAATGACGTCACATCCTTGTATCCCCCCCCCCTCATTTCTTAAGAGTATCCTCCCTTAATTAGATTACAACAACGATCCTGTTGTAATCTCTTAACAACTCTGCTCACCCCTTGCGCAACCTTAACCTTTTTGGTTAAGTGCCTTTGATCTCAAGACAACACAACAAATACCAAAATAAAGAAACATACTCACTTATTTTAGCATTTGTTTCATATTTATTATTATTAACTTATAGATTGTTTTTAAATATTTATCTGTAATAATTACATAATTGCCAGTTTCATGAAATTTTTGTTTCCTCGTTTCTTAGAATACTTATAATTTGTAAGATTTTAAATTAATTAATTACCAGCTTATTTAACAGGGCATCTACTTGAAAAAAAAAATAGCAAAAAATCTCTTTATAAAGAATTAGATTTTTGAAAACGTTGTTTAATCAAAAGTCAGAGATTCTCTCTCTTTTTTTTTTCCATGTCCCAGACTGAAATTTTAATAATATGTAAACTATAATTCTGAATTAAAATTATAATTCAATTAAAAAGTAAACACAGAAACCAAAACAAACCTGCAAATTTGTTGTAAATTTGCAGATTTTTTTCAGTTTCTGCGTTTTTATATCAATCTTTTATTGATTTCTTGATAATTTAAATTCCTGTACATTAGGAATTAAATTAGCATTATGTTAAATCACAAGACGAAATAATAGTTTAATGCTACCACTTCTTAAAAAATAAGTTTGGTATATTACCAATTTTTTCAGACATTTGGAGACAGAGAAATTAACATCCTCTTCCCTCCTTACAAAAAATTGAACTAAATCAATTACTTTTGAGTTCTTATAATTTGTGACTGCTCTATTATGAATACTACTCTTGTTTAATTTTTATAGTTAGTGGAAAAGAATATGAGAACTCTCAAAGTCAAATGTCTGGAAATTGGGAGTAAGTTGTCTGAGAATAGATTTGAAAATAGAGTTCTCTAAATGGGGATCATATTAGATATTTATATGATAGTGTGAATTATAGAGTTAATAAATATTAATAATTTAATTACAGATTTTATCAAAACTTATAAATTAAGATCAGAATTCTATAGGAGGCCTATAACTTGATAATCACACAAGCTAGAAACGAGCTTTCAATGGCTACGAGCTAGTCTTGGCAAGATCTTTTTAATGACGTATAGATCATGTCTGTAGCATATGTCATTCCTGAGATATTAATTTCTCACTATGGACAAACAGACAGATGAAGCGTGGATATAAGGCTTCTCCTGATATGAGCTACACTCTGTATAGAACTCTAAAAGTCATATGATTACACTGATTCAGAGATAACATGCAACGGTAGAGTACACTGAATTAGATATGTTTATAAAGTATAAATAAAGTAGTGCAATATAATTTCGGATATGATTAAGTTGTGTGGACAATCAGTTCAGGAAATGAGGTTTGTTTCCAGTTTGCTCCATTTGTCATCTGACGAAGGGGTCCAAATTTGGATCCCGCAGCATGTAATGGAGGATTTTTGTAAATATGTGTTAGGTCCCAATTGTAAATATTAAACACCACACGAATGTAATGGAAAATTTAAGGACGGTAAAAAGAACCAATACCGAAGTTTTTTTCGAATTAACCTATAGAGCAAAGGTAACAGATAAGAGGTTTTTTAAACTTACATATTAGACTGGCAGCAGCTAAGGCAGCGAAGGTTTTTAATTAGGTTTGTCTAAAACATGACCTCACCCCAGCAGGGTGCAAAATTAAAACAAGCACAAAAAATCCAAGAATCATTCAACTACTTGATAAAGTGGAATGGCTTATCTCAAGGGAATGGATTCACCAATCCAAAATGAGGCAGCAACGGCTAATCCAAACGATAAAAAGGGAAGGAGAGAGCATCAGAAGCAACGTGAGTCAAGTCTTCTACTTATTAATTATACAAGAAGCAGCCAATGAAGCCATGAAAGCATACGATAGCATATTGAAGAGACGTTGTGTAAAATTAGCAATGAAAGGATAAGTAATAAAAATGTAACACCCAGATTCATTAATGAAAGCTCAATGATATTTTCGGAGGTACAGAAGAATTTATTGATGAGATGGCTTAATTTAAATGTAGGGAAGGAGAAACTTGATATATATAAAAGTGCTACACAAAATGAGGCCCAGGTGAGATATATAGATAACCAGGAAAATAGAAGAAATACATGCAAAAATGTGGGTGAATTACTAAATAAAATAAGACATTTAAGAATTTCCAGAACAGTTTTAAAACCCATAGAGGAACGTGAATTAAAAGAACTGAAGAAGGTTGCTGAGCAGGTTGTTTTAGCTAATGTGGATAAGGGAAGAGCCATAGTTTCTCTCAATAAAGAAACATACCACGACATGTGTACACATTTTTTAAGTAATACTGAAGGAATTCAAGGAAAATACGGTAAGCGAAATTGAATTAAGAATGAATAAGAAAATTCACAGCATTTTTAAAGAAGGTATCATAAATAAAGATGAAATGGACCAAATGCTCAAAGCGAATGGAAAGCTTCCCAAGATACACACAGAAAAACAAGGGAATTTATTTAAGGTCGGATCCATTGCTGCCTGCAGGAATAAAGCTATTGGTGAGCAATTTAAAAAAAATAAATTATCGTGTCAATTTGTACAAGTCTTTATCCATGCCACAGTATATTCTTAAGAACAACAACAAAGTGAAAAGGAAGCGAAGGAAAGATATAGATAGAACAAGAACAACAAAGCTAATCAGACACCTATTTGACTTGCAATGGTTCACTTTTAATGGGAAGGTCTATGAACAAAACATAGGTTTATTCATGGTCATAGCTGAATGTACTATGAAATTTATAGAAGAGCAAATTTGGAAGTTACAATTTATACAAAGGAATGTTAGTTACAAATGTCGTTATGTAGATGATATTTTCCTTATCATTGATGATCAAGAAATAGAGCAGGTTCTAACTACTTTCAACTCAGTAAATCAAAATTTCACAATAGAAAAGGAAGTTGATAAAAAGTTACTGTACTTGGATATATACATCATGAGATCTCAAAATGGATTTAATACTACAGTATAGAAAAGCTGTGAATGCAGATGTCGCTGTAAACTTTAAATCAGCTGCTCCAAGCTCCTATAAAATTAATACCATAAACATGGCAGTCACTAGGGTGATAAAGGTGTGCTCCAATAAAAAGCTATTGATTGAAGAAATTAATAGGATAAAAAATATTTTTGCTCAAAATATTTATCCTTTAGGGTTCATGGAAAGGACTATATCAAGTACAGAAAGGAAGAAAAAAGGAAAATTATCAGTGGAAGAGAGTAAGGCAACGAAAAAAGAAGAGAAAGAACTTTTAAATATAGGCTATCAGTATTCTGTACGATGAAAGACTATAAACCAGATTAAAACCAGTTCTAGCGAACCTTGAAATAAAGGTGGCCAATAAAGTAACAAGTATTATAAGACGTATATTGAATAGCAAAATGAAAATAGAAGACAATGTAAAAAATATATTGGAAAAAACAGTGGTGGTATATGGCATTAAATGTTTCTAAATGTTATGTTTTCCACAAGCCCTGTAAGTGTGGCTGGAATACAGGTTAAACAGTAACAAAATTTCCATATTCTTCTTTCAATTCCTTCCTTTTCATATTACTATTTTAAACAAAAACTCCACACAGTCCATATTTAGTTTTTAAAATTTACATAGTATTTTAAATAAACAATTTTAAATACTAAAATATGGTGTGTGTGGAGTTTTTGTTTAAGCAGTAACAAATATTAATATAAGCTTAACTGAAGGATAACAAAACTAATGAACTTTTTAACAAACTTTGAGCCTTGTAACTTTTTTTTTATATTTATAATTTATTTATAGACAGTTTTAGATGTGTTTTTTTTTTTTTTTTTTTATGTATATATTAGATTCAATGTGATATAGGAAAATTATCTCTTTACTTTAGTTATAATTCAGACTTGACCGCTTTTTAGTCTTTAAATTTTACATAATTTATTAGAAAGCTTTCAATAATTCTTCACTTTTCTTTTAAGAAGTTATATTTTTTTTTAATTTTTAAGCATAAAAAAATACATTTTAAAGTATTATATAAATTTTGATTAGTAAATGAATCAAAACAGTGCTTACCTAAATTCTTCAGTTTCATTGAACTGTTCAGTAGAAGTTGACTTGGAAGCTAAATTTTCATTTCTTGGGAAAAAACAAAAACAAACAATAAATTATTAATATGATAATATTTAATTATATTTAGAACTATATATCTAGTTTCTTAAATTAGTTATTAGACAGCTTCAAGCATTATATATATATATGAAAAAGTACTTGTGACCATGTTTCTACACATTTACATCTTGACTGAAGCCTGATTTTCAAATTATGCACGCGATAGTATCTGAGTAATTCAGCATTATTACAGTCTCTCAATTCTGTTAAGTTGCATCAACTTTAGGAATAAAAACCTACAGCAGCAATTGGACGAGAAAGTTTCAATCAAAGATCAAAGAAGAAAAATAGATAGGCAGTGATTTAATACAGTAAACACTATTCCTTGTAAGGTGAGGCAGTTGATCCTTCAGTCTTACAAATGTTTCAGAATCCACAGGATAAATTGACTAACAAAGAAAAGACTGATGAATAAAGGAGTAACAGCCTGGTACGATATGGTCTTAAGAATCATTTTCTAGTCTTGAATCTATCAATACAACTTACAGTCCATATTAATATAAATATGGTCCTGAAAAACATTTCATAATCTAAGTTTTGAAAATTTGATGTGGAGAGAGTGAAATATAGATATGAATACCCATTACAAACAAAATTTAGCTGTCTTTATTTATGTAAACATTAATAAGATATGGATAAATGATGAGAATTAATCAGCTATCCTGACCAGAGCAGTATTTTCAGTGTTTTTTTTTTTTTTGTCTCTTGAAAGAAAGATCTTCAAAAGGTAGCTTTCTTCATTTCTTTGAACTGAATTTTAATGGCAGTTATTTTGAAACCTGTAATCTTTTTAAAAAGGCAACTCTTTCTGAAACTTGACATGCTGATAAGTTGAAGCAAAGATCTGTTGCCTTACAAATAGGCAGATTGATGGTTTCTGATTTTTTTGCACAGGCAATTAAAAAAAGAACTGTTTAAATGAAACAAGGCATCAACATTATGCAATCTTTATTGTGTTGATCTAAAGACTATTTCAGCACTTGAGGAAAGTCAATTTGAGAAAGGCAGGGAGGCAAGAAAAGATCAACAATACATATCTAAAGAGGAGAGAGAGCAGGATCAAGATAAATCAGTGATGGACATGGCAGAAGCAAAAAACATTTGGCAGATGATGGTTAGGAAGAAAAATCATCCTATTCCAAAACAGCTTCAACTGGTTGCGACAAATGCTTCTGTGAATAACAACAATAGTCTTATAGGCCTAATAAGAAATATTAGCCTATGATGGTGCCCGTATTAGAAATAAGAATGAAAACTGTGAAGAGATTCTGAAACCAGCTAATAAATGCTATATGTCGAATAGATTCTTACAACCAAGGAGCTTTGTTGATTGATTGTCACTGGCAGGAATGTGATATATAAAGATATATATAAGTCAGTCACTTACATAGATATAAGTGTGGATATCATAAACACCATAGTGAAGAAATAGCAAATGGAAAATCAAAAGCAGACCGAGTACTAAAATGGTATAAAATCCAAAAATAAACAGGATTTTCAATTTGGCTTTAAAATTTGATGTTCTAAATAAATTTTAAATAATTCAAGCTCTTCACTGGAATTATAACAAAAGTAAGTGCCCTTCCATCAATTTAATTAGTGTAAATCTTTTCCCTAAAAAAAAAAAAAAATGAATTGCCACAATTCATTTGGAACAAGGATCAGTCACTGATTGATAAAATGATAATTCAAAATTTCAAGCAAAAAAAAAAAAAAAAAAATCTAGTTTGGCTGACTTGATTGAAAAAGTTTTTGATTCTCTGACATACTCAATGACTGAAAATATGGAGGGCCGATTCACGTTTATTCGGTCGATTTCAAGGGTGCGCGCTATCTCGCATGTGCACGTGATGAAGCATTGTTGCGTTCGAATCAGAGGTTGTAAGCCTACAGTTGATTATCTGGTAGCTTGAATTGTGTTGCATTCTAAATATGCCGCCAAAAATCCCTAATTGGTGGGAGGGGTACATAGTTGCCCTTTCCGATGCTAAATATGCTGCTTCAAAAATTGTGGACTTGTGCAAACACCAAAATTTTCATGTTTGCAAGTCCACCGTCAACAGGATAATAGCAGAAAGCTGTATGAAGCCCATCAACCAAGAGCAGGGTAAGCCACAGGCCCGAAAACAACACTCATGACCGGCAGCAACTCCTAACGTTATTAAGAAAGTGAAGGCTATGATTGAAATCGAGATTTTTTTAACTGCGCTGAATATTGAATTTAAAAATGAATTTGCCGACGCACTTAGTCAATAAAAAGTTAAAAGTTTAAAATTACATGTTGAAATGGTCGACTAGTTTCGGTTCAAATTGTAGAACCTTTGTCAAGTCAAGTGAAGGCTATGATTGTCAGCGAGAACCCTAGCATCCAAAGGACTGTTGCCCAGGCTGTAGGAGTTTCTCAGCCAACGTTTGCATGGATAATTAGGCATGATCTGCAATTAGAAAAGCATCATAAAGCTCGCATTCACGGCCTACTTCCTCAACACGTTGCTGAAAGGAAGATCAACAGCCGAAAGCTTTACCGAGAGAAAAATGGATCTACCTTAGTGATATCAAGAAGCCAAGGGCAATATTTTATCGCCCTTTTGATGCCAAAGGACGACCGAGTGGTACTGCGAATGTAAAGAAAACTTTCAAGAGGATTCGTGATTGTTGCAGTTAAAGCTACAGAGGAAAGCTGCCGCTGAGGAAGGTACCTGCAAAGGTCAAGATTAATGCTGCCTTTTAGTAAGAGCATGTCCTGGAACCCTTGTATCGCAACGATATTCAAACATTGTATGGCAGCGACAAAAGGAAAGTCTGGATTCATCAGGACAAGGCTTCGAGCTATACAGCTAGAGCGACCCAGCTGTACATGGCCAATATGGTGACTGAAACCGTAATACGAGCAGGCCCATACAGTATGATTCCTATAAATCCCCTGATGTATCTCCAATGGACTTCTGGGGGGTTTGGATTACTTAACAGGCTCTAGGAACACGACGACCAAAAACAGTAGAAGGGCTTTGAAAAGCTTGCAAAGAGGAGTGGAACAAGATCCCCTCATCTACATCCAATGCAGCCTTCTTCAATTGAAACTGCAGAGCCATTGCCAGAATGCAGGGGCACCCTACTGAACACAACCAGTGGTGAAGAAATGGGTTCTGATAAGTCTACAACTTAATCAAAATTGACCAAATAAAGATGAATCAACCCTCTGTATGTTACACATGTTCAAAATTAGCAAAAACATCAGAAAATTCCTGTCAGCAGCAACGAAAAAGCGGAACACAACAATGACAGTAAAAGAAGAGGAAATGGATCAGTAAATATTTGGCAAAGAATACTTAAGTTGATTTACTTTCAGGTTTTTATTTGTTACTACTATAATACTTCTAACAGAAATATTAAATGAAACAAATTATGACTACAAATATCAAAAAGGAGTTATAAAAAATTCCCACATTTTATTTTGATTATTTGAAATTATACCAAAGACTGAAGCCGAAGTAATCAATATTAAATTGTCTGAGTATCAAGCAAAGACACTGGAATAATTGACAAATGTGTGACAATATCTATAAAAAAAATAAAAAATAAAAATTCGATATAGTGCTGAAATAATTGATTGGATCATAGCTGAGTTAAATCATTCAACAACAAAAAAAAAAAAAACTCAAGACATTCAACCATGTCCTTTATCCGAGCAGTGATACACATTGTCATCTATTTCCCGTAGGAGGTAGGTCAAAGTAATATTGAAAGTCAGAAGAAAAAACAAGAACTGAATAATTACATAATGACTAAAAAGAAGACATGTGACAGATGTACAAGAAAGATCTAACAGTAATGCACGAAAAGGAATATAAAAGACTATTAAAATCTGATTATCCATGGTGCAACAGATCTACAAGTAGTTAAAAAATAAATAAACAGAAAGGCTGGTAATGGCTAAACAAGATCAGGCACTGAAAACAAATGCCATAAAGGCAAATATGGAAAAGATCTCAAATGATGCTAAATGTAAAAATAAAGATGAAACCTATCATATTGTAAGTACAGTAAAGCCCCGATTATCCGCGAGTGCCGCGAAAATTTTTTTTAATTCCAAACCTCAAAAAAACCAATTTTAATCCAAGCCAACAACAGGGAAAGTACAATAGGCCCTACAGTGCGAAGGTTGCAAATTACTGACAGGTTTATTGTGCATCATAATTCTATAGGTCTTTTCGGAATTTGTGGATGAGTGGCAGGCTCTTGCACTGCAGAAAGGTTTCTGCTGTACTGTATATATTTTAAAAGTTTTGCATATTATGTTTTTTGTATAATAAAACGTAGTTTTTATGCTGAAATATTTTTTTTCATGTCTACACCTCATTTTTAGTCTTTTTTCGGGTTATCTGCAATTTTTACTATCCATGGTACCTTTGCCACCGAATTCCGCGGATAATTGGGGCTCTACTGTAAATGCAACAAAACTTTCTTAACAGTATACAAGATAAGTCAAAATGTAGTTGCTGCTAAATACATTAGTATTTGTGTAAAAATTATGGAATAACATCTTCTGGAAAATGATAGGAAAATTTGCTCAAGACGACTGTAGAAAATGAGATGGTAAAAATTTTAAAATTCAGAAAAAAAGAAGGCATGGGAAGGCATGGTGAAAGTGAGGGAGGTGAGAGGATTAAGCAGATTTATCAATAGTGATGGGCATTTTGCCTGCCGGTGATGGGGTTGTAAACTTTAAGCTGGATTATGTGGAAAGATTCAGTTAGGAGACGGTGGGATAGTCTATTATGGTGGGAAAGAAGTTTAGCAACGGAGAAGTTGGGGATGTGTCCCATTTCTTTAAACTGTATAACAGTGTGTAATCCCAACTTCTCCACTGCTAAACCCCTTCCCCACCATAATAGACTATCCCACCGTCTCCTAGCTGAATATTTCCACACACTCCAGCTTAAAGCTTACAACCCCATCACTGGCAGGCAAAACGCCCTCTCACTTCCCTCCCTTTCACCATGCCTTCCCACCTCGTGTCATCTTAAATGTTGTTGTAATGTCTTATGTGTTTGTGCCGTCCCTGATGAAGGAATACGTGCAGTATTCCGAAACTGTCGGATTATTACCATACGTTTATAATTCTCTCAACATTTTATAAGTAAGTACGTTTTATTTATTTTAACTTTTTTCTTTAAATTAACTTTTAATTATCTGATTGCAGTAGTGTGCTCAAGAATTTTGATGAGGAAGGATATTATTTAAAGATATATTGGAGATCAAATTATCCAGCCCAAAAAAAAATAAATACAATGACGGTGTAACACCACCAGTTATTCTCTTTCACTTTGCAATTGCTGCTTGCATGGAAAGAACTCACCGAAGAGCAATTTTCTATTGGAAATGCAAAGCAATGCAAGAACATGTTTAACTTTGTTTTGTTATGCATGTGAGCGAGCATTGTCACCAGCTGTTGTTTTATTATTGAGTTTTTCAAATAAAAGAAATTAAATATATGGAATCCAATGTATTTTATGTAAGGAAAATTACTCTATATTAAAATTCTATAGGTCTCCTATCTTATTATATTTTCCCCCAGATTCTTTACTCATGGTTTCAATTTATGCACAAACGAATTGAGAGACTACATCTAATAGTTAAACATGCCATTAAAATTTCAGCTTCTTCAGATAATCTATTATCAAGATATTATTATTCAGATAATATTGTGATGCTGGCTTTTGATTATGAACTGCTGATTTGTTGGTCCAAATTTTATGGAAATCAATAATGCTTTTAACGTTTAGCAATATCAGTTTATCAGTAATAGTTCAGCTTTTTCAATGGCTTCTGAATTTATTATATTTTATTGCCTTAATGGCAATTATTTTTTGGCAGTTTTTGGTCACTGGCTTCTCAGTTGTAGATTCAATATATTTCAAAATAAAACATTTTTGATAGCAAAAACCTAATTCTAAAATTTCAGCTTCCTTGGATAAACATTTCTTGAGTTATTTTGATCAAGACATATTTATTTTAATTGAAAACTGCAATCTAAAATTCATCCTCATAATAACTTTTCCCATTATTAAACTATCCAAACATTATATAACATATTTTTTTTTTTTTTAATTTACCAACGAAAAATATTATGTTATATAATGTTTAGATAATTTTTATTAATGGGAAAAGTTATTAAGAGGATGAATTATTAAGTATCCCATTTTTCAGTACATTTCAATCTAAAATATTCTTTGTTCTAATAAATATTATCATAAATATGCATATTAAGCATTTTGCCACGAGGTATAAAAATTCACTGCTTTTTTTTTTCTTTTAATTTAATAAATATAATCTTAATAGAACCAGTGACCCATCAGAAACTAAAATTAATAAAATAAAAACAACAAAATGTGGAATTCAAATCCTTGGGCAGCTAAACGTTCACCACAAAAAGCATTATACCACAAAGAAAAAAATAATAATAAAACATAAAAAAATCCTGTAATAGGTGAAAGAAAACAAATCATAATAAAGGGAAGCCTTCTGAGTCAAGCTGAAGACCCTGGGACAGCTGTTTCGAGCTTATTAGGCTTTCTTCATCCACGGCTATCCATCAAGCAAAATTTCAAAAGTTCGAAAAAGCTGTTTCAGGTTCTCAACCTGACTCAAAAACCTTCTCTTTAACAATTTAATAAATATAAGTTAAACAAAATAAAGAAATATGCTGCCATATTTTAAATGTAAACAGAAACGGTGCACATTATAAAATATTGAAAACGAAAATGAATAATAATAATAATAATAATAATAATAATAATGAGATACAATGGGTTTTTTTTTGTTTGTTTGTTTTTCTTTTGCAATAATAATGGCTTGCGTGAAGTAACAATGATTGTGATGTCATGGCGTCATACCGTGCTGATTTGTAAGCATATACTGTGTAAAACGCCGCGCATTCACTCCTGTTCTTGCTTGAATTGTTGTCTTTACTTATTTTACATATACCAGTTGTTTCATTCTCCGATTCAGCTGACATAGTAGACATGCTGCAAAGTTTTTGTATCGGAAGTGACAGTAAACAGGAAGTGACGTCATCGTTTGCTATAAATCTCATGAAAATCAAAAGTAATTTTTCTTTTCAGATTAAAAAAAAAAAAAATGAATAAGATATTTGGTTACCACATCAAGTCTGATACTTTATGAAACTTTCAATCAATTGTTAATCAAACTGGGTTTTTTTTTTTTTTAATTAAAGCAAAGTTGGTTTTAAGAAACTTGTTTCCATTTTTTTTACATCTATTTCTTAGATGGCAGAAAAAAATCCGTTTAGAAATTACAGCTTTACACCAATTTCTCAACTGTCAGGAAATAATACTGCAAATACAATTGTGGGAGTAATAATTGCCAAGCAAGAACCCAGATGGCTGGCAACTTGCAGAGGTAAACAATTTTCTTTAACTTACTACATTTATTTCTTTTTAAAATTAAATTCGTTTTAATTTCAGTGGTTCTGTGTCCTACTATCAAATAATCTAATCTAAAAAAAAAAGCGGGAAAGAGTTATTACTAGGTAATGCTTTATAATTAGTTAAAGCTATTAAATAACCTTGAAGTTATTTTTTACAAAAAAGCTGATAATTTTATATTATTATTTGATGATGTTTCATTTTCTCTTTTCGTCAAATTCCCTTCTTCGTTTTATTTTTTGCGCAAAAAATTATTGAATGAACTCAATGTTCAGTTAATTGTATGAGAATCTTCTTTTGCTTGAAATCAACCAAAAGCTATATATATATATTTACGTTATTTTTTACTTTATTTTTATTTGTACTTTAATCAGTTTCTTGTATAAGAGATTTCTTTTTAGTGACTTATTTTAAAGTTTATTAATTTTAAATTTGAAATAAAAAATTATAAAAATAAACTTTCTCGTTTGAAACAATTTTTATTGCCAACATTTTCTATATATAAAAGACGGTATGACCGGTATAATCTCTTTTAATGTTAAAACTACAAAAATAAATTAAAAGTGTAACCGTCTCTATTAAATAATAAGAATAATATCAACTCAGTGATGACTTTGAAATTCTCTTATTTCATGTAGAGTTTGTTTGCTTTTTTTTATTCAAATTTCATTTATAAAAATAAAATTTGAATAGAAATAAGAATTACAGCTTCCAAAAGAAAATGGCTAATCTGAAATTTATTAGTTTATTAAGACTGCATCTACTGTTTAATCTAACTGTTCAGTTTACATTTATTTCTTCATTTCAGATTATTCTTTTTCTTAGAGTTTATGTGGATCTAATAATAATAAAGTAATAATTAGTATAATACATTGATCATATTATAATTATTATTATGCATTCATTCAAACTAATGAAACACATTAATATAATTTATATTTGAGTTTTTGGAAATTTTCTATAATTTACAGTTTTTTGTTATAGTAATATTTTGTACATTTTTTTAACATTCAGTATGCTTGTAATTTATCAGAAATTGTTAATCAATATACCCGGTGGGCATAAAATAACATGAGGTGTTCAGAGCCCCTAGCGAGGAATGTATTGGACAAATCGTAATAGCATTCGGTGGACATACAGAGTAGAACAAGCAGTTTCAATATTAAAAAAAAAAAATGTAGTACCAAAAGTTGCCAATAGTAGAAAATGTGGTGCTGTAAAGGTTATAGAACGTATGAGTAATGAATAAGTAATTGCCAAACGAGACAGCACACATCAAATTTCTTAACAATATAGACAATGTTTATTGGTAATTACAAATATGGTTCCATATCATCACCATTGTGATGTTCCACGGCAGCTTGCAACATATCGGAATGGATTTGTCGCACCGTAATGTAATTCGATCTTTCGGGATCGGGGACATGTCCTTGATACACAATGAAATCCCCACAGCCAAAAGTCACAAAGATTGAGATCAGGCGACCTCGGTGGCCATGCTGTGGGAAATGCACGACTAATGTTTCTGGTCTCAGAAATGTTGCCGCAACACACACTGTACATGACATCTGATGTGGGGTGGTTCACCATCCTGCATGAAGATGGTCAAATCGAGACATCCTCTTTGCAGCTGTTGTGAACCACAAAATTCTTTAGCATATTGGACTACTACGCAGCATTGACGAAACAGGTCACTGGTCCACTTCGGTGAGTTTCCTCGAAAAATAAGGACTGATGATAAACGATGACGTAAAGCCGCACCACACTGTGACTTTTGGCAAGTGGATAGGCATCTGCAGACCCATGTGTGGATTAGACGCAGCCCAAAAGCGGCAATTGTGTATGTTAATATCACCGTTCAAATAAAAGTGTGCTTCTTCACTCCATAAAATCCACCATGGCCATGCTTCATCCACTTCCATGAATGCTAAGAATTTTATTGCAAACTCAGTGCGTGTGGTCACATCGCCAGGGCGCAATTCTTGAACAGGACAGATTTTATAGGGGTAAAACTTCAACATCTGATGCAGGATTTTCCGCACCGTTGATTATGGATATCTGTTTGCCGGGATATTGCCCGGTCACTGCTGGTACCCTGCACATTCATCGTCATCTGTTCCACAACAGCAGTTGCAACTTCTTCAATGGGTTGGTGACTGATAGTTTTGCGTCCTCAGCCTGGTTGCACTGCTAGAGTTCCAATAGTTTCAAAGCGTTGAATCATTTTTCATAGATTTGTTATGCTCATCAGTCCTCTTCATAGCGTCTTCAACCGAAGGGCAGCACTGGCATTCTTGTCCTGTTGATAATACAGCTTCACTAATAAAGCACGGTCACATAAGGTAAGAGCCATCAAAAAGGCAGTTAGTTATTAAATAAATGCTTAGTCGCACATCTGAATAGACATATGTTCTCTCAACTCTGCAGTTTGCAGTAGAATTTGACAATATTAATGCTATTTTTCCTGAGCAGAAGCAACAGAATCATTAACAAGAAGTTTGCCAGCACAGGAGAACTAAAAATCAGCTGATAAAAGAAACTGATTAATATCTTGACATTTGTGAAGGTAATAAGGTCAGTTGAGTGCGATTTACTTTGACCTTCAGGTGAATATAAAGAGAAGAAGAGAGCAGGACAGTGAATGATGCCATTGAAAAAAGGAAGGGAGACGGTGAAGGAAAAAAAAAAAACACTAAGACTAAAGAATATACTCCATTTCTTTTCTTTAAAAAGTAAAAAAATAGTTACACATAATTAAAAGATGAACAATGTTCAATCAATCGATTTCACTGGTAGTTGCGCAGCTTCTTCAAGGATAAGCATACAGCCGAAAAAGGTCCATCTTTGTAGTCAGTCTGGTAGGTTCCCACCATTCATGTTAAAAGTTAAAGTTTTCCACCACACACCAGAATAGGCCTACGGGCCCAAGGAAGACAGGCTCCCAGCTTTTTATGACCAACGGGACGAAGTTAGGGCTCGCCTTTAACTCCCGGGAAAGAAATCCGGTACCCATTCTATAGAAAGCTGGGTAGACCCTAGGACCCGTTTGGAGGTGAAAGGAGCATGGAAAAATCCCTGCCCTCCGCCGAGCAGGAACTGAACCCGCCACCTCCAACCTGCAGCCAAGCACCCTGACCACTCAGCTACCGGGCCCACCCACCAATCATGAGCTGTTATAAATAATATCAGCGTTCAGAGTAGCAGTGCCATCCATGACGAGATGCTTGGAAAAACTATTGGAACTTCCAATAGTTTGTCCCATTGTCTCGTCATGGATGGGACTGCTATGCTGAAATTTGCATAACAGCTCAATTTTTTTCGATTGGTGGTAACCTCACAGACTACCTATAAAGATGAAAACAGTAATATCATTATGATAAAGAAAAAAAAAAAAGAGACTTAGAAAAAAATCATATAAATTATCTGGATAATTTTTTTTTTCATTTCTTAATGTGATTATTAGACATCAACAAAAAAAGTATTAAAGAACCTAAAGCAATAATAATCAAGAATCTTAAACAATGGCAGAAATTTAATTTCAGAAGAGAGACAAAAGCAACCAAATCGACTAACCCGTTAAAATTAGATCAAAAGAATTAATTGGAACCTATTCTTATGCAAAATAAATAAAATTTTAAAACATCTACATCTATAATAATATTAGCTGAAGCAAATATCAAACCAAACGAAATTAAAAATTTATCAATTTAGTAATTTTAACCAAATAGTTGAAGTAAGAAGTAAAGAAAGAGGTAGAGGAATCATAATATATTATAAAAAGCTATCTATTAACACCAATAAAATTATAATTAACCATTGTGAAAATATTTATATTAATATTCAGGATGGCACTAAAAATAGCAAAACTAACATTCCTGCAATGTAAAGACCACCTTTCACAAAGAAAAAAATATTTTTATAAGAAATTAATAATGTCCTAGAAAACATAACAAATAGAAGCATCACTACCATCATAATAGATGATATCAATATTGATATAAGTAGAACCTTGTTAATCTGGACTAATTGAGGGGATAATTGTCTGGATTAACTGAAATAACCTAAAAGAACAGGATAAAATGCATTAAAACTCCATTTACAGCAACAAAATATGTTTCTTATACATTTCAAGAGCTTGGGTCTAATATAAAATGTAAACAATATAATAAAGTACAGTACATACACTGCCTGCTCATTTGAAAGTGGACAATTGTGGTATGGAACACACTTTATTTACAGTGTGTCTAATAGCACATATTGGGGCCTTTTGCCCTAAGCACAGCATCCACATGCCATGGTATGCTCTCCACCAGTTTCTGATAGCAAGCAACCGGTATTTTTGCCCACTCCTCCAAAGGCTGCACAAGTTGGATGCGTGTTTGCGGTTGCATCGGATGCGCACGATTCCAGTGCTCCAATTCATCCCAGAGATGTTCAATAGGGTTGAGGCCCAGAATCTGGACGGGCCACTGAAGTTCCTGAACATTATTCTCTGAAAACCAGGCGCTGACAACATGGGCCTTATGGCATGGCGCATTGTCGTGCTGGAACACAAATGGCTCTTCACCGAACCGAGACCACAACTTAGGAAGCATGGAATTGTCTAGAACATCCAGATACTGTGTGGATGCCGTGTTCCCCTTGATCACAACCAACGGTCCACATCCAAACCAGGAGTTTAGCTAATCAGTTTCGAGCCTTCTTATGATTCATACATAAAACAGAAAACCCATTATCAGCCGAATACTGGTATCTACTTTTGCACATATGATTGCTAAGACGATAGACCCCACAACTGTACCAATTGTCAAAAATTAATAACTGTAAAAAAAACCTAAAATATCTAGATATTGCAATAAGTAATACATTCACTTGAAATCTACAAATCAAAGAAATTTATAAACTAAACAACATGATTTTATACTATGCATTGTTTGATTCCTATCTAAATTATGCAAATACTATTTGGAAAACGGTATTCTTAACTAAAGTTTCTTAACTTTATAAGTCATATAACAAGCTTCCAGCACCTATACACAGGAGTAATTAGTCTAATTGCACCTAATAGGACTGATTAACATAAAAAAAGGACATCAAAAAAGAATATAAAACTAATAAACTGTCCACAAAAGAAAATTCTAAAACTAATTCTCAACAATAAAAAAAAAATTAATAATCATAAAAGAAAACATTTTTTGAAAAAAATTCAAAATACAGATACCTTGTTGAAAAAGCCCTCGATAATTTAATAGTAAAGAATTATTATAACTTGATTTACAAATGGAGAAACATCAGAAAAAAATAATTGTCATCTAAGAGAATGTAACAGAATAAAATTAGAATATCTAAAAGTTAAAAATGACTGGAAAATTGCATTCATTACATGTTTTGGAAAAAAACAGAAACAAAATTGGCATAAACAAGGTTAGATCATTTTCCGAAATTTCAGAACTAATAAAATACAGATAAAAGCTATTTAAAAAAAAAATTGTTGTTATCAGTTATAGATGCTGTATTGACTGCACCACAGATAATGACAACTTTAAGATAAATCTAAGAAAAAGAAATATATATATATAAATTTATGTAATTGTGATTTTTAAGTAGATTTTATATATCTTTTTATATCTCATGTAAAATATAACTCATTTAAATTTTTTTTTTTTTATTATTATTTCTGTTACTGTATAAGGTGATTCAAAATTCCCTATACAAACTTAAAAAGGTAGGTCAGGAATACAAAAACAAACCATATTCATAGTGAAACGTTTGTCTGCAGACGCTACCCGACTGTGCTAGATGGCGCTGTTTGGCAGCATATTAGTTGGGCAGTGTGAGCCATCGTCATTTGAGACGTTGACTTTTGTATGAGTAGGATCTATCACTTCACTAATGCTGAGAGGGCAGATATGCACCTAGCCTATGGTGCAGCAAACGGAAACAGATGAACAACTGTACAATTAGAACCATGAACCGTTCCCCAATAGACATGTGCCCAACCATTAAATGTTTGCGCATTTGCATCAAAGATTGTTGTTGGAAGGAACTTTCAGCAACTGTTGTGAATGTATAAGTGTACACTTTACTATGATATTGTAAACATAGGGCTACTAAACATGTTGTTTTTTATTTCTGAACTTTAGTGTACCTTTTAGCACATTTGGATGACGTTTCCTGACATACTTTCCACTATGAATACGGTTTATTACCTAGTAACAAACTAATTACACTATATATATTAGTACTATATATACATGGTGATTCAAAATTCCTTGTACAAACTTTAAAGGTAGGTCAGGAATACAAAAACAAATTCCTTAATAATAGTGGAATGTATGTCTGCAAATGCCACCCGAAAGGGCTAAAAGGTTCACTAAGATTCAGAAATAAAATACAACATGTTGAGTAGCCCTATGTTTACAATATGACAGTAAAGTGTAAAGTGTTCACAGTAAGTGCTCAAAGTACCTTCCACCAACAATCTCTGGCACAAACGTTTGATGATTGGGCACACATCTGTAGGGGAACTGTCCAATATACAAGCTCCGTTTCCGTTCGCTGCCCCATAGACTAGGTGCATATCTGCCCTATTAGTGAAGCAATACATCCTACTCATAAGTCAACGTCTCAAATGACAATGGCTCACACCGCCCAACTAATGTGCTGCCCCACAGCACCCTCTAGCATTTGGGAACATACATTCCATTATGAATACAGTTTTGTTTTTGCATTCCTGACCTACCTTTAAAGTTTCTACAGGTAATTTTGAATCACCATGTATATCCATATAATCATTAATATTTTTTTTTTATATTCATATAGACATAAATATATCTAAAAAACATATCTGTGGCACCTGTTAATAGGAGTCTTGAGCTCCAACTGGACTCATTTGTAATTCAAATGTAGAGATTAAAGAAAAAAAAATCTTCTATACAATCTTCAATGAACAAAATGTTTTAATCATTCTTTCATTCATGCAGGAAGCTACATTGTTGTTTTTTTTATAGAATCATAGGTTTTTCGGAAGCTTTTTCAGTCTTTCAAAAAATCATTAAAAGAATTGCTTTTAGAATTTCCTACAGAATTACAGGATTGTCTAAATGTACTGTTTAAAGATATCTTTGTTATTTATTTTTATTAATTTCTTAAAGCAATGATAAATAAAATCATGTAGCTATAAGTATTTTTTGCCCATTCTAGGTAAATCAGAAGGTTTTGTTCTGGGATTCACACTAAGAGATTCTCCTGTGGATACAATCAATGTCACTTGCTGGGGAACTAAAATGGGCATAAAAACATTGGCTGATCAGTTTCATATAGGAGATGTTGGTAAGCTAATAAAATGGAATTGAATAGTTTTTTAAATGCTTTTGACAGGCTTTGGTTATAATTAATTTATTATTTTTACTTTCTATTTGAAATATGTATTTATTACTATTCTATAATAATAAAAATACATCAAATATATATATGAAATATTTTTATATAATATATTACTTATTATTTAATAATATATTTTGTATTTGAATAACAACAATCATTCACAGGCTCATCCTCATCTTGTCGGGTTGTGGTCTCCATGGACAACACTCCTCCCTCTCTCTTCATCTCTTGTTGTGATAGTGATGTCTCTGTAGGTTTTAAATATTGCCTTATTTAAAATAGTTTTAATCCATTTGGTTCTGGGATGTCCAGGTATACTTTTTGTATTTAAAGCTGCATTTAGGGTAAGATTCAGGAGCTATCTACTATCCATCCTCCGCATTACCAAACCACAGGAGATAGCCTTATCCATGATTGTCTCATTAATACCAAGTTCTTCTTTTTACTGTTGAATTTGTTATTTTTTTCTCTGTCCATTTACTTCCATTAATTTCCTAAGGCATTTCATCTCAAAAACAAGGAGACTTTGCTATTCTCTCCTCTATAATAATAATAATTTTATTATAGAAGAGAGAATGTGCAATATAATTTTATTGCATTTGGGTTACATAAGATCTTGACATAATTGCTTTACGATAGTCCACTGTACACTTCCAATTGTGTTCAATCTGGTCAGACTTGTGGTTCCAACACCCACAATTTCCATTGTAACAAATTCTAACATGATTATTTGTTGGTAAGCAGCCAGAATCCTGTCACTTCTCTGCTAACATAATTTCTACAGAGATTCTGCTGTCCTAGCATGACATTGAGAAATGGCAGTGCCACAGAAATCCATGGCAACTGCATCAGTGACTTTGACAGGAATATTGTTAAAAGGTTAACAGAAATTTCTGTCTGTAATTTCTTCTGCTCATAGAACTGCAGTAATGATCATGAGGTTTGGCTTGATACCTGATATATAATGGCATGATCGCACTCTCCAGAATAAACTTGATATTTTATTGACTGTTATGATAAGTGGGTGCCTATGTGAGCAGTATCCAGTTTTGTAACCAGGGAATTTTGCTAAACTTTTATCTGGACAAAGTCAGCTTAATCTTTTATTATGTTAGGCTTGTATACAATGGCATGGGCTTCATTGCAATCATTCAGATAGATCTATGCCTCATCTAGGTAACAATAACATTTGTCACCTTCTAGGTGGTTCTCACTTAGGACAGTTAGTGAAACATTCCTTCATGTGGTGTAGTTTATATCCAACAGCCATATGATGTTTCACAAATCCAAGATATGATTCTGTTGAAGCCATCACAATGTGCCTACCTTCATCTCATTTGTGTGGATGGATGGGTTTTCCTATGGCCATGATCTTTACCTTCCAAACAGCTGATGGAATCTTTGGATGGAATTTAAATGTGAACCTTTTTCATCTGATAGGTTTTTCTTAATTTATAATAATCGAAATTGTCTCCCTGCTAATCTTCAGTACATGCCTTCAATCTGAATGACTGAATAACTCATGGAAAGAGCAAAGTTTATCTTGCCAGATGGTCTCATTATCGTTACATTAATGTTTCACACTCATATTGCAGTAACTTCAGTTTATTGCTAAAAGGTTCTGGGTGTATGTCATATAATTAATGCAGTAGTCCAATTTCATATGGATGATGTAGCATGTATCAAGATTATACAGCTTTCGCTGAAATGCCCTCCAGATATCATAGCCAAACTTTGTATTAATAATATATTTCAACAGTTTTAAATTATTATTCCACCTTTATTTCTAAATCTCCTGAGCACTTTTGCTGAACTAAATTGAAGTTCGAAGGAAGAACAAACGTAAAATGTAATATTCAGAAGCAGGTTCTCCTGTGGACAACTTGAAGGCAATTGCCCTAGAAACCACACACAAAACCAAACCTTCAACTGAATGACAGCTCCTTCTTAAAAATGGCTCAGCAGAAGATGCAATAGAAAATGCTGGTGCAGGAGTATTTTCAGGCACAGATTTCAGTAGTGTTGCTGAGATTGCTGTGATTGATTTGGCAGTGGATCATTTGAGCTGTTTTGTAATAACTGCCTTGTTTCATTTACAGATCTAAAGGCAGTAGCTGCTGAACTAAACTCAATCAAGTCAAAAAGTAATCCTTTAGAACGAAATCCCCCAGTGTTATCTGGCCACTGTAGGTCACTAGAAACTGAAACTGCTTAGCCAAAGCTGAACTACAGTTTCTCATCCAAATGCTCTAATTTTACTGGCACAGCCAATAATCCTATCAACAATGTTTATAAAACAGGAGAAAGGCAATCATTTCTATCTTGCAGTTGATAAAATCTGGTCCAGTACTAAAAGCTTAAACTTCTGGAATTCAGTGTAATATCACAAACATTTCGCTAGTTAAAAAACCTTCTCCCCATTCCTTCCTTCCTTGCATATTACGTTTCTTATCCATATTTCTCTACTGGTTCTCATTTTTTGCATTTTTCTCTTGTCCAATCACTGAGAATTTTTCTGTGAAGGGTTTGCGGTCCAATCGACTTGTTTTTCCCTGTCGACTCAGCATCGAGGAATCAATTTACGCAATGTTTAATGACTTTAGGAGTGGCTCAAGAGAGTTTTAATGAATGATACACAGAGGTTGTGAAGTGCAGTACCGCTAGTCTTTATCCCTGCCTCCTTTTCGTCTTTGCTTGCCAATATCCCTGAATTGAAGTCTGCAGCAATGAATAGGAAGAGCAGAGTATAAAAAGGCAGCCGTGTGTATGTCTGCGGCAGTATATAAGAAGGCAAGGGACAGGTAAGGAAGCTTGTTCTACTGTACATTGCTTTTGGAGGACCCTATCCAATTTTTTATCTTTGCTAGATGGTGTCCCCAAAAGGAAGTCTGTGACAGTGTTTGGACAGCAAATGTAGGAAGACGAGTCAGTTTTATGCTTTCTCAAAGCAATCCTGTGATCATAGTATGCTTTAGGAAAGCACTCGATGGCATGTGTCGAAACCAATACATAACAGTAAAATAAGTTTTGCATATTTCTCCATTAGCCATAGCTTCTTATAGAACATCTGTTGGCATAAAAATCTCTTACCTGTCCTCTTTGCAATATTTTACATGGTTGAATTTACAGGTTTGTGCTGCTTTCTTGGTTCTAGAGAATGAATTTTTAGTAGAAATTACAGTGGTATATGGGACTGTAAAAACTATTATAGATGAGAAATCTGATGTAATAGTATAAAAGAGAATTTGTATATATTTTATAATATCAAAGAAACTTGATAGCCATTTTAGTTTCTTATACAACTGCTTTAATACTTCATATCCCGATCTACCATCTGACCTTGATCAACTAGGTAATTATGGCTGATAAGTGCAAAAACAACACAAAACAATTGAGTCACAGTCTCTTTGTCATAAGTTAGGATTTACCTATGAAATGGGGATTTTTTTTATGCCTTTTATAAGAAGGAGATCCTTCTTACTAATGAATTTTTTACTTATTGTTCATAGATAGTTGACACGTATCACATTAACTGAGCTCTGTTGAAATGTAGAATTAACTCTACCTCATAACAGGGAATGATCCAATTATATGACCTCATCTCATATCATTCAAATGTTTCAATTTCACAGTATCTTATATTTGAAGGTTTTTACTTCAGTAATACAGCACAGTACTTTACCATTAATAAATTGAATTTCCAGTTATTCAATAATGGAGGCATTATCACACATAATATCAATAGAGAATAAAATCCAGAAGTATTTCCTAAAACTGGATATATTAACTTTTATCCAAAGTAGTTTATACAATGTATTACAGCTCAGTGACTGCTAAAGAAATCCACTGACAATTAAAAAAAAAAGTAGATTTGTTATTGAGTTGTAGGACTTTAAGGATAGATTGAAGGTAGACATTTAAAAAAATAAATATAGTCAGATATTGTAAGATAATCTATTAAATGAGTCAAATTTTATACGGATTATTATGGCTTGGTTTTGTGTCAACTATTAGCAGAATTCCATTTGACAGTACGGTTTTGGTTGTGGGTAAAAGCTTCTTTTGTTATTAAGTTTATCAATAAATGCAGACCTTGTGTTCACAAATTGTATCGTAAGATAGGTGTTCTGCACTTAGTGAACCTCTGATTGGCTAAGTCTGCAGGACAGAGGCTGTACATTTTAATTGTACTGAAGACATAGGACTTCCAAGATATTAAGAAAAATAGAAAATTCAGTATGAAAATATTTTAACTAATTCATGTGCCAAGCATTCATGACAGCTAAATGCTAATTACGGGTGCATAATTTAAATGAAAAATATTGTATGATGCCCTTTAATTCTTTTATGATTGGTTTAGAATTATATAATATAATAGTAATTCCCATGACTTTTGAGAGAACCATTACGGAATTAGTTTTAGCAATAAAATTAAAATTTTATATTGGAGTGTTTTCATGATAAATTCCACTGTATTTGCAGAACTAACATTACATAAAAAAAGGCTTTAACGAATTACTTTATTAGATGAATTCCTATCAGATTGCTTCTATTTTTATATTTTTCCATTAGCCTATTAAAGATGAGCAAATCAAGATTAGTTAGGTTAATTTTAAAATTATTGTCTAAAATGAGTCTTATACAATCATTCTGTATCTTTCTCCTAATAGCTTAGGAACTGCTGTTGTGAATCTTCTAATAGCTTATGAACTGCTAGGGGAATCTTCTTGAAACATGGCCTGCACATTTTAAGACAACACACGATCCAACTTTCATATTTAAAAATGTTTTTGATGCGCTCCTTGTCAAAAAATTAGCTTCCATAGAAAATCTAATTTTGTGAAAATTCTCATAGAAAAGCATTAAAGCCAAAACAATGAAATTTTATCAATGTCTTAACAAAGAATATTAATCCACTTTTGTAATTCTATTATTGTCTCCTTTGGTTATAATATGATTCAAAGTAATTAGATTGAGGCAACTGAAGTAAATATTGTGGATTTAATTCATCTTTTCAGGAAATTAATAAATCTCTACTGTTTATATTCAGCTGACATTATATATATATTTTTTTTAAGTAAATAAGTTTTCGTTTGTATTATTTTCGCAGTTTTAAAAAATAAAGAATGAAAACGCAAGATTATATGGAAAGCAGTTTTTAAGTTCTTTCAGGAATTTCTTATTATTTACCTTAAATAGTAGTAGTTAGTTTCTGAGAAGGTAGAATACAAAATAGAATATTGATGAATAAATAATTCTCTATGAGCCATGAAATTATTGAAATGTGATTGGGGGGGAGGGGTAAAAATCAAGAATTAATGTAATAATAAACAGCTGTCAATAACAAAAAATATAAGTTGTATTTTATAGGTGTAGTTGAATATATTTCTTCACCTTTACTATTACTAGTGATAATTCAACCATTGAATAAATGATAAGATGAGATCAGGTGACTAAATGTGAACAAAAGTCCAATTTTCATCCCAAATATGATGAATATTAATGTTTACCAAGTATTTCTCTTCTTATTTAAGAATTTATGTCAAAGAAATTGGTTTGGCTAGTTAAAATTAGCAGTTTTTCTGAATTAAGTTAAAATTAGTGTAATGTTATTCATAGATATAATCTCTATTATACTACAACACTGAATGTCCATAGATGAATGTATCATCATTTTAAAATGTAATTTATCGAGAAATGTATTTTGGCTTAACATCACAAAATTTCCCATTGAAGTTGAATTAAACAAAAAAAAAAATATGAATATACTAGGAATAGTTTATGTAAATTTATCATATATTTTGAGGAATTTGTAAAGGTCATTTATATTTTCTAACTTTCTATCTTGAACAAATAACGTAACTAGCCTATAATTTACTTTATCTATTTAATAAATTATGTAAGAAGTAGAATAAGAGCTCTAAAATATAAAAATTAAATTTCACATTTCTTTCTATCATTACTTCAGTTGCAATTAATAATGCGCTAGTATTATTAAGAGAAAATCCTGATCCTTATGAGATTTTCAAACCTTCCGTAACAAGGTAAAGCTATATATAAATAATTATAATAATTTAAGAATAATTTATTTAATACATAATGGTCATTACAAAAAGATGCCTTATTTTAAATTTCTTTAATTCTTTTACTATTTTATTTTAGTATCAAATGAGTAATGATTTTTTTATGAAATAAGTCATAAGATTTAATATTCAAAACATTTTTACTTTGTGATACCTGAATATTTACAGAGCTTGGCTGAAATTTTTCACCATTCAGCTAATTTTTCTTCATAACTGTATTTTTATTTATTTCCTAACTGATTATTCCCATAGAAGCTTGTTGTAAAAATAGTTGGGAGAGGAAGGGGGAATAAGTTTTTTTTTTTTTTTTCTCTCTCTTATTCTGCTGGAGAAGGGATAGGGTACCTACAATATTGAAAGGGACTGAAGCCAAAATATTTAATAGCCATTGCTTTAGAGGTTGTCTTTTAGGATAGGCTCTAAATAATAATTACAAGATTAAAAATCCAGTGATGGTCACATCCATCCAAATACATCTAATCAGTCATGCTACCATAACTTAAAATGGAAAAGTTTCCTTTGGAAATCAAGGGCATCATTTGCCGTATGTGGATCTTGTACCATTTTATTGAAAGAATAAAAAGAAAAAAATATGCTTAAAATGGGAATAATCATGCAGGAAGCTTTTTTTTTTTTTTTTTTTTTTTTTCAAAACGAATAGCAAATGTGCTATTTAGAAAGAAAAGTTAAGATCATTTGCTGTCATTGACTTAATAATACCACTTAAATATTCACTATATTCATAGTAACATAAATATGGATTATTACTAAGGTGGACTTCTGAAATAAAATGAAGTTAATTAGGAAATCATAGATGACTATATTAGAGTTATCATTCAAAAAGTGACATATAAGAGCTAATCCACTGTATCATCATTAATTATCACATGTAAAGTTTTAAGGGAAACATTTTAAATCTATTGATATTAAAAGAAGATTCTCTTTTTAAATACCTGTCCTTTAATGGTGTATTTGGGCTCTGTATTTGCATTTTCTATACTTGTGAAATGATTTCATAATAAAAATAAAATATATAAAAAAGATGCAGTTACTTTACAAAAGCTTAAGGTATCAAGAACCACCAGTTTCAGAGTTGTAAATGAATGCTATTTACAAAAGATAATAAAGAGAAGTTGACACAATTGATAATGCAATACAGATACAAGACAAGAGAATTGATTTACATAATATCCAATCTCAATTTACCTTCTCATCGCCTTCACTTGTTTTGTATCCTCTGTTTTTTTATTCTCTGAGTTCTGGAACCACAGAGATCACCTATGTCTAAAAGCATTCCAATACTGTCTGATTTTGACAGTGTTGATTAATATTGGACCATTGTTCTACAGCCCATATTCCGTAGCCAGTTTGACTATTTTGGATGCCGATATTTCAATAAATTTTATGTAACATTAAATTAAATTTGAAAAATTACATTATATTAAAAAAAAGACACAAATAAATCCTACATCTTCTTTACTTAACATTCTATATTCGTCCTGATTAGGGGACTTCTTCAGGAAAATCAAATAATATACAAACTACATATAAAAAGAGAAAACCTTTTTCTTCCAACGAATACAAATGATAATAAACACAGTAATTTGAAACAATTGTTCCTTATTACAAATTCTTTGAAAACAATTGCATTCTTATAAAGGAATGAAACTTTCTAAGTGCCATTTGGATGAAGAAAATTGGAATTGATTCAGTTTGCACAGTGAAAAAAAAAAAAGCATATTTCGATTGAACAATAGCAGCATCCTTGTTAAATTATTAGTACTGTGTTGAACCACCTCTGATTGCTTTGCATGCTGATGTGACATGGAGTGAAACGAAGTCCTGATATTCTCTCATGGCAGATTACTCCTAGCTTGCCATTACTGCTGCTCTAAATGCCAGATATTTGAAGACAGCTGCTGCAGTTGATACATTGCCAGACATGCTCGATTAGGGACAAGTCTGAGGATTGACTGGCCAAGGAAGAGTTTGAATTGCTTGCAGGCACTGCTGGGCAGTGTATGGATTTGTTTTATCCTTTTGGAAAATTGCTCCTGGCAGGCATAACAATGAAGGACAAAACAGTGGATTGCAGGATCTCCTGCACATATCGCTGTGGATTTAAAGTTCCTTGAATCAATAAGAGAGGGGATCTGCTGTCATAAGAAAAGCCTCTCTACACCAGCTGAGCCTCTCGACAATATTGCCAGGATTTGAACGCTGTTCTGCTCCATATGCAAATGCAATGATCCTCTGCTGCAAGGCAGAAGCTGGATTCATCACTCAAAGCAAGACCATTGAAGAGCAGACCATGTAACACCACTTTAGATGGAGCCTTCGGTGCTGCATTGTTAAAGGCAGGCTTTGTAAGTGGTAACGGGACTGAAGCCTGGAATCTAGCAATTAATCTAGCAATGATGCAGGTAGATACAGGATGCCAAATGGATGGTGTAGAGTGAAGCTATCAGAGAGTTAGTGCTTGCCTCACAACAAACTGATTGTCTTGTACTGTTAGACCAACCAGAGCTTTGGTGACGTGATTGAGTGGTGTAAATATATCAGCTCTCTTTTCTGCCATTACCTTTGTGTGTATATTTTTTAAATATTCAATAATAAACATAATGAAATTATCAAAAGCAACTGCTTTCTTTTGATGGCCGAATAAATTTCTGAGTTCTCGAGAAGAAATAAATTAAGAAGAAGAGAAATCTCAAATCTTGGAAACCAAAAAGCTCTCTAGAAATCACAAACACTATTTTTATAAAATTATTTTATAAAAATTACAATATAGTTATATTGTAATTATAATTTTATAATTACAATATTTATAAAATTGTGTTTCATTTGAATTGATCTCATATAAATACTCTAGTGTGATCAGAGGACAATCACTTAGTGTTTTCTTTGGCAATTAGTCCCATCTTTTTGACAGCTTCATTCAGAATGTGAAATTTTGATATACAGTCTTGAGTGCTCTACCACCATGGCAATATCATCAGCAAAGACAAGAATTTGTATGGATTTTATAGGTAATAATCTGTGTATTTATAGATCCTTACTAGTTTCTCAAGGGCTGAACTGAAGAGTAAACATAGAAAATCGTCTCCTTATCTTTACCCTCTACTTGCTTTGATCAGATTGGATCTTAATTCAGCTTATTTTGAAGTTGTGACTAATTTAATCAGTTTATTAGGAATTTCAAATTTTTATGACTATATATAACTATTCAATTCACACTGTTATATGCTGCCCTGAAATCTGAAATAAGAGATGTACTTCTATATCATATTCTCTGCATTTTTCAAGAGTCTACCTCATTGAAAAAAATTGGTCAATAGTTCATTTTCCAGGGAAAATCCACATTGATTTTTACCAGTTTTCTCTTTCACATATGGTTGTAATTGACGATGCAGGAATTTAATAAAAATCTCATATTTGTAGTATTAATAGAGTAATATCTTTGTAATTTTAAGACTCCAGTGTAAAATACGTTATATTTTAATTTCTCGATAAAGGCTGCTCCTTCAACTTTAAAAATTCACCTTGTATTCTGTCCATTCCTGGAGCTTTATTATTTTACTAATTTTCTTAATAGCTGCTTTAACTTCTGTAATATTTATTATTATCAGTACTAATACCTGTAGGTGCATCTTCTATTCTATCATGGTCTTGTTTTAAGGTAAGGAGTTTACTAAAATGTCTTTCCCACCAAGACACAATATCTTGTTTTTCATTAAGAAGTGCATGAATTTTATCAACTGCTGGTTGGTTTAAATTCCTTTCTTTGCTTTTTAATTTTATAACATTTTCTACATTCTTGTGCCAAACATGAATTGTTAATTCCTTGCAATTCTTTGTATATCCATTTTTTCCCTTCATCTTATGCACTCTCTTCTCTTCTCTTTTTCTCTATATTTTTCTACTTCTGGATCTTTTCTGCATTATCACCTATATTTTATTCTTTCTTTCTGTTACTTCTGCATACTCCTTGTATTTTATCTAAAACCTCAGTGACAACTTCATTGGTTACCTTTTTGCACATTCTTCAGCATTGATAGCTATTTTCTTATACTTCTCAGTGAACAAGAGTGTTTTCATCTTTCAACCTTTTTTGTTAGTAAGAGAGTTAAACATAACATTATTGTTTTTCAATCTATAGACTACAAACTTTGTTGTCTGCATATGAAAGGGAGATTCTTTAACTTTAACTCCTAATAAATAAAGAAGTTTTCAGCCAATGATTGGTAATTACAGCTTGCAAAAGAAAACCAATAATATTGCTTCCATTGATGCACGTACATTTAATAGGCTGTAATTAAAGAATTTTTAAAAATGTTAAATTTTGACGTGCGCATGATGATTATAAATAACAAATTATAAATTAAATTTAAATTAGAAATTGAAAACATAAATTATAATTCCATCCCTTTTTTGGATATTCTCATCCAAAGTAAAAACTCTCATTTTAGCACATCAGTATACAGAAAGCCAACCAATCAGGGGATCGCTCTAAATTATAATTCATACTCTCCCCATTCATTTAAAGTAAACAATGTTAAAAGAGCATTTGACATATCCAGCGATATTGATAATTTCAAGATGGAAATCAATATAATCCGCAACATATTCCTTGATAATGATTACCTCCCTCCTTTCTTAAATAAACACATAGCAAAGGCCATAAAATCTCACTACAACAATGAACGCACAGACAACAATAAGAAAACTGTTAAATACTTTTCAATCCCATATTATCCCCCTATCTTTAAAGCGCTTAATAAGATATTAAGGCCATTCCATCTTGCTATGACTTCACAGGCCAATAATAAGCTCCAAAAAATTTTGAAAGAAAGGGAGACAAACGAGCATTCCATTGAGGACTTTCACAACATAAAAGGGGTTGTATATTCGATCCCATGTAAGGATAATCCCTGTAAATACAGAGGTGAAACGTGTCAGAGGCTAAAAAAACTTATGTACCAGCACAGTTATGCGATTTCTACCCGAGATTTAAACTACGTCACAGCAACACATTCCCGGGATCACAGTCACTGCGTGGATACCGGTAATCCTACAGTTATTTGTCGAGAAACAAATGATTTCCTTCGCAAGTGCAAGGAATCCATCTGCATACTAACAGATTCAGATTGTTACAATGAAACTTTATCTGTACTGAATATAGGTAAATATCAAATCGGCAAAGAAAAAAAGAAAAAAAAACTTATTTCCCCCTTTTTTTTTTCTCTCTTCCCAACACCCCTTCAGTCTCATTAGTTCTGCTCAGATTACCCAGCATGCTAATTTCTGCATAAATTACCCAATGTGCCATTCCATTACGCTTTATATCCCAGGTTCTCCATTAATTATTTCACTTTTGCTTGAAGATGATTCTCGAGAATCGAAACTAGTCCTACTGTTTTTAATGTGGTTTTAAATTTTTTTAAAAATTTTAGAAAATTATAGTGCGATGGCATATCCATTTTGTTAATTAAAAAATCTTCCTTTGATATATATATATATATAAGCTGGCATTAATATAGGAAGATATAGACAGTAATGACAGTTTGATCGAGCTACAGATGGCTTTGAGTAGTGTCAGTTTAATTACGGCCACCTTATAGATAATAAAATCGATGGTCTATAGGTTGAAAAACAATAATGTTATGTTTAATTCTCTTACAATAAACCCAGTTCCAAATTTTTTTATTTATTTATGTCCAAATTGCTATAATGAACAGTGTGTTCTTTTTTTTTTCCATGATCCCTTGTCTAAACCATCTGATTTCTTGAATTGCTATCACATCTATACTGTATTTAACAAGTTAATCTTCCACTATTTAACTTGCCAGAAGTAAATAAATTCAGTATATTCAATGTACCAATGCGGATGTCCATTTTGTATTGCCAGTCTTCCTCCAATTTTTCTGCCCAGTAAATGCCTTGTGAAGTTTCGAAACAAAGGAGTTTAGAAGTTTGCAAACCCTCTGCCCATCTGCCAACGTGCAGGACCAGGCCTCCTATTTATATTCTCTGGGGCAGGATTTTCTGATTATATTCCTTGACATTCAGTAGCCATTATAATCACCTCTTTCGTATTGTCTAAAGCAGGGTTATTTGATTTTTCCCAATATTTGATTTAATGTAAGTTTTCTGTAAGTTTTAAAAAGCTAAAATGATTTGATATATTTGAAAAAAAAATGTATTTTATAATTGCATGCCACTCCATTGATTACTATTCTTTCTCATAAATGTAAAAAAGTTAAACATTAGATTCTTTTTAAGAACAGTCAACCAAGAAGGTATGAGAAAGTTTAATTGTATTAACATTATTTGAGAATACTTGAATTTAGTAGAATTTCATCACTTGATTCTTAGAGATCTGTTTAATTCCTCTAAATTTAGGTAAATACACATAATAGTTTTGAAATATGTGTGCACCTATGGTGGGCATTAAATTTTGTAAACATGATCTGAGTGGATGCAAAACAATCAAAATTGGCTGCTGCTTAGGGAAAAATTTAGAAAATTGAGGCAATATAATTTGCACCCTTACCACTAGTGGAATTCCAATATTCGTCAACATTGGCCAATATGTATTCTGTTCCTTATTAAAAAAAAAATACCAAAAATAATTTATTTAATTGTACAATAAAAATTCCTTATTTGTCAGAATTTTGCATTTTTAAAGTTATTTTGGTTATATCCATCTCGGTGCTTATATTGTACCGATATTGGCAAGTAAGTGCTAAGATTTGCAAAGATGCACCAATGTTGACCCAGTATGGGGATGCTACTAGGTACTCCATGCTTTTGTAAAGTAATAGCATACTTTTCTTTTATTACTACACTTTACTCCATTTTTTCATAACAATTTCATATTCACAATGGACTTCAGTATGTCAGTCTTTATCTTTTAAAAGTTTTCCACTAGTTTCCTTATTTACAGACTTCTTTTAAAGTCAAATCTCAATTATAGCTACTAATTTGATTAAATCATTTCATACGAAAGAAAAAGAAATTTGTTGAATATTCCATCTTGCTTGTTCCTATTTATTGTAAATCCATTAGGATAAAAAAAGCTCTTATTTCATGCCAGATTTTGTAATGAAAGTGAAAAGTATAAAGAATGCTATTATTTAAAACAGGGTATCTTTTTGTGAAGATCCTAAGTAAGTTATTAAGAACCTATCTTTTGAGTTAATTTTTGTAGGCTTTTCATTATAAGGAATTTTAATATCTTTAAGTTCATCACTTTGAATTACTTTCATTTTATCTTCTATAAAAAGACATATGAAGGGTTTAATTCTGTATTGATACAAGTGAAATTGAGTTAAGGAATTATTAGTCATTGCTTTCTTATCAAGTCCCTATGAAATAAGTCTGTTAATTTTGTAATAGATTATCAGTCACTTAATGAAAATGTGATTTACTTCCATCAAATTGAATTTTTATGAAAAGTTACAGAAATAGAATTGCATCACTATTAAACTAGACTCTTCATATACATTACCCTGTTCGTACAGAGTGATTCAAAATTCTTTGTACAAACTTTAAAGATAGCTCAGGAATACAAAACAAACTGTATTCATAATGAAATGTATCTGCAAATGCCAACCAAATGTTCTAGAGGTACACTAAGTACACAAAGGTTGTACACTAAGGTTCAGAAATAAAAGACAACAAGTAAGGTAGACATGTTTATTAGCCCTGTGTTTACAATATGGTAGTAAAGTGTACACCTACAGTTCATAGTAGGTGCTCAAAGTTACTTCCACTTACTGTAATACAACATCAATGCATGGATTGCCAAGCATGTGCAAAAATTCTATGTACTACCTCTTTCTCCATCGAAGGTGTATTCTCAAATGACAATGGCTCACACTGCCCAATTACTGTGCTGCCAAAGAGCTCCCTCTAGCACAGTCAGATGTTCCACTATGACTAAGGTTTGTTTTTGTATTCCTGACCTACCTTTTAAGTTTGTACAGGAACTTTTGAATCATATATGTATACATATATACATAACTATATATACGAAGATCGATCAGAAAAAAAGTTACAACCACTAAAAATTACATTTATGAATTTCTCATAGTGCCAGCAATGTCTGAAATATATGATTGAGGATTGTCCTGCTCATGCCGCATGGTCTTTCTCATGTATGTCAATTGAGGTGCCAGCTGTCTTTTCAAATTGGCAGTCCGCTTGGATAACTGGTCTCCAGTTGAAATTGAAACTAAAGAAATTGTGCAACAGATCAGGAAGAAACATCCTGGTCTTCTGAGCGATCCTCCTTCATGACAATGCTCAATCACACATTGCATAGAACTTGCTGCATGGTTTCTATTGGGAAATTTTGGGACATCTGCCATACAGTCCTGATTTGACTACCAGTGATTTTCATGTGTTCCCTGCCTTAAAAGAGCCCTTGTCATGTCGATGCTTCATATGCAATGAAAAAGCCTAACTTGATGCAAAAAAGTGGTTACAACCTCAGAGCACTACTTTTATGTGGCTGGGATGGATAAACTGATCAAATGTTGTGACAAATGCCTCAATCGTCAAGGTAACTTTGTAAAAAAATAATTTTTGGTGCCACTTTAAGGGCATAATCTCATTTTCTTCCAATAAAGGCTTGCTTTTCGTACACAAGCTTTGTAAACTTTTTTCTGATCAATTTACATACAGTAGAGCCCCGATTATCCGCGAGATTGGGTGGCAAGGGCTTCGCGATAACGAAAATCGTGGATAACCCGAAAAAAGACTAAAAATGAGGTGTAAACTCGAAAAAAATATTTCACCATTAAAAACTATGTTTTATTGTACAAAAAACATAACATGTAAAACTTTTAAAATATGTACAGTACAGAAGAAACCTTTGCTCTACGTTTGCATCCACAAATTCCGAGAAGGCCTATAGGATCACGATGCACAATAAATCTGTCAGTAATTTTCGACCTTCACACTGTAGGGCCTATTGTATTTTCCCTGTTTTTGGCTTGGATTAAAATTGTTTTTTTTTTTTTTTGTTTTTTTGTTTTTTTTGAGGTTTGTAATTTAAAAAAATTTTCATGGCACTCGTGGATAATCCGCACTGCGGATCATCCGCTCGCGGATAATCGGGGCTCTACTGTATTTAAGGTCTAGTAACTATGTATATTTGAGATAATAGCTACGAAGACCTTTGGCCTATAGTTATTTTAAAATAAATGGTATTAAATGTGTTTTTAGCAGATTATTTTAAATTATTCTCTTTTCTAATATATTTTCTGTCACAATTTGAAGTTTGGGTTCATTCATACACAGAAATTTTACTGAAATAACTGTTCCTGTACACTGTGCTCACCAAAATCAGTTATTGCTTTGAACTAACATATCTATCATTCCTATAACTCCACAAGAATCTCCTCCTCTAGTCGCGTGGATCTGTTTCTTCTTTTGAAACGAATAACAACTTTTCCCAAGATTCTTGACCTGATATTTGAAATTCAGTTTTCAGATAAAAGTATTTTTTATTTATATAAATGGAATTATACCATTTAATCCCAACTGCTTTTCAATTATTAATTTTTGTGATGTCTTGTTATGGTATCTGCTTGTGATATTTCCTAATTTTTTACAAATTATATTTTGCCTGAAAAATTGAAAAAGCACTGATAATTGTCCTAAAAGATTGCATTAATGTTGTACTAGGATATCTCCACTAAAGTAATTCATTCTTTTTTTAATAAAAGTCTGTTGGATTAACTTTTTTTTCAGATTAAGAAAGGTAATTATAATTCCAACTTTTAAACTTGTAAAATACAATTGGGACTTTAATTACAGTATGCAAGCAATGAATGGTGAACTAATTTCATGAAACAATCTTCTTATACTTCTTTATTACGACTTCATAAATATTATTAACTAATGACTGTCTTGATGATTTAGAATTATTAATTTCCTTACTTTGATCAATAGAGAACATTGGTATTTTTTAGAGGAAATTTATAATTATACTAGAAATTTTGAATTTTTAAAGATTTTTCCAATTGTGACCATCTAAAAGATAAATCCACTTTCATTCAGATTTTCCTTGTTATTTGCTTATTCTAAATTCCACTTTGCTATATCACATTGTCACGAGATAAGTAACAATGATACTAAAATATTTCACCTTGATGTTTTGTTCAAAAGGGAGAAAGTTAAAAAAAATTATTGGTGGTCATAAGTTTGCAAACGATAAATATTACTTACAGGTATGATGATCTTTTTCTTGGCTGAATATTGGAATCCCAATTTCAGAAGCACAAAATCACTAAGAGGAACACTAAAATAGAAACACTGCACAAATCGCTGCTCTTGAAACTTGGATATTCATTTTAGGCAGAAATCTCGATGGCTGAGAAGTTGTTTCCTTCTTCGCAAAGTACTTCGGAGGTTGTTGAGGCAGTACAAAGAGCAGAAATTCGGGTGGGCTGGTTCTGGCTGATGCTGCTCCAGGGACTTCGTCACCGTCTGGCAGGCTTCTCAATCGCTGTTTTCGCAGCAGCTGCGGTGAGGTTTCGGCTGCATAACTGTCAGGGCAGTGCTCCGGCGGTTTGTTTTCAGCCATGCCGTGGATTTTGAGGGAGTTTTGCCAGATCGGTCAGAGTAGCGATGCCATTGTCTTCTCGACAAGCATGCAATGGTTTTGGGGCCTCTTCGCCACGTGGGTCCAGGCAGCCAGGTATTTGATTTCACGATAACTGTACTCAGCTGTTCAGCATTTCAGAAATGATGGAAACACAGATTCACTCATCTCCAACTATAATTTTTGCCTTGAAGGTAAACATAGAGGGAAAACGAATCTCTTTGATTTTCTTTGTCCTCAAAGACTTTGTACAGGGTTTTGAAATTTGTAGCACAGAAAAGATTTAAGGAGAAAACAAATTCACTGTGTTAGCTCAGAGAATAAGCCTAAACACCTAAGATCAGTGTCCTGGTATCCACCACCAGATCTTTGCTCATGATCATTAAATTCTTACACTCTTATGATAGAAATTAAAATAAAAATAAAATAAAAACAGGATAAATGAATGCGGAGACTACATCTTAATCAACTAGATGGTTCAAGGACTCCGACATCTAATAATTCTTAAATAAAATCGAAAACACAGAAAAATGATAAAAAGACCCAAGTGATGACAACAGACCAATAAGAAAAAAGTATACAAAGTTACAGAAAGGATAAATAAAGAAACGACACAAAGTATCACAAAAAATAAAGACGCATTGGGATTGAGAAAAAAAATAGAAGAAGAGAGATTATAAACAAACTACAAGAAAATAGCAAAAACAAAAAGACGGGAAAAGGAAGGAATTAAAATAGACAAAAAGCCAAAATAAACCGTGACAACATTTTGAGCTTTCTTTCAACAGCTGTGAATGCTACAGTAGTTTACTCTATTCATTACTCTTTTCTTCTTAAATAATGTAATCACTTCTTGTTTGGATCCATCCATTTATCAGTCTCCTTTTGTATATGATTTTAAATATCCTAATCCTCACTTTGCATTTTATTGAGAATCACTTATATAATAGCCAGTATTTTGTGTAAATTCCCACACTCCATAAGGTCTATTTGGAATTAATCCATAATCCCTGAATTCACCAACAGTCCTTACAACTTCAATATTAAATTCCTTTCCACAGATTCCGATTTGTTATCTTTGATCTGTTTTTAGTACCTTTTGGCCATTGAAAAGTTACTTTACTGAATGAACTTGACCCCTAAGACAGAAAATTTACAAAAATCTCTTAATTTTCTCCATTTGGAAAACATTTAATGCCTATCTGTGATTTCTGAAGGTTATAGAAAAAAACATTCAACTCCTAGACAATCTACCAGTCTCTCCATCAGACCTTTTGATATACCAGTAGGATTTGAAAATATTTTTATTTATAGGAAAAGAACTTTGTATTTTAAATAGTGCCACTTGGTTTCCTTGATAAGTTTTAGTTTTTACTTCAGAGCTACATGTCATTTTATATGGAATTATGTAAGTCATAAAAATGTCTGCCAATTACTTATCTGCAGTGGTTCTTACAATGCTTTAAAACATATCCATCTGATTTTATTAAATATGCTTGAATTGTTGCATTGTCAGAGGATAGCATCAGCATATTCTGTTGGATTGTTATTCATGAAGACATTTGTGAGTATTGAATTCAAAGTTGCTGTTTTTCTCCTCGGAATATTTCTTTCTTTCATTCTTTATTTATTTATTTAATCAATCAATCGTGACATTTGATCATGACTGGCCTTTACTAAGGCTCTTCTGCTATCAAAAAATAGACTACCAAATATTAAATAAGTTGATTTTCTTTTTCCAGTCTCCTTCTAAATTCTCTCAATTAAGTTGTTCTAGTTGATATGCTTTCACATAGTATATATGAAGAGACATGCTAATAGATCATAATGACTGTGGAAATTCTTCTTTAATTAAGAGGATCTATTGCTGAAGTATTGTGGTTAATCACAGTACTTCATTTAGATTCCAATATTATTTCTTTTATACATCCTTTAATTTTACATCTGTTCTTAATTTTATTATCCAAATATATTTTCTTAAGTCTTTTATCTTATTATTTATACATTTCTCTTCATATCAATGAGTATTTTCACTTTAATTTTTATTTATATTTTTTTTTTTTTATTCCAATTTATGATTTAGTTGTTCAATTTTATGGTTTCCGCTTTAGTTAGATTTTTATCCTCTGTTGACATTTTCCTTATTTTGTCTTTAAAATCCAAAACAACGATATCCATCTTTATCTCAGAGAATATGTTGCTTCACTAGTAGGGTTCTCAGTGCTTCTGGTTTGCATTGTGGACTTTGACACCTATTGGAGATTATCATATGACACTGTAATTTTAGATGTAAAAATCAGTTCCTTACACATAACTAAGATTCTCCTTTCTTGTAATTTTCTGTAATCATGGAATCGACAACAAATATGAGTCACATTTTACTGAGATGAGACTGCTTAAAATATTCAGGTATTGAAGGACAGATCATCTCAAAAAAAGCAATCTTTTTTTTTTTTTTTTTTGAATGCAAGAAGTGCCTATTAATATATTTACTTACACTACTTTGAAGAAAGTTACTGGACATCCCCATGGCAGGATAAGCAGTGCCACATTACATAAATATTATTAAATGTGCTGTCGTCAATGCACCCAAAGCGGTGGAACCATGTTCAGGTGAAATGCATGCGAGATGGGAATGGACGATTTTGAATGAGGTGTTGTGATAGGATGTCTTATTGTAGACCTATCTTTGTGGCAAATTGGTGAAAAAAACAAGCTATCCAAGATTGACAGTCAGTGATACCATATTGTAATGGAAGCATATCAGACCAACTACAGATATTCAGTAGTGGACATTTAACCATATGGGATTATAAGGTGCTACAAAGGGTGATACGCCAAACTACCGTTTGTCAGCCAAAATGTTGAATGTGGAGCTCCATTTATTGATGGAAAAATAAATCTTTATAAAGAATCAAGGCTCACAGGCTTGTTTTCCATGGTCGGACAATGATGTGTAAGCTCCATATTATCTAAACCAACATGCAGCATTGTCTTTGGTGTTGCAAACATCATAAACAGTGGGACTTTCGGAGAATTGAAAAGGTGTGTTATGAGCAATGAATCACACTACACTCTTTTCAGATTGAATGGTTGAGTGTGGGTGTAGCAAATCCCTGTGAATATGTCTAACCACAGTGTATAAAATCCCAACTGTGAATTCGTTGGTATGATGTTATGGTTTGGCCTTGGGCATCTGGTTGTCATGCCAAGCTCTTGAATACCGAGAGGTATCTGAACATTCTGGACAATGAAATGCTTTCTACATTGTGGATACTACGAAATAGACCCTTACCTCTATCAGCAAGACAATGTCATAAGGTTGTTGCTATAACTACATGGTTTGAGGACATGAACATCACCACACTTAGAACTCAGATTTGAACCTATTAAACATGTATGAGATGAACTGGATCATCAAATGAGATCCAGGTACGTCCTTCCAACAACGATCCAGGAATTCATTACCTGCCTCAAGGTGAAATGGTCCAACATTCAGCTGACCTGTATCATACACTTGTGTAAGGTATGCCCTGTAAAATATTGCATCTCAATGAGATCCTTCATCTCCATGGCTGTTTAACACTTGTTTCAAAAATCACATTTCATTTCTTCTTATTTCTCATTTTCAACCAAAAGTTTATTGGGGGAGGAGCAGGCAAAGGGCTTATTATTAAGTGTGCAGAAGAGGCATTTATATACTCTGAAATAAAGAAAATTAGAAATAAAAAATAGTTTGTCTGTATGTCCTATATGTTTGTGCCGTCCCTGATGAAGGAATACGCACAGTATTCCGAAACTGTCGGATTATTACCATATATAATTCTCTCAACTATTTGTAAGTAAGTGCGTTTTATTTATTTCTGTTTTTCTTTATTTCATTCCACGCACATTAAGCCTTCTTTGTATATACTCTGAAAGCTGCTATTGTCTAATTTGTGTGTGTATTGTGTGTGCTTGATGTAAAATAATTACAATTTACATATTACTTTTTCTTCCTAAAAATACTAAAAAGAAAGTATTAATTATTTGTACTATTTCAGCCCATTTCACATTAAACTTGATGAACGGCATTCGATGATAACCCTTTTCAGTGGAGATACAAATGATTATAAATTACTCCTACATATTCCAGTTAAAGCTGATAATGATTTCCATACTTTATCAGATGTACTCTACAATGGACAAAATCTTCATGGAGAATTCATCAATTTGTTAGTTGCTGTTAAAAAGGTAAAGAATTCAGTTGAAATTCAGAAATGATAAAGTTGAGGCTTTTTCAGTTTCATTGAAGTACACTGGAATATTGGACAAATCAAGGTTGTCATCATTAAAGCATTCTAACATAAAGCCCTCTGAAGCACCCAATAGTGGTCAGAATAGAATGAAATTTGGAAATTAGATAGTCCACGACAAGTGGAAAAGTTTAAAATAAAAAAATTAATGGGTTCATGTTTTTCCATTAGTTGGCACTGCAAAAAGTTATTTGCATTCACTTGTAAATATAAAAAAAAAACTGGACTTGACAGCATTGTTATATAATAAATATGACTGTTACTTAACTAGCAGTTAGTTTACTGCTAGTTAAGGTATATTACCAAAACAACAATATTGCAGACAATATTAGACCAATAATTGCTTGGAAATCATTTTCACGGTGATTCTTAGGCCACCATTTCACAACCAATATTTGACCCATATTCCACAGCCAATATCTAAGCCACATTGACCATTTTGCATCTTAAGTATTTTGTTCATTATTAACTTAAATTTGAAGAGTTTTATTAAATTAAGTTTATATATATATATATATATATATATATGATTTTTATCCCTAAACTTTAAGGAAAACTTATATTTCATTTATCAATATTTACTGAAAATATTATATCGAAGAAATTACTTAATATGTTTTCTTTCTCTCACAATATTTATTAATTTTTTTTTTTTTTTAGATTTTTTTAAAATGTTAGTGTTGAAATTATTAGCTTTTTCAAGAGTCCACACCACTAAGCTATGAAATTCTTCTATATTTTTGGCAACATTCAAGTATTTTTATGTAAATAATTATATGTAGCAATGAAGTTATTTGTTGTATTTGTTAAGAAAATATATATCATTAACTTCCTTATGTACATTTATATGTTATTTTGATTTTTTTTTCTTAATTGAAATTTTTATCCTTTGGAGCATCCTTAATACTGACACACTAACATAAAATGCAATCATATTTAAACAAAAGAAATGTTGAGTTCGAGACTATAATAAAAATTATAGTTTATAATTATGTGAAGTCTTTGTTTTACAAGTGGCATTTAATGTTAATGATTGTGAAATTTTGGATTTAAAAGTTCATAAATACTGTATAACAAGATAAGTCTGGAATATGTTTATTATCTCAACACCATTTTCATAATTTTCCAAACTTCATTGTTCAAATGAAAATATTATTTCATAAAGGCTAATATTTGAGAAATGTGGATTTGTAAAATACACATTTTAAGATACTAGGCCTAACAGCAATCACATACAACCGTACTGTGATCAATCACATTGTAGTTTTTCTCAATTTCGTCACCTCAACACCAACACCCAGTGTTGATAGCAACATTTAAAAAAAATATATAATTCAAATAGAACATTATTTATTTCCTTTTCTTGTAATGTATCATTCAACAAATGGCATTTAAACGAAGAGCTAGTATGGGTGTGCAATCAAAGAAGCACAGGGAAAAAAATTAAATCTGATCCAGCAATGTATGAATAAAGAAGCAGAATGCTGGAAAGGTGACATGAAGTAGCAAAATTATAACTTGTCAAAATATATGACAGAAAGATGGTTATCAAGAAAAATGGAGAGTAGCCGAAAAATAATGAGAAAGATAGAACAGCATAAGACTGAAAAGAAAAGACATGCTTCTGACACTAGATCATCTACAGATTCTGAAAGAAGAATAAAAAACATCTGATAGCACAATATTATAGCAGAAGCAGAAAGTGCTACAAAAAAAAAAATCATGAAGCTTCAGACAGATTGTGATAAGGTAACAGATAAAAAGAAAAAAATATAATAAAAGATATGCAAGAGAAGAAAAGCAAAATTCAGGAAAAACAAATCAAACAATTAATATTGAACAAATCTCCATCCACTTTCACTCAAGAAGAAGGCGTAAATAAACTCCTGAAAGATTCAGATGTGACACCCTGTATCAGAAAAATGTTTCTGTTTAGCAATGTTCTGCTTTCAAAGTAGAGATATAAAATAACAAGCAGAGGGTCTTCAAGAAGAGAAAACCAGATTCTACACAAAATTATTCATGGTGGAATAATAAAAAAATATAGAATGATAAATTCAAGTTCCCTAGGAAGCTGATGAATATTTAAAGAAATTGATAATTTCTAAACTCAAAAGATCACCATTATTAGAGTTTGAATACTACAAGGGTCAATTCTTAAGTCATTGGCAACTATTTTTATCTCTCGAAAATGTGTGCCACTGGAAATCGGATATATGTGTTTCAAAGTGTGTGACGTGTAGTAAAAATTTGCAACCAGATGGGGCATGCTTGCGGGAATCGCTGGGAGGATAGAAGGAACAAACACTACATTTGAAATCATTGGTGTATTCACGTACAACCTGTTACACATAATGAAACATCACTGGGAAATCATTGTGCTATGCACATATAACCTGTTTAACATCCTTCAAAATAGTCTCCCAGGTTGTGCATGGTTCATTGCCATTAATTGGGAAGACGGAGAATATCATCTGCCTCATGCAATTTGTTAATGTGTGCCACCTCGCATTGAATTGCAGTGATGATGTCCTGTGTGTTGGCAAACCATTTCCCACTTTAGGAATGAAATTGAAGTCACATGGACTAAGATCAGGGTAATAGGATGGGTAGGATCTCCCAACCCCAACACTGTAAACAATGTTTAACAGTGTCTGCTTTGTTAGGTCTAGCGTTGTCATGCAAGATTATTGCATTGCGCAAGAGTTCGGGACATTTCTCCCGTACTGCACAACGAAGGTGGTACTGCAGAAATGAGATATAATACTGGGCAGTTAGAGTGTGTCCCTCCCGAACTGGATGACACGTCAGAATACCTTAACTTTCATATGCGAAAATGATCATCAGCTTCATGGGGGATGGATTTTGGCGAACCTTGTGTTGGCCCAGGATGATGCCATTCATTGAACTGTCGCTTTAGTTCAAGTTGATAGGCTCATACCCATGTTTCATCGATTGCAATGGTATGATGCAGCATTTCGTTTCCTTCACGATGAAATCTCTGTAGGTCGATATGACATGTCACATAACGAGTCCACTGCTCTACCTCTATTAGGTAATGTGGCACCCACTTGGCATCCATCTTCCGCACATGTAAGTCCTGCCGTAGAATGCAGTGCAGCGATGACGCAGGAATATCTGTATGCCGAGCTATTTCCATCACAGTCCACATTGGGAGTGTGGGCACTGCTAGACCAGGGCATACATGCCCCATCTGGTTGCAACATTGTGTACATGTCACATACTTTCAAATGTATATATCCGATTTTCAGTGGCACGTTTTCAAGAGATAAAAAAATAGTTGCCAGGACATATGAATCGATCCTCATAGAAGAAAAGTGACATGAACTACCAAGAAATTTTTGAACAATATTTTGTATGTGATGAGATTTCTAGAATATCGACAGGGAAAATAGAACATTGACCATGAATAAGTTGAAAAAGCAGAAAAGATATCTAACAGATTTTATCAGAATATCCAAATATTAAAGTAGGGTATTCGACATTCATAAAGAAAAAGCTATTTTGTGTTGTTTAACAGAAGTCAGAAAATAGAGAAAGTTGTATATATTTAATACGTGAGAAACTGTGCTGAAAGGCTGACAAGCTTTTTCAGTTAACGATCATGGAATATGAATACAATGACGATGTGTATGTGAATAAAATTATCTGCAACTAAGAACAGCATCAAAAAATTGTTTTATGGAGTTTGTGAAAGATATAAAAATAAAAAGTTACATTTTATTTGAGAAGAAATGAGGAGTGGAGTGTTTGGTGGTGCCAGGAGGACATTATGACTGCTGATAGCAAGAAAACATTAACAAAAAAGATTAAGAAAAAAGTAGAGCTAAGAACCAACATGGATGAGAAGCATGCATTTATCCATAGGGATCTTGCTCAGAACTATACTTGCAAATTCATTACTGAAGTGCAAACATTCAATTTTGGATCCTCCTGCAATCAATGATGTTATTCTGTATGTGGGATCATCACTACAAAAGAGCCTTTGCACAATTTTTGACTGAATGAGATCACCATCACCATTTGAGAATATTTAAATCCTGTCCTGAAAGAATTAAAAAATAATTATCCAGAGATTCTTCTTCTTCCTCGGCACTATAGCCCAGGGTGAGCTTTGGCCTCCCTCTCAATGATCCTCCATTCATCTCTTCTTTCCATTTTTCCCACCATCTCCTAACTTGCATAATCTTCAGATCTTTCTCAACATCTTGAAACCAGGTTCTTCTTGGTCTTCCACGTTTTCTCGTTCCCATCATTTTTCCATGTAACATTTTTTTTTTTTTTTAATTCTTTTCTGCTCTACATGTCCCAATCATGCAATCCTCTGTTGTTTCGCAAATCTTACAATATCTTCACCTTTCAGAATTATATTCAATTCCTATTAGATCTTATTCTCCATTCATCTCCTACGCTCACTGGACCGTATATCCTCCGTATAACTTTCCTTTCAAAAATACGAAGTGTAGTTTCATCTGCTGATGTTATGGTCCAGACTTCTGCATCACAGGTAACAACAGGTCTCATCAGAGTTTTGTAGAGCATCATATTTGTTTTCCTTGATAATAAGGAAGATTTCAGTAGTTTGATATTAGCAAAGTAAGCTCTGCTTCCCATCATGACGCTTCTATTTATTTCTTCTGTTACCAAATTCTTACTATTTAACACTGTTCCAAGGTAGGTGAAGCATTTAACTTTTTCAAAAACATATTTCCCACAATTTACATTCTATTTGATATAGTCTCTTAATTATCCAGAGATTACTGTTATACATTTACTTAATGATTCTCTAAGCTCCTAATACAGGAACAAAATATATATTATTTTTTTTATTTGCGACATACCTTTTAGATAAATATGGTTTTGAATTTGCAACTCATAACTACATGGAAGCGGGCCATTGAAAAGGTGCACCTAATGGTAATTGAGGAACCCTAAAGAGATTAGCTGATGATTGAGTTGGTAAAGGAAATGACAAAATCAGCAGAAGATTTTTTTTTATTATTATTATTATTATTTGATAAGTAAAATGAACAAAATTAAGCATTTCTACATTAAAGAGGAGAAAGTCACAGAAATGGAAAATCATGTAGACAGAAGCTTATCTCTCTAATAAAAAGTACAATGAATATACATTCAATTACCACTTTTAAAAGTAATGTTGTTTGTCCAGGAGTTAAGTTGTTTTTTTACAGAACACGGAAAATATTTATGCATTTCGCCGTGTAAAGTTTTCTTATAGCTTCTGCAGAAGTCTGAAGTTAAATCGGATTAACTACTTTATTCACATAATTGTTTCAGAGACCTTATTGAAACATGGTGCATCTTTTTTTTTTTTTTTTTTTTTTTTTTACCATCATGAAATATCACCAATGCAATACTTGGGTCAAATTATCGCAGTTGATACAGAAAATGTAAAGATTAATGTAATTGACAAAAATGAATTTATTTGGAAAAATCAGAAGGATGAAATTACAGAAGAAAAGACCAAGGGATAAATGGATTAAGGGAGTGGAGGAATGTGTCCGAATGAGGGGGGAGGACTGGAACAGCTGAAAGATGGTGGGAGGTAAGAACTAGGTGGAGAGGCTTATGTTCCCGACACACCCAGCCTGAGGTTGGAAACTGTAATAGATGAGAGAGAGAGAAGGATGAAATATGGTATTTTTCTAAAGATATTTTTAATTATTTTTCTTTGGAACTTGAACCAGAAAGATAAGCAGCAGATGTGTAAGAGTACAATGTAAACTGTGGAAAGAACTTAAAAATCTTCGGAGGAGATTTATTAAACTAATTTATTAATTTTTGCCTACTTAATAAAGTAAAACTGTAACTGAACACTGTTAAAGTCAATTGTACATTAACGCTGACATGCAATCTCAAGTCCGCATTGACGCATTAAGATGTGTCTTTATGGTATTTGCTGTTAGTGGCACTAGAAGAGGGGAAGCTTCTAGGATGGAGAAGTGGGGATGACATTTAGAGTGGGTGGGGCAAACCAAATAGCTCGAGGTGTGCCTAGCAGATCAGTTGCGCCCGACGGAGTATTAAAATGTCTTTTTCTTGAAATTGAAGTTTACAGACTTGGTTCTCTTTAACTCTGAACCCTCTGCCAAATACTTAAGTCAAATTTGCTGCATTTGAAGTTTCTATAACTTTCTTTTAGATCTTATCTAACGAATTCTTTTTGGTAAAAAAGTTCAAACCCTGGACAAAATGAAATCAAAGCTTTACTGAAGATCTCAGGAGAATGTGCTTTTTGATTAATGGATTTATAGATTTCATTAAATCCATATATTACAGAGCTAATTTTTTAAGATTTGATAAATGCAGTAGGATGCTATCAAAATCAATAACATTATTAAAAATTGCAAAAAAAAAATATTCATTGAATAACAGTGAAAAATAAATAAATAGATAAAATAAATATATTTTGCTTATTAAAGTGTTTATTTTGACAAGTAAACTAATAAAAAAATGAAAATTTTATATATTTAATTTTAATTTTATTTTGATCAATGGATAAATTTACCATAGGTTATCCATAATAAATACTTAAACTATATTATCTTTTTTAAGAAAAAAAAATGTTTTTTTGTTTTGTTTTTTTTAAATAATTTAAAAATTGAAATTCATGAAATCTTTTTATCAATATATCATGCCTTCTTAATATTCCATTAAAAATGATAAATTCATACATTTACTACTGTAAATGTTATGCTATGTTCAAAATTATCATCACAGAATATTTAGAAACAGTCCACATCTGCAAAACTGAAAAAGGTGTTATAAGCAAACTCACTACTATGGTAAGTTCCCATAATGGATGCATCAATATACTCATTTCTTCTGTATAGTTATGATTCGTTATCATCTGGCCCCTGTGTATTCTGAAAGGGTCACTAGCCTTTCTTTCTAGACTATTTTGGCCAGTACCCTCTCTTCGTGAGTACAATTGGATATATCAATAGCTTACTCTCCTCCATCTGCCCACCCTATTTGGTTCTTCGGCCTGTTTCCATCCATTTTCCTGGGTTTGTCACCCTCTCTGATTGACGTTCATTTACTTTGATGTCGTGATCCATTCATGCTTGCATGACATTGCTTTGAGAAATTATAGATCACCTTTGATTTTATTCAAATTTGGAGCCTTTTTTATTTCAGTTATTTAATGGACTGTCTCTAGCCGAGTTTGACATTCAGTGGATCACCATTTTGCTTCCTGTCTCTTCCTTTGCCATTTCTCCTTCTTCAATTTCTAGTACTCAGAATCTATGCATATTCGCATTACTGTTGTATTGATATTACATGCACATCATTCTGACCCTCCTATTCCTCTTGTTGAAAAAAATAATAATTCCTTAGCTTCAGTATATTTGATAACAGTCACAATTGGAACTACCATAGTTTTAAGTCTTTGATTATAGTGGGGGTTGTTTAGTTTTTCAGACTAAAGCTGCCTGAATTTGTCATGTTTGGATGTAGTAGTGACACAAAATTATTAATGAAAATAATAATAGTAACACAAAAAATTAGTCTTTTATTTATTTATTTATTTATTTTTTTCAGATTCTGGAAGTGAAAAATATTTTGAGTAAAACTGGAAAGAATTTCAAAAAATGTGAAATTAAAGTTTTTGACCAAACTTTTCCTGAATTTTCTTTTACAATGTAAGTAAAATCCTACTGTTAACAAATTTATTGTAATAATTTTGTTTTATTTAATGTTAGACTATTGACATTAGAATCTTGCTTAAAGTCTCTCTTTTATCTAATTTGGACTATCATTGTACAATTTGCAAAGGAATCAAGATCACAGAAGTTATTGCCAATAAATGTACAAAAAAATGTTTAAAGATTTACATTTAACTATTAATTAAAGTAAATGGCTACAATATAAAACATTGCTTTGCAAACAAAAAATTTATTGCTAGATGCTATACATTGTTATTTTCAATAAACTTAAACTAATGCCAGAATTTGCTGTTTCCACATCTTTGATTATATGTTTCCATTTCTTGCTTGGGAAAAATCTGTTTTTAATTTAAGGCAAACTCAGCTTGAGTCACGATATTAAAATTTGCAGTATGTTTGTGAATAGTTATCCTGGATTCCAATCTGTGTTTCTGCTATCATTAATATTTACTAAAATAGAATAAATAAGGAAAGATATTTGAACTTTAAAAAATTCAGTTAATATGATGAGCACCTTAATTCAACTTACAGATGTCTGGTTTCATTGATAGGTTTCATTGCCTTGCAATGCAGAAGAATTGGCTTATAGGCTTCTAAGCTTCTTATGAATTTTGATTAACAAAATTTTCTTGTGGCTTCATTTCTTTAGAGTAGCATTCACAGTTTTGCACCAGAGTGGGAGAAATAAGAAGTTGGATGATATATTATTGACATTCCAGTTTCATTAGCTTATATATTGAAAGACTCCAGCACTTAACATCAAACGCTTGACAAAATAAGTACTATTTTTGTTGGGATTGGCTGGCAGAATAATTTGTCACTAACTTTCAACTATGCTGTGTGAATTTTGAATAGAAGTAAGGGAGCTTTAAATAAAGCTCTGCATTTTAATGCTTTATTGTTCAGTCTTCCACTAACTTGATTGGTTTCCATCTCTTTGTCCCATGCACCCACCATAAATGTAGTTAGAGTAGCAGTAATATTCTTCCTGATGTTTGATTACATCTGAAATGTACAGTGATTCCAGGTGCCATCCATGACTACAGTATAACAGAAAAGACTTCCCCCTCTACAAATCTGCAAGTCACTGAAATATGCAAAATAGCTTTTAAAATTACAAGGATTGATAATTCTACTAAATTAACTAAGCAATAAGGCAGATTAGAAAGGTGCACTTTAATAACTATTTGATAAGCTGCATTATGTCATTTGGCTAGTTCTGTGCACTCCACTGAACTTTTCTGCACTGTTTGATACATCACATATTGTAAGTGCAATTTAAGGCACTGTAATATTCTTCTGATGTTTCAGTATATCCAAACAATGTATATAATCAGTGATTTCAGAATTTCCTTTCTAAGTGAATGAAAGCAGCTTCCAGATGATCTCAGCTTCTGCATATCCTCAATCAACATTGCTGTTCTACCAGCTAGCTTGTGATTGTATATTTATTGATGTGCAATAAGATATCTTTAGTTGAATTACCTCGATTCCTTCTTTGCCAGCTATTTCCATGTTTGAGGATTGCCTGAAAATAGTACCATTTTCCTTCTATAATCCTTCTATAGTCCATAATCCTTTTATAGACTGACAATATCCTATCTAACATTTCTGATAATATTCAACTTCTTTCATTAGTTGTACATTACAATAGCAATTTTATTAAAATTGATGTTAGACAGACATTTTTTGAATGTTTCACTGTCGGTAGTTAAAATTAATATGACTATTGTGAATAAAATTTTGTAAAGATATTAATTTTATTAATTAAATTACCATTTTTCTAGTTTATTTATCATCATTGAGAGTAGGACATGTTAAAATAAAGAGACAAAACTGTAAAAAAGAAATATTGGTTGTGATAGAGGGGGGGGGGATCTACGAAGGAAGAGAGCAGTGAAGATTAGAAGAAATTCAATCAATCAGCCATGATAACACAAAAACAAAAAGGATAACAATATATGTCGCATTAGGAACAAGAGCCCTACAGACAACAAACAAAACATCACAGCATGCAAAGTTGTACAAAATTATTTCGTAACAGGTTGTAACGTAGGTTCGTGGTATTTTACACTATTTATATTCAACCAAAAATAAAAAATCACAAAACCCACAAATTAATTTTTCACATTTTCTTCTTCACTATTCACGACGTCTTCCCAACTTTCAGGCAGTTTTTCGATCCCTCTGCTTTAGAACTAATTCTGAAGCTCCTCATCATTTTTAAAGAAAACCCCTTACAAATTGTTGGAGAGAGTCCAGAAGAGGTGATAATTAGATGGGGCGAGATCCGGAAAGTATAGTGGGTGGGATAGTACCTTCCAACCAAGCTCTTGAATGTTGGACTGCTGTGTGCGGCATTGTCATGTTGGATGATCATCTTCGGACTCTTCAGTTAAATTCGGACTCTTCAGTTAAATGACCTTGGCTACACGTCGCAATTGCTGACAATGGAGATTGAATATGCTGGTCTTGCTGCTTGTAAGAAGTTCTAAATGGATGATGCCATCACAATCCTACCAGATGGAGAGCAATATCCTTTGGGGGTGCAATTCTGCCTTGAGCTGGGATGTTGCTTTCTTTTCAGGGCTCAACCATTCTTTCCTTTTCTTCATTGGAGTAAAGATGCCATTTCTTATTTCCTGTGTCGATGAGGCTCAGGAAAGGCCAATGTTGATTTTGAAGCGGCAATGGTGGTGAGGAGAGATGCAGAGACAGTGATACACTGCATCTTGTTCTCTACATTCAAATTGTATGGCACCCATGCTCCTAGTTTTTGCACCTTTCCCATGACACTGCAAATATTGAGTGATTGTCGTGTGACTATAATCCATCTCCTCAGCCAGTTCATGTGTTGTTTTATCATCATCTTCATGGATTAGAGCATTTAGGTGGTCCTCATTGAAATTGGTTGGCATTGTGGATTTCATAGTGTTGTTCAGATAGAAATCGCCCTCTCTAAAGCACGAAAACCATTTCCGAGCCATAGAATCTCCAGTAATCTCATCTTCATAGACAATCCGCATGTTTACAATGGCTTTGGCAGCATTCAAACCTTGATTGAAAGCAAAAAGCAGCAGATGTTGGCAGTGCCGGCTCTAGGTTTTTTGACACCCTAGGTGAAAAAAAGTTCTCCGCCCCCATACCACCATAATCTCCCCCCCCCCCCCCCCTCAACCATACAAAAGTGAGGCTTAGTCGCCCCTAACATTTTCACACACCATCTTATTGTTTATTGTTTGTCACAATTTAGATTTGTTTAAGCATTAAATAAAATCAGACTTAGCCATTTGGTCTCGTTGTGAAAAGAGGATTTGCAGTTTCAATTTCTTGCTTTCCCACATCGAAAGTTTAAGTTCATTTGTGCCAACAAAGAATTGTTAAGTGGAAAAATATAAAAAATGAGTATACTAAAATACTGATGATTTTTTTTTATTTCCAATGTTAGAAGGAAAAATAAATAAAATATTTTTCTTCAAATAGGCCAGGTTCTAAATATTTACGCTTTTTGTTAGTCTAAGTCCTTCTTATTTAGAAAGTAGATGTTAATTTCTTTACAACAAAAGACTCATACTCACAGTTTAAGATTCATTGATAAAATAAAACATTTATAATCCTAACGGTGCTTTTCTTGCTTTTATTTTTGAAAATTCTTTTACTAAGGCTGTCGGATGGAGGTGTTTTGCCAAGTCAAATTGGCAAAATTGTGGGAATATTGTAGCTAGACCCACAATTCTTTCCTGGCTCATTGTACTGTGAAGATTTGTTTTAATTAATTTCAATTTGGAAAAACTTCTTTCAGCACTTGCTACAGACAGTGGCAACGTGAGCAATATACGAAGAGCTACATATATGTTAGGAAATCCCTTTTCAAGATCATAATGGTAAATGTAGCTTAAAACCTCTCAGGGTTTTCACTGAGTCATTGAGATGATGACAAATTCCTCTCGGCTCAGAAAACAGTCCTAAAACATCAATATCAGATTCCTTCACACCTTCTATATTTTGAACTATTAAGGCCTTCTCCAAGTTTTCACACAACAGCTTAATTTATTATTCATAGTGTGTGTAATAATATAATCATTATAAGACCATACACACAAATAAAGAAGACATAAT